>JADLZK010012341.1:0-285783 GCA_015847255.1 Hyparrhenia diplandra
GACCTCGCTATTTGCACTACCATATTCCGGTTTCGGTTCTAACACCCGATTAGCATATTGATTCTCCACCATCGTTAGCACCCCCACTCTTAGCAGACAACACACAATTCCTATTCAACTAGATGTAGGGCATCCTTGCCTGAACTAATATAAACATGTGCCCTATGTATTACCGTGATACGCTTACATCACACTAATCATATGCTCCATCGACAGTTATGTACTAGCTCTTGCACATGTCCACAATCGGTTCTTTAATATGCACCCCTTAAATCTAGCATCCTTGAAATTATTAGATCATAAATATGTTCTCCCACAATAGGAACCAAATTCGACAGAGAACAATTAGTTGTAGTCATGAATCAATGAACACATAATTGGGTGATGAGATACAATTCAACATACCATTTGCTCGTCTGTCATGATTGTCCAAAGGTAAGTATTGGCATTCCCTGAGTCTTCCTTCAAGGTATGCATGAATCGATGCCAAATGGTAAAACCACAAAGGTCTCATTTTTTTTTTTTTTTTGAGAATGACGCAAAGACAACGCAGACGCCACAACACGCACGCACACTCACCCCTATGAACACACGTGACGCGAAACCCGCCCCTATGAGCACCTCCGAAGGACTGAGCACCCTAAGCAGATACGGAGATTCTCGAAGTCACCATTGGCGCCTCGTCGTCGACGGGAACGTCGCTACCACTTTAATGCGTAGGAAATCGCGGGAGGCGGACCTTCTATCCAGGCCCTTTTCAATTCAGGCCTGGATCTAGTTGTCCTACCTGGTTTCACTCAACCAAGGACAAGCCTGCACACCAGGCCTAGACTGATTTCTGTAGCCTTGAGTTGTGGATGGATTTCGGGCTGAAAAATGACTGGAAAAGGGCTAGAATGGCCCATCCATTCTAGACCGGGCCTAAATGAATGAAGATTCTGGCTTAGATTTGATTTCAAACTGGGCCAAATTATTTTGGGTGGAATATGACGTGTTCCTAGCCATTTCGGACTAAACCGAAGAAGGCTGAAATGATTCAACCTATAAATGTTTCTGGATTGTGAAACGGTTGAAGGGTGGTTTCTAAGCGATTCTCTTCCATTTCTTTTGCCTCCCTTACGTGCTAGTAATTGTATTTTTTAAGTTGCAATCTATTTTTAGTGTAATAAATTAATCTATTTAAGTTGTTCCTGACCCACAAAAAAGTTTGTTTTTTTTAAACATGTTTTTATTTATATGATCTTAAGAAAAATATCTTTTAAAAAATAGAGTCTGCTAGTTAAATGATTTCATAAAGTGTTAGTTCCTTACCCTATCACCCTTGAGAGAATTTATATCCGAAATATTTCTATCAGAACCTGGATCCTTATCTAACACACCCTAAAATTTTACCAAACTTTTGGAAGTTAATAGTTTTTAGAAGAAATTATGTTTAGAAACATAGAAATTACAGTTAAAACTATCTTGAAAAGCAATTTCACAATTCCATGTGCTTATTAGATATAGCAAACATATTTTAATTGAAAATTGGTCAAAATAGTATATATTTTAAAACTATTGAAATGATTGTTGTCCAGTAACCTCTCTCCCTCAGCAGGTGGTGGACTGTTTAGATCTAGAGCCATGGGCTCGATGGAGGGATGTGAAGAAAGACGGTTCCGCACTGGTTGGACTTTTTATAAGCTAGGAAATGGCGGCATGTGAAAATTTCAAATCGTTGCTTTCAGCCACTTAAAATTCTGGGTGAAATGACACTTGATGATTTTTCACAATTAAGGGGGTGTTTGGGACTACTCCGCTCTAGTTTTGCAGTTCTACTCCACCAACTCCACCATGGAGCAGCTCCACCGTGAATTTGGTGGAGTAGGTAGTATTGTTTGGCACACAATCGAGCTCCAACTCCAGGAATAAGTTGTTTCCTTGCAAATGGTCTATTATTATGCCCTTAATCTGCGTTTTTTTATTCAAGCAGTACTCAACACGTGTGATAGTATTTGGCATGTAGGCCCCCGCAATAGCTAGCTACAAGAAATTGCACTTAGTTTTTGTGAGAACAACATGAAACAAATATTTTGGTTAATTTAATTCTACCATTCGGATACAATAATTGACCTATATGCGTGTGCATTTGGTGATGGGCAGAGTATTTGGACACAAATTATTCTACCATTCGTACCCAGAAAGCAAAGCATATGGTGATAGGCATAGGCGAACGCATTGGTGGCATATGCATGTGCCAGACGTACTCCACATGAAGCTTGACAAGTCTACAGGGAGATGAGTTGAACAGATGTTAAACGAACCGGCTAAGGTGATTAATGAGTGGTAAGGTGGGTAATTACCCCTCAACTCCATGAGGGAGTAGGAAACTCCAAAAGGTGGAGTACCCTTTGAGGTGCTCCATAAAGAATGTGGAGTTAATCCTCAAGTCTACTTTTTTAGCGGAGTTTCTAGATTTGGAGGTGTTTGGCAACGCAAAGCTAGAGTGGACTGAAAAAACTGGAGCAGAGCAAAGTCCCAAACACCCCTAAATTAAGCTTTTTCATTTGTTGGTTGCCGTGCCATGTTTGGTATTGTATATAGTTTTAATTGTATGGTGTAACAAAAAATCGTTCTTATTGTACGAGTTGTGTATTTTAGTTCTAACTGCAATCATTTGAACAATGCACATGAGATATTTTTGCTCCACCTTGGTCTTGCCTTGGAATGCTAGATTTTGCGTGAGTACTTCAGCATTAGCAGCTAATACTCTCAAGAGCCTCTTTATATTGTTACTTATAGATATGAATAAAGATTTTGGTTAAAAACTAGCCTTCAACAACTTATTTATTTTGATCATGCTTTTTTTTTTTTCTCCGAAAGCGGGGTATATCCCGTTTTGTATTAAGAAGAGAGAATTACACATCAGCTATGAGAGAACCCTCATAGCGCAGCTACTAACCACTAAGATAGTAGCAAGTAACTTGGATTACACATACCAACAAGAAAAGAGATAGAAAAAAGATATAGAGAGGGAGGAAAGCCCACAACACCTAGAACCCTAGCTATGCACGCAAAAACCACTACACAAAGATCACCCACACATAAGACCGTCTGGCAACGTCAAACGACGGCAAAGCATCCGCCAACGAACCAACCAACAGCCATCACTCTCGATGACTCAGCAGCTGCCCAATAGGAGGCCAACAACACGGCGGCAAAGCATCCGCCAATGAAGTCGCGACTATCGCTTCCGGCGGCTTCGAAAGCCGCACAAGAGAAGGCCAATGACATGGTGGCAAAGCATCCGCTAAGGAAATGAACCCGCCGGCCGTCACTCTTGGTGGCTCAAAGAAATGCCCAAGTGGAGTCCGCCCACATGGCGGTAAAGCATCCGCCAGCGAACCACGGCGGCAAAATCCGCCAAATAACCACGACAAAGAAAGCATCCACCAACGAACCGAGAGAAAAACGAGTGAACAAGGTCAAACCAAAGTGAGTGGGAGTGAGGTGCAACGGGCATAGAGAGAGACTCCTCGATGAGGCGGAGGCAAGCACACAAGATCTTCAACAACGCCTTCAGAAAGGGGAGGACGCCCATTAGGACGCTTCGTCGCTGGCCTTGGAGACCTCCCAGCAGGCTTTTCGCCTGCGTATGTGGTCGGCCTCCAAGCCGCGGGCACCCTGAAGCCCACGAAGAGATGCTCGACGCCGCCTTCATGAAGGACACAACCCCAAAGGCGCCATCAACGCGTCTTCCCAAGAGGGATGGGTTTTCACCCACATCTCCCTTGAGGTGAACGAGATTTATCGACGCCACCCACACCACCATGGTGGTGCGGATGCCACACCAGCGTGAGACACGGCCAACACGCCATCGGGGATGACGTTGGCTAGCACCGTAAAAGCCCCGCCGCCCACGCCACCTTGGCGCAAGGAAAAACATCGCCGGCCCTGGCCGCAGCTCCGTGACCTTGCCACAAAAAGCGTACACACCCGCGCCAAGCATTCCCGGTGTCGTACACGGGCCACGGGCGACGGGCGCTGGGCCGAATCGCGGGCAGCGCTACGCCCATGTGCAATCCCCACCGTCGTGAGAGCGTGGGAGCACCCGGGAGGGAGAGCATGGAAGCCCCCCGGCGCCCGAAAAGTGGAAGCCCCGCTCTCCCGAGCATGGACAAGGCCGCCGGGAGGGAGAGCGAGCAACAAAGACACGGATCCACGTAGAGACAGATCCGACCGAGGAGGGCCCGACTTGCCTTTGCCTACCGGGCGACCACCGAGGAGCAAACGGGGGAAGGGGGAGAGGAGGGCCGAGGGAGGAGAGGTGACACGCGACGGGCTGGTTGTGTAGGGTCACGCCGGGGCTGGGCGCTGGGGGTGTTACAAAGACTCTTGGTATTTAACCTATATCTCCATATACCGACATAAGTTATATTGGATTTTCAGTTAAGTAAGAGAGTCACACATGGTACAAAGAAACTGTTCAAAGATGAAAAGATATAGAAAACAATGTTCCTTTAAATTGCTCTTTAAATAATAATTAGTTTAACCAAGACTTTAGAAAGTGAAAGTTGAACCAAGCTTTTCAAAGCTTTTCAAAACAGCCGTTTCAGCGACAGGTAACCCAAAATTGCTGCTGTGGCCGGCCACACAATTCCCCTTCCTGTACGGTCCGGTCACGAGCGCTCCACAAAATCTCGTCGCCGCAGCCTCGCGGGTCTGGGCTCCGCGGCACCCTACACCGGCGAGCGGCGATCGTTGCCGCGCCAGCCCAATGGCCGCCATCGTAGCACCGAAAGCCCTCCCGTTCCTCACCACCACCACCCGCTCCTCACTTGGCCGCTTACCCACCCGGCGTTCCACCCAAACCTTCTGTTCCAGTGCCGGCCGCCGCGGTCCGCGGTCGCGGCCACTCCTCGTCCCGGTGCAGCTTACAGGCTCCATTCCCGCTTTAGGTCTCTTCTCCCTACCAGCGCGGCAGCCTCGTCCCCAACCGTGGCAGCGGCGGAAGGTATTGGGCGCGAACGAATTTGTGCTTTGTTGCAAAGTTGAGTTGGGTGATGTTAAAATTGTGTGTTTCTGATTTCTGAAGGCATGTCTGACCCGGAGCTGAGACTGGTGCTCGAGCTCGCTACCGACGAGGAGCTGATGGAGTTGGAGGAGATCCTCTATGGCACCAGGTTTGAGTGCTTCCTGATTTCTCATGCTGTTTTGCCTATTTAGCTCTGATATGAGTTCATCAGATAGTTTGGATCATAGTATTGGGTTCTTAAGACAAAACTGGATGAGTTAATCTAGGATTCTGATAAATAATGGTGTTCATCTGAAGTAAGTGACTCGGTAACTGGTTATGTACGCAGCAAGCAAACAAGTGCAGATTGATACTTTGGTTGATTACTCTTATACAATCGCTGGGTAGCGATGCTATTGTGCCAGTTTCAGTGCCTATTGCAGTTTGTATTTGGTGCTATCTAATAGTAACTTCCATGTCTCAAAGTTCAGTAATATTGACAAAGATGCTTGATTAAATACAACATATCTGGCAAGTGTGGTTCCAGCTTTGCTACTAACTCCGATTTCAAATGCTGGCCGTTTTAGACCTGTGTAATAAGATTAAGAATGTAGATTGTTGACAGCCAACATTTCGGTCTTTGCGTCAACATAGATCAAATGACCTTGGTGCCTCTCAGCCTCATTTGTACCATATTGAGTAGACCGCTCATTTGTAAATGGTAGTATTTATTAAGCTGGGTTAAGGATGGAAGAAAAGGTGAAATATTCAAAGAAATTCTAGGATGACTTAGACTGAAAGAAAAGTTGTGAAGGCAGAAATGACCTATATTTAGGATTGCATATGTCCAGGATTGGATGGACTAACTGCCTGGACATATGCAACAGGAATGCATAAGTGGTAATTTCAGTTACTACACCTTTGTAGAATAAAAATCTATATGCATGGCTTGTCCTTGTTTTCTTTTTCTTGATTCGACTTTAGTTTGCTCACTGATTTAGTTAGACCTACTCACCTAACTGTTTTTCTACATGGAGAGTACCATAGAAATGTATGGTGCTAGCTCTCCATATCATACTGTTCCTCCGTATCACCTTCTCGAAATTAATGTTTCTTTTATATTTCCTTTGTTCGCAGCTATTTTAGTCCATTGCTAAAATCAATTGCAAGAAGACCAAACTCAGACGGTGTTATCGTCTTGGATGATATCGAGGAGAGAGATCATTTCATCTCAAAATTAGAGTCAAGATTCCTTTATCTTGCTGCAGATGCTCAGCTCTATCATAAGGTCAGTCAAGGATCTCTTTTTTTTATTATTATTATTTTAAAAGAGTTTAAGAACCATCATCCTTATAGCATTCAGGCAGGCCACGCCTGTCTAGAGAAAGCGAAGTTCTCAGCTCAGATTACACTCCAACACACTCCACGACATAACCATAAGACTAAACATTCCCAGCTTAACAAAAAACAAAGGACCTATTACAGCGAGCTTGTGTTCAGGCACATAAGGCTGAACCACTTCTTCCCTTCACCACCATCACTGATTTGGCCATCCACTCCGAGCTTTGCTTTCACTTCATCAGGGACTGTCTTGGACTCCCAATCAAAGGCATGCTGGAACATGAAAGAGTCCCATTCATCCTCGACTTGTTTCAGTCAGTAAGCTGGGGTCTCCTTGTACCAATGCTCTTCAACTTTTCCACCTTCAAGGAGAACTCTTGCTTCTTGGCTGACGGACACAGAATCATCCAGGACTGGACCATTGCAGTGATTCTTAAGACTAGAATACTCATGTCCAACCAAGGAACACCCTGAAAACGCAAGGAGTTTCCAGAGCCCCCACAGGGAAGCACTTTTGTTGATCTATCTCTAATAATTGAAAGAAGGGGGGTGGGGGGGGGGGGGGGGGTGGAATGGTCCCAAACTGATCTAGTACACTTTGAGACCAATGAGAGGTACAACGGTTAGAAATATATCACATAGTCATGTTTTTCATCAATCTCACTGTCTTCCTTTTCCATCTCATACCTGCCTACAGCGCTCTCTTCCTCCAATCCCCAGTGATGCTTGTGGATACGGATGATAACGATATGGAACGGTATTACAATATGGAAAATGAAAACAGTCTATTTCGAATTTCCCATATTTGTGTAATGAGGGAGTGCCCTACCAAAACCCAGGTTCACCATAGTCCGCAACAAACCAAGGCCTTTGTTGGATGCTGAATTGTACTAGGACTTGAGACTACTCTCCCATGTATACTTGTAATCTTTCAGCCTCAGGCCTAACTGAACTCAAAAGATAGCCCCATCGTCATGCGGCCCTTAGGTCTTCCCTTACCATGAGCTAGCTTTGATACCCGTTGTTAGTGCTAGCGGATCCGGTCTAGCTTGCTATACCTACAAGTCGGTGTCCTAGGTCCACTAGAGCCCACAACAAACCAAGTTCTCTGGCCTAACTCAACCAAAAAGGCAACCTAATGCTGAGGAGTGCCTCCATCTTATATGTTCTACTACCCCACCACCAGTTTCCGGTATGGGACTAAACCTAACAAAACAGTTGTGAAATTGTTTGAAAATGATAACTTTTATATTTTGCTAAAATTGGAAACGATATCGTAGTATGGAAACTACATAGAAACGTATTGAATTTCCCAAACCCACTTTCATCCCTACTTGTGAAGGCAACTGGCAACCATAGGCTGGGGACCTCAACTCTGCTACTAAAATCTGTCTCATCGTCTAGGAGTTGCCTCTGGCCTGCCCCGCCTGCTGCCCAGACTGAGTGACACAGTACATTCTCTGCTACCAGGTGATCCGGCAAAGCCACCTGCTTCTTGGGTGGCACTGGCAGAGGAGGCGAATAGGCGGGGTTGCAGCAGCGTGAGGAGGTGAAGGTGCCATGGTGAGGTTGCTTCACCAATCTCCACTGGTACTGGAACCAACCACACACGGCTCGAAAGCATGTTTGAAGTGATTTAATTCTAAACTGATTGGATTTAGGTCTAATCGTTGATTGATACTGAGCTGTTACATCAGGTCGGGAGCAATTCAATGCCTTGCTTGTCCCTGTGTGTGCGGATTCAATTTGGAAGAGAAATTTAGTTGAGATCTGAAACTGGGTGCTAGTCTACATTGTTGTGAAGAAGTTCATCCAATGGTAGGGGGCAAGTGATCTGGAGAGTGAGACAGGCTGACAGAGAGGAATGTGTGTGATCGGACATTATGGTGGAAATTGCTCCTTAGACATGTCACAGTAGCAGTGGTCTGAAAACAATGAAGAGTGGAGGAAGAGGTGCTCAGGCATCTGTCAATGGTGAAGAAGACAGGATAAATGGAGTCAATGATGGATGGACAGAACTCTAGGAAGACTGACAGAGTGGTACATTTCTGAATAGCGCAATCTTTCAGTGACATTAGTGTACCGGGTCACTTAAGTGGTATATTTCTAAAACCATGATCTTTTGATGTCCCCAAACCAATTTTCCTTAAATGTCCATTTGCTAAATTGATTATATTCTTAGTCAGCTCGCTGTAGGTCATCATTTTCTTAAAGCTTTTACAAGAACATTTTGCACTTTTCTCTGATTGTTTTCATAGGAGGTGGAGACCATCATACAGAGATGTCTTGCTTAGAGTAAGAAAAAAACTTGGTGTTCGGTGCTCTAGCAAATTGTGTACTGCAGACCTTGAGGCAGAAATATTTCTTCACCTTGTGGATGAATATTCAAGGTACTTACCCATAAGCATACCTTAAAAAAATTCCTTGGATAAGCATTAGATTTGTATCCTCATACAACATAGTATACTATGCTAGTTTTCAGCCCATACAACTCTATTCATTCATTAAATGTAGATCCTCTAGTGAGTCCACTATTCTCAAAGTATCTTTGAATTTCCCCACGTCAGCCATAAGAAAGACCGACTTTCATTTCCATGGGATAAACAAAAATCTTCAAAAAGAAACCTCTAGAGCTGGTGCAAACAACTGGAAGGTGCTTACTGATGTGACTTGGAGGATTGGAACAAAGGGAATGGAAAGTACCTTTCTAAAGGTTCTTTGAAATCCTCATTTTTCTATCCTTTTCCTTTCTAATCCTCTATTTTTTCACTAATTTAAATTTTCTTCTTTATGGAAGGGTGGTAGTGCATTGACTTTGAAAACGATATATGAATCGGTATGTTATAGTCTTTATTTTGAAATATTGAATAGTATTCCCTCATTCTAAATTGTAAGTCGTTTTTTGGCTTTTGGCTTTTTGTTGTGCACCTAGATATACGCTGTGTATACATAGTAAAAATTATGTATCTAGAAAAGCCAAAAGACCTACAATTTGGAATAGAGGGACTACTTGTTCTTACTGCATTATTGTTTTTCATTGATGTCACTTACCATTATGTTAGTTAGCCAGTAGACTGTCTGGAAAACTGCTGAAGGAGGCTGCAAATTATGAGATAAAGAAAGAACTTGTCAAGCAGGTATACCTATTTGTATTGATATTTTTTTGCTATATTGTTCCTGATTTTATGTGTTCATTTGGAAATTGTTTTGACTGACCAATATATCCTTTCAGCTGTTCCATGCTGTTTTTGCTCGAATTACCTATAGTGTTTCTTATCTTAATATAGGGATTTTATTTTCATTTGCATATCGACAAATGCATCACAACTTGTGTGAATAAACTATACTCGCACATTGCATTTGATGTTTGCTACTTCTTCCGTCCACAGAGGGATGCAACTATGAGATGTATTTTACTTATCTTGTATCATAAATGTTAGTAATCTTTAATATAACTTTGATGAAACTTTAAAGTGTTTGGCTCCTCGAAAAGTGAGAAGTGCATCCTTTTATAGACAGAGAGATGCCATCTTAATTGAATTAATTTTGGGAAGTACTGATATTTTCCATGTACAGGGTGGGTGGTTGGCTGCTGTTAACCTGGAGTCTAGAGCTGGTTTGCTTGCAGCTAGGCAGGTAATATGATCTTCTGTTATTAGCAAGTACATATGTCCAATCCTCACACATAAAGATTGCACCATTCAGGTGTCACATTTCAATAGTCCTTGAATATTTGCAGGGTTTGGCTCGTGCAGCATCGAGATATGTTGGACTCAGGAGTGTCATGACATTTCTTGGACCAATGTATGCTTCTTCTAGTAAATCTGAAACTGTTACTTCCCATTTTGTTTTAAGAAAACAATTATTAGGCTCTGAATAATTCTACCACATTTCAAACACCGCTGTTATTTTGAGCAGTTTAAATTGTTCAATTTTTGTTTATTGCTGGATGATGTTTTAATTGCTTCATAAACCTTTAGTATGGACCTTGGGCCACAAACCATAATCAGAATCCCTTCGTGGAGTGGTGTATCATGCCTTATTATTAGTAATTAATATCCTTTCTTTACACTTAAATTTGCTCAGATTGTGGGGGACGCTCTTGGCTGATATTGTGATTCAAATGCTGGGCACGGATTATGCTAGGATCGTTCAGGCAATCTATGCATTTGCTCAGGTAAAGTTCATGTTACTTTAAGCCCATCTTCTCCGGCAACGCATTTTCCATCTCTAGCTGCATTGATTTATATTTCTTCTTCTGAACAGATTCGTCTGACTCGGACAAGTTACATAGAACCTGATGAAGAATGACCAGAGTGCGATCGTTACTGGACTAGCATAACTGGCATTCTGATATAAAATTTATCACCGCCCCCATACTGTGCATTTTAACCATGAAGATCACCATCTGCTTCTGCGGATTCCGGTGCAAATACTACACGGGACAACAAGGTTAGGCTTCAGGCTTTGATGTACTGCTAATGGAAGTGCATATAAGGGACATACGAGCGGTTACAAGACGTTGGTCGCAGGGACAGTCACAGAGCACAACAGGCCTCTCTCTGATTGAAAATTCGAGGTAAACCTTAGCAAAACCAACCTAATTGTGACAATGGAAATATAGTACTGTAGTGATTAACAACGAGCTCCAATGGCCATTTGGGCGACCTACCCTGTGAGCGCGGAAGTTGTGACTGAATTTACTTCCGCTTCACACTTACACGGGGCCCGAAGATGTAGACCATGCATTCCGCTCTGCTCCAGTGCTCCGGTTGAATATTGTAAAATATTGCTCCCCTATCCTAAACTATTTCCTCCTAACGTTCGGTTAGGCAAGGCAGATCTCATTGACATACCCTGATGACACAATCTACAGACATGCTTGTATTCAACACAACAGTGCAGAATTTGCATGTAACACCCTACCTGTTTCCTGTATATAGAAGGGCTACAGATTCATGATCATCACCTGAAGTGAATTTTATCATGGTGCTTGCTTGCTAATGTCAAGTCTCGGAGATGTCTCAAACTATGTTTTTCATCTTTTCTTGATAACTTTAAATTCGAAATGCGCTTTTTGGTGCATCGAACTCGATACATTTTTTTTTTCAATGGAAAGAGCTATCGGCAACAATTAGCCTAACAAGAGCTGGCGGCAACAATTAGCCTAACAATTAACGCCACTGTGAAGCGTTTACAGATAGCATATCTGGAAAGTACAAGGTTTTGCTAGCAAAGTTTTACAGAACAAGAGCAGAGGAACCATGCATGCTGCGAGCGGCATGTCTAGAAGGATGTCGAGCCACATTGTTTACAGCGCTCGCCGTGATCACGCGCGCACACTCCTTCACCAGACCGTCCAAGCTTTCTAAATCCTGGGCACTTACCGCGTGAGACCGGGGCGCCGATGGAACCACTACGGCGACCCTCCCCTCGCAGTCGCACACCGTACGCCATAAAGCGCGCAGGCGAGCGCCTGCACCACCAGCTCCGCTGGCGTCCGGCGACATGGCCGCTAATAAGACGACGACGATGGTGATCAGCCTGGGGAGCTCGCGGCGGCGGAAGCGCGGCGAGATGCTGTTCCGGTTCGAGTCCTTCTGCCAGCCCGGGTACCCGGCGCCGCTCGCCGGCGGGGGCGCCTTCAGGGACAACGTCAGGGCGCTGCTCGGCCTCGCGCACCTGGAGGCCGGCGGCGCGCATGGCGACACCCCGTGCTGGTCGTTCCAGCTCGAGCTGCACCGCCACCCGCCCACCGTCGTCAGGCTCTTCGTCGTCGAGGAAGTCGTCGACGCGTCGCCGCAGCGCCAGTGCCACCTCTGCCGTCACGTCGGTACTCTCCGCGTTGCTGCTGGCTTCTGTCGATTCCAAGATACTGAACCTTTGCATGCGATCAACGTCTGGCGTGCATGATGCATCTGACAGCCTAGTATAACTGTTAGATAAAAGCTATTAACACTGCTACTAATTCCAAAAAAAAAAATCGCCAATACAATGAACAGTGGGCTAAACTCTGATCTGCAGAAACAAAAGTACACCGATCGAACAACTCGGTCACTGTAAGATATATATGCTCACTGCCAGGAAAATCCCCGTGGTGTTTCAGGTTGGGGTCGGAATCTGATCTGCAGCAAGAGGTTTCACTTCGTGCTGCCCAAGAGGGAACTGTCAGTGGAAGCGGACGGCCTGCACTACGGGATCAACCACGGCCCGGACAAAACGTCCAAAGGCACGGCGACCTCCAGGGGCCACCTGCTGCACGGCGTGGTGCACCTCAACGGCTTCGGTCACCTCGTTGCCCTGCACGGCTTCGAGGGCGGCTCCGAATTCGTCGCCGGCCACCAGATCATGGACCTCTGGGATCGCATATGCTCCTCCCTGAACGTCAGGTGTGTGCAACGTTTGTTATTATGTCCATGCGCTGCATCTGAGTTCATGACGACTAGTGTTTCGTTTGGTTATTATATGCATTGCAAGGAAGGTGAGCCTCGTCGACACGTCGAGGAAGGGGTACATGGAGCTGCGGTTGCTCCACGGCGTCGCGTATGGCGACACTTGGTTCGGGCGGTGGGGATACAGGTTTGGCCGGCCCAGCTACGGCGTCGCGCTGCCGTCGTACCAGCAGTCGCTGCACGCGCTCCAGTCGGTGCCGCTGTGCGTGCTCGTTCCGCACCTGTCGTGCTTCAGCCAGGACCTCCCCGTGGTGGTGACCAAGTACCAGGCCATCAGCGGCCACAAGCTGCTCAACCTCGGCGACCTTCTCCGCTTCATGCTGGAGCTGCGGACGCGCCTCCCGGCTACCTCCGTCACCGCCATGGACTACCGCGGCATCATGTCGGAGGCCTCGTGTCGGTGGTCGGCCAAGCGCGTCGACATGGCGGCCCGCGCCGTGGTGGACGCGCTCCGCCGCACCGAGCCGCCCGCGCGGTGGGTCACGCGGCAGGAGGTGCGCGACGCTGCGCGCGCCTACATCGGCGACACGGGCCTCCTCGACTTCGTGCTCAAGTCCCTCGGCAACCACATCGTCGGCAACTACGTCGTGCGCCGCGCCATGAACCCGGTCACCAAGGTGCTCGAGTACTGTCTGGAGGACGTCTCCAGCGTGCTCCCGGCGGTGGGCGGCGGCGTGCCGAGCAACGGCGGTGGCGGCAAGATGAGGGTGCGGTTCCAGCTCACGCGGGCGCAGCTCATGAGGGACCTGACGCACCTGTACCGCCACGTGCTCAAGGAGCCGAGCCAGGCGCTCACCACCGGCGCCTTGGGCGCGATCCCGGTGGCAGCGCGGATGGTCCTGGACACCAAACACTTCGTCAAAGATTACCACGAAGGTTTCGCTCCGATCAACAGCGTTGGAGTTGGGCACGTCCACATGAACCTGTGTTGCACGCTGCTTGTGAGGAATGGGAGCCCGGAGCTGGTGGCGCCGTACGAGACGGTGACCCTGCCGGCGCATGCAACGGTGGGCGAGCTCAAGTGGGAGGTGCAGAGGCTGTTCAGGGAGATGTACCTCGGCCTGAGGACATTCACTGCCGAGTCCGTCGCCGGGGTCCTCGGCGTCAGCCAGGACGCTTGCCCGGTGCTCGAGCTGATCGACGTGGGAAGCGCCGTGATGATCGAAGGGACAGTCGTCGAGCCAGCAGCTGCAGCTGGCGGATGAAGGCGTCCAGCTGGGGAACGAGGCGGCGGCGGCGGCTGTGAGCGAGGGAGGCGGCGACAGCGAGAGGATCGTGGACTGCGCGTGCGGAGCGGACGACGACGACGGGGAGCGCATGGCGTGCTGCGACATCTGCGAGGCGTGGCAGCACACCCGGTGCGCGGGGATCAAGGACACCGACGACGCCCCGCACGTCTTCGTCTGCAACCGCTGCGACAACGACGTTCTGTCGTTCTCTCCATTGAGCTGTTAGAAACTGCTATAGCCCCGGACTACATAAAACGCATCACACTTGAGATTTGCAAAGAATCTGAACTTCGGTCAAAAGGAAATCAACTTGACATCGGGAAATCCAACTTTGAACTTGTTGGAAAATAGACAGAACTTCCATCAAGAAAAAATCCTACTTATTTGAACTTCCAATAAAAATCAACTTAGCACTCCGGTTAAACTTTGTAACTTCATAAAAAATAACGTGTTCGGTTCATGACTCATGAGCAAACACTCTTAGTTGTTCTAGTACAAATAAAATGATCCACATAGACTACGCAATGTTTTGACTACTACACACAATGTAAACTATCACTACTTGTTGTTTGCACAAAAACTTTTCCGTTCATCGTGTCTCACATTTGTTTCCTCTTCCTCTTCCTCTTCCTTTTTAACATGGATCGCCTTTTTTTTTCTCCCCAAACATATGTAGCTTTTGCAAGTCACTATGACAAGTGTAGCACATGCTTTTTTTTATTTGATCCTACGTGGCATTCTGATTTTTTTTTTTTAAAAAAGAAGCAGCAAGGTTGGGAAGGCCTAAATGGTGCGTTGGTTCCTCTGCGAAAGATTGGCAAAGAAACGTGGCAACATTTGTCATTCAAATACTTTTCGAGTTGAAATCTTTTGTTTGTCACGGCAGAAGCATTTTAGTTTCTCAACCGTTGTTTTGTTATTCCTTTTTTTGTGAGGATTTTTTGTTATTCTTGTTTTATTGGAGTCTAGTTGTTTTTTCTTTTTATTGTATATCTCCACTTCTTAATTCAGTTTTAATTATGACGTGTCATTTTTTGATTGGTTCAAAATCTAGTTGATAGAATAGCACATAATCATTTGATTGTTCTGTAGCCACTCAAAAAATTTAGGGTTTAGGCAACCAGATTAGAATTCCATGACTTCTTATCGGTGCCGGCCCAATCTCAATAGTTTGATAAGCCCACTCGATAGGAATACAAGATCCAATATAAAGTTTACTTCTTGGCGCCAACCCAAAATATTTTGGCGCCAATGGTTACAAAAAATTCTCCTTTTAAGAGTACTAGTCACTAGGCAATTGCCCCACAGTGCCCCAGATCCATAATCCTCTCGCGTCTGGAGGAATGGGGGAACTGCTCGAGGGAACCGATGCCTCCGGCGCCAAGAGGGCAAAGACGTCGCCGGCGCCGCCGGTAGCCTCCCTCGGCATCGACCTCCCTCGGTGCGATCCTCCTCCGGCTCCCCGACATGGCGTCGCTCGCCAGCGCCGCTCTCGCCTGCAAGCTCTGGCACCGCGTGGCCTCCGACCCCCACCGTCTTCCGTCGCTTCGACGCCCTCCGCCGGCCCCCGCTCGCCGGGTTCCTCCTAACCGACCGCGGTGGTACGCGCTTCCCCACCGTTCTCCTAACGTGCTCTTCGTGTGGGCCACCCGCAACCCCAATCTGGACGCGGCGGCCGCAGACGGGGATTTCCTCTTCGAGGACGTCCCTGCTGTCGATTCGGTCGCCGAGGAGGAAGGGTACGACTGGGACGAGTGGCGCCTCCGCGGCTGCGACGGCGGTCTCCAACTCCTCTCCCGTGGCTACGACGGGCTCGACCTCGCCGTCTACGACCCCATAGCGCGGACCGCCGTCTTCCTCCATGTTTTTGATGTGTTCCTCTATTCGTCGCACATGGTCCGTTATGCCATTGTTGTCGATGAGTCCGACGGCTCGTTCCTGATCATCGGCATACGCTATCACGCAGACATCTTCTCCTCCCGCACTGGCAAATGGACTAGATCGGAACCCCGTGAGCTGTATAGTTTTCGCTGGTGCCACGGCGACGGCATGCGTGCTGGGCGGTTCGCGTACTGGCGATCCAACACGAACAAACGCAGCTACTGTAATCCCGTAGAGAGTATCCTGGTGCTGGACACGACTACCATGGAATGGTCTATCATCAAAGCTCCATTCCCCGTAGAGGAGTCCTACTGTGTGGCTGACATGCCGGAGCATGGCGGGCTGTGCCTCGTGTCTAGCAAGGAGCAATGCCTGCAGCTTTGGTTCCGCAACAGCATCGGTGAATGGGTGCTCATGAAAAGCATCTCTTTGCTGAATGATTGGATGAAGAAGATACGCCGTGATGAATGGATGAAAAGGTTGCGCATACTGGCAGTGAGGGCCAGCTATGTCTACATGGAGTTCTGGTCAATAAGGAAGCCTAATTCCTACTTTCTTGTGCTCAATCTGAGAACCAGGAAGATGACAGTGTTCAGCAACAACGCAGAAGACCCTCATAGAGGTCCTGCATTTCCATTCTTCATGCGCTTGGAGCCTCTGCTTGGACCAGATGAGGTTCAGAATGTTCGTCTTAACGGTGTTTGATGCAACGTAGTGGGTAATCTTTGATCTCATCATTATCTTTGTTTTTCTTCTGTTCTAATCTATTGATCATGCTATTTAATTATTTTAAATCTTTGTGAATTCTACAAATGCTGGTGTAAATATGTTTACTTCGTACAGGAGGCAAATTATATTTCCTAATATGTCATCCTTATGTAGGCTGTTTAGTTTATCTAATTGTGACTTTATACCAAAGTGATTGGGCTCAAGTTGTGGCTATCTTGAATTTTGAGCCATTGATAATGTTGGTAGATTTCAGTAAGAAATACTCTGTTGTTTATCTTCAGTTCATTTTTCAAACTTATTGCAAATCTGATGCTCCAGTCAAACACAATAAATTTTTAGGTGAGAATTGATTACTTCTTGTTCTTGATATTCAAGTGCTATCGAGAAATAATTGGCTCTTGTTGTTAGTACACCGCTAGGTAGATGGCTTCAGCCATTCGAAGTTCGGCTTACAATCTGCTGTTAGCTGCCACTTTATTCTCTGCAAATAGATGCACTTTAGTTCAGATGGCTTTCAGGAGATCAATCTACATGGAAGTTTTAACTGTTAGTAGTTGATCATAATTATCTATCTTGTGATTTGAACTATATATGTTATGTATATGTGTCTCGAAATAAATAGTCAACTGCTTAACATATATTTATCAACTTACATTAACCAAGGTCAACTGCTTAATGTATGTTGACTACTTCACTTTTAGCATATGTTTAACCACGAGATCTTTCATCTTATCATATTTAGTACTGCATGCTGATGCATTTTTGTATTGTGCGTGTTTCAGGGGCCCATTGAGTTTTTATATTTTGTGGTGGCATAGATTTCTACAGGTACTTCATCAATTCATAGCTCTTGTGTTGTGACCTTTTCATTCTGATTCATAAACTGTTAATAATTCACTTTGCATGCTGCTCTGCACAAACTAAAGTAATTCCCCTGCATTTCAGGTTAAGTTATTACTTCTAAGCTTTGGTAAGCCATCTAAGATAATCTTTGGGCATGGAACTGCTGCAGCTGGTTTAATAATTAAACCATCCATTCCTTCTGATATCTTGGAACCTTCTCCAAATTTTACATTGAAGTGCAGCTTTATTTGGATCCATATAAACTATGTTTTTCAGCAATAGCTTTCATGTAATCTGGGACCAGTTATTTCCAATTTTCTGAATTTAGTTAAACTTTTATGTGAACCTGGATGGCTTAATTTAATTTCAGTGTCATGTGTGCTACTTGTCTGTGAGATTGTGACAACATAATTCAGCTGAAATGCTATAATCCATAAGTTGCATCTATAGAAGCACATGCTATTTATGCATCAGTTGCTTAATCTGTTTCTTTTGGTAGACTATTAAAGCACAAAACTGAACATCAGGTTCAACACCCTGAAACGAGGGTATGTTTTTACAGTCCCATGCATTGCAGCATTGTTTCTTCAAGCTTGCCTTGCCAGCCTCTGATAACTCCATATTGTAATTGCCCATGATTTAGCTGTGGAAACATAATGCAATTGTCATGTTTTTTTTTATTCAGACTTAGTGGCTGGCACTTTTTGTGTCATTGACTTTGATTGTTCGGTTTGCAATTTTCTTCCTTGGTTTTGGCCTACTGAAAACAATCTACACGAAACTTCCACGGCCTTGCAGTTCTGTGCGTGACTGCTAAACTTCTGTAGCTGCTGAGCTGAAAATCATCTTCTTGATTGTAAGGTGCTTCTAAGCTTCTCTAAGCTGTTCTTTTTCTTCTGTTTGACCATTTGGGCTTCCTAGCACTGTGTTGTGGCTACGCATATTTGAGGTTGCTAGAAGAGACAAGTTTTTGTGAAATTTTAGGACATAGGTCGAGTTCTTGAAAAATAACTTTGATTGACTCCCATTCACCCATCTCCAATTGTTGTTTTGGTCCTTCACATCACTAATAACCAATTCTGCGCTTTTTTCTATCATGTTACCTTTATGTTTTCCCCATATATTTTCCAGTGGTGTGACTAGAATTCTGGACAGATTCTGTTGGGGTGCAACAAAGCACCAAGAACCAGAATTGATTCTAGCTAATTAACCACAAAAGGACGTGGAGAAGCGTTCAGTACGAAACTAGATAGTACTATACAAACATGCATATAGATATAGTACTATACAAAATGCTGGCGCCAATAGCACGAAATACAAATGATTTTTATTACCACACAAGCTGGCTAATTCACACAAAAAACATGCTGCCCATTAACAAAGACGTACATGTAGAGTAACCAAACATGCATATCCCATCAAAAGAACTGCCACCGACTGCCGATGAATCGATGATGATGGAGACTAGAGCAGGTCCCTTAGCACCGAGATCGCTGCAGCATGCTTCTCCTACACACAAGTTTTTTTTAATTAATTTCATAAACCCACATGCGTAGGTTGAACAACATTGAAGCCAAGCTAATTTCTTAAAAAAACCGTGTAAATCCAGTTTCATCGACGAACACAGGTGAACTTCTCAAAATAACACACAACAGTGTAGCATATAAGCTGTTATTAGCTACGGTCACGTTCCATTCACGGATGGTTTCTGTGACTGATAAGCTGATTAATGTTGTTTCCATGTAAGAGAAAAAGTTATCTATTGTTTCTCACAGAATCGTTCCCTTGCATAGAACCAAGGAAGAAGCGCACTCTGAACATATATTGTGTACATGTTCAGACGTCAACTAAGTAAGCAAAGAGGTGTCGCACTCGCACGCACCTGGTCTCGAGCTCTGTCCCGGATGCCACTGCACACCGGCCGGCCGCTCGTCGTACAGTATCATCCCGCTGAACCGCGGCAGCTGGCACTTGACGCCCATCAGCACCCTCCTCTGCCATATCGGCCGCACCGGAGTGCCGCCGGACACGGCAGCGGCACCTCCGTCCACTCCGCCGCTTCTCACGCCCATGGCCGCCGGAGCCGGAGCAGCCGCTGCCTTCTTCTGCTCTACTCCCAGCAGATCGTCGGCGTCGCCTCCCAAGATCCCGTACTCGCAGTCACCACCCTGCACGCCGGCCACCTTATGGACGACGACGCGCCCCCGCACCGACCGGCTGCCGCCGTCGGCGCCGTAGAGCTTCTCCTTCCAGAGAGCCACGGACAGGCAGAGGCCCATGATGCGATGGAAGCACTGGATCAGGGTGCAGGGACGGCAGTGTGTAGGTAGCAGACAGTAGGGATGTAGGGTCGAGCCGCGGTTGGCTTCTTATGGCGAGCGACGCCAAGAACATCATTGATGCGCGCACAGGCTGCCCGTGAACCTTGCCGTTTGTAGTGATGCAGTGAGCGATCGCTTCGATGCTCACTCATTTACGTTTCACCGTTATCGTGGTGGCGCGCCGCGGACGTGTGACGGTGACCGAGCCAACCTCATCAGCTGGTGACTGCCTGACTTGATTTGGGTGCATCCGTGCATGTGAAGCACACGCCCAGCTCGGCTCGGCGGTGGAGTAACCGTGATGTGAGGAGCAGAGCGATCGCTTGTGCCCTTGTTCACCGATCCATCCATGACTGGGGCTCAAGCAATCGGCCCAAAGCGACAAAACCCAGCGCCATCACTGAACAGCGTAAGTGTTGAAAGTAACAAATTCATCAAAGACCAAATGATTTTTTTTTTCCCGAAAAGGCAAGACCAAAGGATTGACTGTTACTACTCTGTTGGAGCATCTCCAGTAGACCATCACACGGCATCACTTTTTGGGCTATAGCACAAGAAATCGAGCGTCCAGCGGACTCGTCAATGGCTTTGCGCAAGCCCTGTTGCACACTCTATCGGTTATCTTCGGAGTTCGGCAACAACTAACAAGCCAAATCTGTGGGTTAGCTTGGCTCGTTATCCTCCCGCATGTGGGGCTGCCAACTAGGACCCATAGCTCACCGAGGCGTTCCCGTCTTGCTTACGGCGGCCAAAAAAATCACAGACACGATCCGATGTTCCAGTTCCTTTGTCAAGGAAGGCCATGCGTGTAATCCGGCCGTGTTCCAAGGTTCACCCTTCCAAGCATCCATGGTGATCTCATCTTTAGCGTCTGCGCCGCATCCAAATCAAGCGATCCGATGCAAGTTTGTATGCAAAGTAGGGGAAAAATGTCGGCCAAAAAGAATCCAAAATTATTGAGATATCCCATTTATCGGTCGGGCTCAATTTTTTTTCTCTATCATCTAAAATTTCTATAATTTTAAAATTGGTCCATCCAAATAGACACCAAAGCACACCCAATACTCGACCTTAATCTATGTTTCATTTTCTCTCCTCTCCTCTTCTAGTTTTAAGTTGCCACTACCACAACACACTTGCACATTCCAGGCTTCCAAAGAGTGTCACTGCACTACTCATTGAATTGGCAATAAAAAAGTAATTGCGAGAATTCACCGGAATTAGTTTCTTGTGTGAACCTTTTTGGAGAAGAAACAAGTACAATACTGTGATAAAATTTCATTTTCTTAACATGCAAAATTTTTGTGCCACTTATTATCACAATCTCCACCACACCTGAATAAGCAAATAGGCTAACCTAACATGAAGAGCCCAATTTTGTTTCATATCACTCTTTGGAGCAACGATTGTTAAATATATCAATAAATAAATATCGACATAGTTACAAAAATAGGATAGAGAACATACCTAGCACCAGCATATGCAACTACCAAACTGCGTTTGTTGGGTTGTGTTTGTATAATGGAGCCCGTGAGCCCATGTATGATGTATCTATCTATATATGTAAACCCGAGAAACAAAGAAAATAGA
This sequence comes from Hyparrhenia diplandra, assembly GCA_015847255.1. Lineage (NCBI taxonomy): Eukaryota > Viridiplantae > Streptophyta > Magnoliopsida > Poales > Poaceae > Hyparrhenia > Hyparrhenia diplandra. Next base: position 21,380 of record JADLZK010012341.1, read on the forward strand.
TTCTAGAGCTTTCCCCGAACTCAACATGGTATCGGAGCCGATGGTGGTGACGATGGAGGTGACCGCTTCTCGGTGAGGACGAGCTATGAGGCACAAGACGCCTGGAGAAGGTGGAGGTGGCCGACGCAGAAGGGAAGGCCATGGAGAAGGCGGCGCGCCAAGGACGCGATGTGAAGGCAACAGCGACTTCGGTGTCGTGGACGACGTGAGAGTTGTCGGGCAAGGAGTTGTACTAGATCCCGATGGGTCAGCCGACCGCGTGTAGTGAGGTTGCTATAGCGTGGTGGAAGGGGTGATTGCATGGCTTGCGCACGAGCTCTTGCTGCGCTGCGGAGAAACCGCTGGGTGCGAGGAGCCGTGGTGTTGAGCACAAGAGGTGCTTGAGCAGATTAGCTACTGGCCGGGTTGTCGAGGTGCTCGTGGATTTTGCTTGATTGCTTGCCGGTGGTGGCATGTGTGCGAAGCCGTGACCACCATGAGTTGTGTTACCGCTCGCGGAAGTAGCTTGAGGTGGAGGCAAAGTGTTGATTGTTGCATCAATTAGTGAGTCCAAGGCTTAAGAGGAAGGGGGGAAATCTAAGAGCTACTAGAAGAGCGAGGGGAGCACAACCGTGGTGCTTATATTGAGCTTTGGGTGTTGCAGGAAGCAAAGGGAGAAGAGGAAATTAGCAATTTTCTGGCTGGCCGATTGAAGGGGAGAAGAATCGAGAAAGGGACATTGCTCTTGGTTTGTTTGTGCATGGATTGGAGGTGTTGTGTAGGGGTAGAGAAAGGTACTTTGTTTCTTTGTGTTGCTACTCATGAGGTAGAGTGGGTGTTTGCTATTCTTTGAGGTGAAGGAAGGAAAAGGGGAAGCATCTAGTGGAATTGTTTGGAATTGCCTATTTGGAGAAAGGAAGCAAGAGCTAGAAAAAGTAGCCGGAGGAAGATTCTTATGCTGCATTCTTTGGTCTTGTGACTAGAAGTGTGGGTCATTAGGTGTAGAAAGGCATTGAGCCACATTGCTGCTATTAGTTGGCGATTGTGCATAGAAAGGAAGAGGATTGAAGGGAAGTGGTGTGGTTTGGTGCTGGTGGAAGTGCAACAAGAAGAAGGCAACATGTGCAAAGCTGTCAAGGTGGTTGTTGGTGAAGATGAGCGCTTGAGGAGGAATTGTAGGTGGTGGTTGTGAAAGACCATAGTGAATCTGTGCTACTCAAAATTAGTGGGAAAGGGAAGAAGAGGAGGTGTCATTTGTTATGCTACAACCGCAAGAGAGGAGGATCCAAAGGAGTTGGCCTTTCTACTAAACAAGATCTCGTGGAGGAAGTTTAGTGATCTAAAAAAATTGTTTGTTATGACAAAGAACACCATAATTAAGCAGGTTCTTGAGAAGTTGGCTGAACTTCTCACACCACAAGAACTTGAGGAGATGACCCAAATATTTTTGTCAAAGAGTTAACAATTGATGTTTAACTTTATAAGAGCCACATAAGTTGAACAATATCCCAAGGAAAGAGAGGATATCAACTATCATGGGCAACCTCATCAACCTCGCACGCCCTAACTTCGGGTACATTTAATGCAAATTGGATACTAGATTCAGGTGCATCCGGGCATATCACAAGGGCATCAAGTGAATTTGCATCATATACCCCTCCCCTCCCACGCATAAGAAAACTATTCAAAGCGCTAATGGGACACCGCAACCTATTAGAGGTGTGGGGGCAGATCAAATGCACTCCATCAATTACATTATCATCTGGCCCTATATGTTTTGTCATTTCTAGTTAATCCGTATCTATAGGTGCTTTGGTTGATCATATGGATTGTCATGTTACTCTTGATCGAGATAATTGCTTAATTGAGGATAGAAGAACCGTAAGAATTCTTGGGAGTGGTATAAGAAGGAATGGTTTATGGTTCATGGATAGAAGACTAGATAAGTCCACGTGTACAACCCTATCACTAGCTAGAAGTGAAGAGGAGGCCGAGTAATACTTCAACATTGTCGCTTGGGTCATTTGTCATTTGATACAAGGACCAAAGCATTTAAAGATATTATGATCAAGGTGGATAGAATCAATCTATTTTGTGATGCATGTGAGTTTGCAAAACACACAAGGGAATCTTATGTGAGTAGGGGAATCATGAGTGTATCTCCTTTTATGCCGATTCATTTAGATGTTTGGACATGTCTAGTCATTTCTATAAGTGGAATGAAATATTTTCTTACCTTTATTGATTTGTTTCTCTCGGATGACATGGGCTTACCTTATGAAACATAAACATGAGGTGTTGAAATGTTTTCAAGATTACTATGAACTTGTAAAGACTCAACTCAATACTCGAGGTCAAGATTATAAGGGACGACAATGGGATGAATATGTAAAGAAGGAGTTTAGTGCATTTCTATCTAAAAAGGGAACATATCTAGTGCAAACCAACCCCTCGTGCAACCATGCAAACTTCTAATCTTGGCCACAGGATGTAGATCCAAAGGGCACAAAGTGATAACCATGGGGAGGTGGGAGGGGGTCACTCTAGGACTTCGGTTTGGTTTCTTATGTGGGCTCATATGGTTTGGTTGGAAATGGGCTTAAAATATCATTGGGTTTGGTTGGGTGTGGGTAGTAAATATCTTGGGCTAGGTTTGGTTTTTAAACCGTTTTTTTTAGTTTTGGGCCGAGAACGATTGAAATCCATGGTTGAGGCCAGTGTAAGTCCATGGTTTTGGTCCGTTCGCTAATGTCCGAGTCGAGGATGCCCAACTCTAGTGTAGCTCACGCAGCCATGCGGGCGGCTAGGGTTCGCTAGTTCTGGCCGTTTCTTCCACCCCGCCGCCACCGCGTGCCCGGGCATCGGCGAGGAGGACCGGACCCGGCCCAAACCTTGCGCGCGTGGACGTGTAGGTGTTGATACAAAGCGGGGAGGCCGAGAGGCTGCGCTGGCCGCCGCTGCGCTTCGTGTTGATACAAAGTCGGTATTAGATCGGTGAAGTCATTAGCAAAGCGAGCTACGATGTTGTGGCTCGGGCCGCCAACACCTAGAGGCACATGCCCGCCGACATCCATGTTTATTTTAGAGTTGTTAATTTATCATTGTCGGTACTTTGTCATTGGGAGGTTGTTCTTGACATCGCCTAGAATGCAAGTCTGCATCCATGTTGAGACCATTATTTTTCTCACTTTTGATTTTTTTTTAGTTGAAAATCCAATGGGATTGGCGTGGAACTCCGCTTCTATCTATATGTGGCTTCTAAGTACATCGAATGACAATGTGGTACTACCGGACTTGTGTCTAAGTATATATCGCCGGATGAGTACTCTTGTGTAAGCATGTGATGGTTTGATTTGGGGTAGGTCTTTGGATTAGTTCACGTTAAAACCATGGTTTCAGCTCTAGGGTTGGATTGGTTTGGTGTAATCATGCGTTTGGATTGAAATTTTGGATTGGGTTTGGTGGGTTAATTAATGGGGTGGTCCAAAGTCTGTTTTTAGCCAAAGATCATTCTCGATTTTGTCCAGTTTTGGTGTGGATCCCGCACCATTCCTAGGTTGAGAGGGGGGTTTGCCAAAGTGTGTTAGGGGCAGCCGCTTAAGTGTAAAATTACCTAATCCCCTCATGTCTCTTGGATCAACATCCTATGACCCAAATTGGAAGTTTGCATAGTTTGCTGAGAGGGGTTGGTTGCACCCGATACGTTGCAAACTAAAAATGGGGGTGATAGAAAGAAAAAAACACCATACCTTGGTGGTTGCTCGATCAATGATGTTTACCATGAATGTGCCTAAGTTCTTATGGAGTGAAGCTGTATTGACGGCCACTTATCTTATTAGTCGTACTCCATCAAAGGGTACTTGGTATGAAGACTCCTTAGCAAATGCTACTAGGTGAGAACAAGTTTATGGTTCCTTCGAAAGTTTTTGGGTGTTCTTTCTTTGTGAGGGATCATAAACCCTCGATTGGGAAAGCTTGATCCGCGTGCTATAAAATGCATCTTTGAGGGATATTCTTCTAGACAAAAGGGTTATAAATGTTGGATTCCCAATGAAAAGCGACTATTTGTAAGTATGAATGTGACATTTCAAGAATCTAAAAACTATTATGGTGACAAGACAAATTTGAGTTCTTTGTTTGACCTTGATGATCAAAGTATAAATGAGGATGGTCAACGAGGGGAGAGAATGACATAGATGTGGAACAAGGGTAGGAATAAAATCAATTAAGGTCAACCGGACCTATCACATGATTGATTCCATACAATACATGTAATGTCCAAGTGAATGAGCGGCGAGGAAAATAAAGACAATGCAAACATACATGCAAGGTAAGAACAAGGTAGTCTTCGAGTTTATATTAGAAGAAAGAAGACTATTGAAGTGCGAACCGTACAACAACATGTTGAGCATTCGCGGCTATTAGAGCAACAAGAATCTTCAACTAGTGGTATTGACATTGGTGATAGTGAGGTTGAGTAGTCCACAAAGATAGCGGGAGAAGTTGACTCTTCCATCGATTTGCCTATTGCTATGAGAAACGAGGCAAGGAGTACAACCGAAAAACCTCCAGTTAAGTATGGCTTTAAGCATGACATCAATAATTATGTATCTTACAAATCATTATATCCCGCATTAGAGCATTCATTGCTTCATTACAATCTACACATATTCCTAAAGATTGGAAAGAAGCAAAACATGATCCCAAGTGGCGTGAAGCCATATGTTGGAGGAGTTGAGTGCCCTTGAAAAGAATAAAACTTGGGACCTTGTGAAACTACCTCTAGGTAAGAAAGCCGTTAGTCGCAAGTGGGTCTTCACTATGAAGCAAACACCTAAAGATAGGGTCGAAAGATACAAAGCTCTAGTTGTTGTAAGGGGTATAGTCGGACATATGGCATTGAATATGATGAAACATTTGCACCTATGGCAAAGATGAGTACAATAAGTACTTTGGTTTCTTGTGTGGTGAGTTTTGGATGGCCTTTGCATCAATTGGATGTTAAAAATGCTTTCTTGCATGGTGATCTTCAAGAGGAAGTGTACATGGAGATTCCACCTAGTTTCTCTAATCCTAAGTCAATTGGGAAGGTGTGCAAATTGAAAAGTCCTTGTATGGTCTCAAACAATCTCCACGAGCATGGTTTGATAGATTTAAGCATGCACCGTGTGGCATAGGATCTGTGTAGTGCAATGGAGATCATATTGTCTTCTACAGACATTCGGGGTGCAAGATTTTGGTGTTGGTTGTGTATGTGGATGACATTATCATTATAGGTGATGATGAAAGAGAAATCATATGACTCAAGGAGAATCTAAGTAAGTAAAGAATCGAGGTCAAGGACCTTGGTCGACTTAGGTACTTTCTTGGTATTGAAATTGCCGAAATAAAATAAAAAAGGTATAGTTCTCTCACAAAGAAAGTATGTCTTAGACCTACTTAATAAAACATGTATGCTTGGGTTTCGACTTTTGCATCGACACCTATTTATAAAAAACCATAAGTTATGTGTTTGAATCGGGTGACCTAGTGAACAAGAATAGGAACCCAAGGCTTGTTGATCGGCTCTTCTATTTATGTCATACAAGACCGGACATCTCATATGTAGTTAGTGTTGTGAGTAAATACATGCGTGATCCTAGGAGTGGACACTTGGATGCAGTATATCATATTCTAAGATACTTGAAAAAAAGAACTTCGAAAAGGGTTGATGTTCAAAAGCCATGGGCACCTAAATGTGGAAGGTTACTATGATGCTAATTCAACTAATTGTCTTGATGATAGAAGATGTACTTTGAGGCAATTATGTTTTTGTTTGGGAAAATTTAGTGTCATGAAGGAGTAAGAAATAACCGGTTTGTGTCATGTTCAATCTGCCGAGGTCGAAAGTACAAAACTATGTCTCTTGTGGTGAGTGAGATGTTGTGGCTAAAAAATCTTCTATCAAGACCGAAGGTGCTAAGGAATGGTCCAATGAAGATTTGGTGTGATAACATGTCAGTTATGAACATAATCTTATTAAACATGATAGAATGAAGCATGTGGATATAGATCGGTTCTTCATCAAGGAAAAGTTGGATGATGGTTCAATTGAGTTAAGACAGTAAACTTCGGGAGATCGAATAGCGAGTATTCTAACAAAGGGTTTAGGATAAAAAGATTATACCATAGCATATGACAAGATGGAAATGATAGATATCTATCCCCGTCTTGAGGGGAGTGTTGGGTTGTGTTTGTATATGGGTCCCAAGAGCCCATGTATGATGTATTTATATATGTAACCTAAGAAGCAAAGAAAATATATTCTAGAGCTTTCCCCAAACTCAACACATTCCATTCCAAGTAGCTCTTTAATTCACCGCACAAAGCACTCTTCCATTACCTTACTTGATCTTAGGATTTGAAATAGCTTATTTTTAGGCAACACAAGCACATCTTTAACAACTTTTGATAACCTTAGCGCTTCATCTCGTAGATCCGGCGTAGATAGGCTTCCTAAATTCAAATCAAAATGTTTGAGGCATTAATTGATTCCATAAAAAAGATTGACTAATCAACAACACATGGACCAAGACATCAAAAAAGGACTTAAAACATTGCATCAATGGATCGACACATAAGAATAGATACCTAGTGTCGGCAGGGGTCTAGGGAAGGAAAGTGTAGCAACACTCATCCCTATGACCGACACATGATGTGCATTTAGTCCTCAAGTCCACTCCAAATACCATATTCTCAACTATGAAGTAAGCACAGTTTGGTTCAAATGGATCAAGAAGTGCCACTGTAGGAAGTACAACACGCAACTTAGTGCTTTAATAACTTTCATCATTCCAAATCTATCCCAACTTAGCTATGACGTGATGCTTCTAGACACTAGATCCATCATCATCATGTATCCAGACTAATACAACCACAAATTCTAAGGATATATCTAGGTAGCACAAATTTCCATCACTAACCCCAACATATCAATATCTCTTGATGTCGTCAGTGGTGGCCTCTAGAATACGTGTCATGTCGTACCTATAGTCGAAGTACCCATCTCTGAAGAACACTAAACACATGCATAAGAGCGTCGTCGTTGTTGCTATCGCCAGCGATGATGTGGAACTCGATCGATTGGCGTGCATGTAGTGGACGCCACGTAAACCGAGCTGCAGATGAGGGAATGCGATGGTGCTTGCTTTCTAGATGGAGCGGCCCGGATGCAATGCCGCGTGGAAACACTTAATTACCACGTTTACGGTTCTAAGGTTTTTCTCCTCACATCAAACTTGATAAAATGATCCGTAAGTCTGGGAGATGTTGTAGAGATGATCTTCGAGAGCGTTGTATGGCAACCACATCATGCTCTTTTGCTTTCCCGCGTCATTTCGAGGGCGGTACAAAGTCCAACCGGCTTGCCGGACAGGGAGCATAAGGGCAACTCTAGTGTTTAGCGAACCGTGAACTATGGCCGTAAATGATCACAAACATGGTTCAGTGCCTGTAGTGTATGCATTGATTTTGGGTCCTATCTAATAGTACAAAAGATACCCACTCCTCTGTCCATTCTCTCTCATCCATAGTCACAAGCATGGACTCAAAGCAAGCGCAAGATATATTAGTTTATGCGGCAAGGTGCGCACCATCTACAAAATCTGAACTTTGCTTCCGGACAACCATGGTTTGGTAGCCACAATGTTGATGGTTCGCATCCATGGTTCACTTTCTCCTCCACACGGAGCTAGTCTAAGATCGGTGTGGTGAAGCCGCTGATACGGAGGGGGCGGCGGCGGCCCGCCCTATATGTCTCACCAAGCACGAACCCATGTCGGCGGGAAGCGGCGACAGGCGGGGGAATATATCTCGCCCGGTGGTGGCGGGCTCCCGATTCCCCACCCGGTGTCGTCATCGTAATTTTCCCCCGTGCGGCGACGGATTGACGAAGTGGGACGGAGACGCCCCAGGGGGGGGGTGGGGGGGGGGTGTTGTTCTGCGAAGTGCCTTTGGTGCTTGCGGGGTTTTCTTATAAAAGGGATGCCTCTTGCTGCTTGGCAATGGGATGGCGGATCTACGGTCCGATGATGAAAAGTTTGCACGGTTGCACGTGTCTTGGTTTGCATTGTGGTGCGGCCCCGACCTACGGGCTATGTCCATTTGGAGTCGAACACGAGGCGGAAGAAAAAGTGGCGGGATAAAATTAATACAAGATAGGTAATAAATTGGATCTATCCAAATAGATGGCTCGAGTTTTTTTTTTTCATGCACAGTAAAATTGTCTAATGTGGAAGCACGTCTAGTATGCGCAATCCATCATTTTATCACACAGTGTAGTAATTAAGACATTTGTTACGAAATGATCATAGATCATTTGGTTAGGTTTGTTGTGGTGAAAACGCCACTCAGGTTCAAGTTCTTAACTTGACATGGGTGCTTGGATTTTTCTATATTTTAAGTGTTAAGCGGCGTTTGGTCGATAACGAGGCTCGATGGTGACTCCAGTCCGCCATCTCAGTTGCGGATGTGTTCATAGGGGTGGTCGTCATCGGGGTGAATGTATGTAAGGGTTATGGGCATCTGTGTTGTGCTTGTGCATTTTTTAAAAAATACTAAAGGCGGTTGTTGTCGTAAGATTGGTAAATGCATTTTTTTGTTGTTGCTGTGTCACTTGGTTTCCGTAATGGTTTTAAACTTCCCCGTCGGAAAGTATGGCTTGCCAGTTGATGGTTTCATAGATGGATGGACAGGTCCGGCCCTGGGGGGGAGGGGCAGCAGAGGCGCTCGTCCCAGGTCAATTTTGGGATGGGCCCTAGGCAGTAGGTACATGTAGTAGTACGTAGCCTCCCTTCAAAAAAAAAAAAAAAAAACGTGCATAGCTAGTAACCACGCCATCCCAGAACCCTGTCTCCCGTGACCCGTTCTCCCGATCGCGTGTTCCTCAGTCACGGACGCGACGCCGCCGCTCGGCGATTCCCTCCCGACTCCCGTCCTGATCACGCGACTCGCGAGGGCCTGCCTGGCGCTTGGCGTCGCTGCATTCCAGGTGAGACCTCCTTATCTCTTTCCGTTCCCTTGATCACGCATTCACGTTGGATCTAATGGCCTGATCATCTTCCCTCAGACCTGATTGTGGCATCTTGTTTACTATGTCAGTGACTGTGGCATCAGCTGAAAGGAGCTTCTCAAAATTAAAAAAAATGTTGAAGAACTATTTGAGATGTACAATATCACAAGAGAGTGGTTGAAGGGGATTGACAACATTATGCATTGAGAAGGGATTGTTGGATGAAATTAATATTGGAACTATCATCAAAGACTTGACATCAAGGAATGTTACATGAAATTTTTGGGGTAACTCAATATGTATACACATTAATTCATACGAATATTGCTTTTGCATTTAGTTAACTGCTTGTTACCAATGACTAGTATTAGTAGTATTACCGCGTTCATATATAAAAGGGTCCAAAATTTTAGCTCGTCTCAGGTCCATCAAATAAGTAGGACCGGTTCTGTGGATGGAGTCATGTCACAGCCGCACCGATATGGCCTTTGGTTGATGCACAAAGCCATACGTATGGAATGATACTTAAAAAAATACGTATGGAATTACTCAAAAAAAACATACGTATGGAACAGTGGCCCTCCTGGGCACCCCTGTTGCTAGCCGTTCGGATAGTCTGCAATTACGTAGAACGGGCAAGTACCGGGTGTCTTCCACCTATAGAGCGTTCTTCCTCGGCTCCTCAACATTGCTAGGGTTGAAGCAGCTGTGGAAGACCAAGGCGCCCCCCAAAGTGAAGTTCTTCATTTGGTTGGTCCTACACGGAAGAGTTTGGACGGCAAGCAAGGCGAATGCGACATGGCTTGCAGGATTCGGACGGCGATTGCAACCTTTGTGGCCAAGCCCCCCGAGACTTGTGATCATCTGTTTGTTGGCTGTGTCACCCACGAGACAAATTTGGTTCCAGCTCACGGTGCCGCTTGGGCTGGAAGGAAGGCGCCAGGTGAAGACGAAGGATTAGAAGCTTGGTGGCTTCGGCGGCGGCGCTTGGGCGAGGCTAGGGGACGGGCCACCTTCGACACGATGTTGATGCTTATCTCACGGGTGTTGTGGAAGGAGCGGAATAGCGGGGTATTCAACAAGCATAGCTTCTTCGCTTCAGGATACTCGGCGTCTTTGTGATCGATCGTAGAGGGCGATCTCTAGGCCTCGGCAGGATACAACACCTTGACTACGGCTCTTGGTTGTTGGTCGCAAAAGCAATGTATTTATGTAATATCGGGTCTGTAATTGCCCCAGTAGCTAGGTCCCTTGTCGTCAGGACGGCTCACCGCCCGGCATGGCTTGAACTATTATGTGTAGGTCTTATGACCATTCCTTCCCTCTTAATGAAATACGGACTATATGCCCGCCGTGAAAAAAAAAAAATTACGTAGAACTTTTATAATTGTGATTGTTTTTATTATCGAGTTTTTAACTGTGATTTGCATGCAGGTTCTAGCGCCTAAACAATCTTGGCCTTTTATGATTTACTAGGAAACATGCCGTATGCGTTCAAACGGGATGCATAACTTATTGTTGTACAGTTCTCCACTCAAGCTCTGGCTAAAGATTTTTCAAGAATGTGTCCTGTGCTCTTATTTGAAAAAAAACACCATTAGAAAAAAAACCCACCGTAAAAACGCCAGAAGAGTTTCTCTTTCATTACTACAATTGACCAGTCAAAGGAGGCTGGCATTACTACAATGGACCACAGTCAAAGGAGTCCTCGGTCGATATACAGGTTCTTCACAGGACCATTCTTATTTCAACTAAAACCTTGTCATGATTTTCTGTGTCATATATTGTTAAATTAAACTGAATATGCCGGTGCAGCATACATAAATGACATACTAATGCCACCAAGAAATACCAGTCATATTCAAATTAATTATCTTGACGATTCAATGCTGTTGCTGGACAGAAAACAATGCCAACTACAATTCAGTTTTTGTCGATGACCACCGCCGCATGCCTGCACCTGAACATCGGCTACCGCGCTCATGGACGTCAGCCACTATGCCCTAGAACCTCTGCTGAGGCTCGACGTTGTTTTTACAACAAGAAAGAAGATTCATGGGCTAAATTATAATAGAAAAAATAGGAAAAAAAATGAAAGCTAACAGGCCATGGAGAACCAAATCGATTTGGTTCTCAAAGAGAGTATTATTGGAGAAGAAAGGAAAAAAAACCCTTTAAAAGAAAGGAATAATAGAGAACAACCTGAATCGAACATGTCATCGAGAGTGCAAGTCGATTCCGTCCGGATGTCCGGGCACCTGGAAACCGAAACAGATGCGTCTCTCTTGCGCGGTCCGGCAAGAAGCAACATGACAACTCCACCACAGCGGAGGATGGATTAGGGCCGCCGGACGCCAGTGGTCCTGTCGCCTATAGGAGGCCGAGACGGATGGGCATGGCTGGGGAGGGCGTGCGGCTGTGGACTGCGATCGCCGGCAACAGAGGCTGTGTCGGCTCTACTCGTCGAGCTGTTGGAGCGCCGCCGGCGGTGGCTCCGCACGTGGGGACGAGCGGCGGCAACGCTGGCGGGCGAGCGCAGCATGTGGTCGTGTGAGGGAAGGATGGACGGGATACGGGCTAGGCTGGTGCAAACTGAATCGCCAATGACCTGTACCTAAATGCGACGGCGAGTGGGCTTGACGGTTGCATTTCGGATGGGTCAAATACGAATGGGCTGGACGCCCGAAATTTCTTCGCTTTTAATAGTAGGTATAGATAGATAGAAAAAATACCCGTGGGTTGCAATGGGATATCAGGATATATAGTTTGTTGTATAATTACTTAAACAATTTGCAAGATCAATATATATATATATATATATATATATATATATATATATATATATATATATATATATATATATATATATTTATTTATTTATTTTTGAACTGTGAGACAAATGGCCTGTACATCCACACCTGTAGTAAATCGGGTGATCCTTCTCCTGTAGTGTTTCCTGATTTTCCTTTGCCTTCTGAATAGACGCCCACGAGGTGTTTTGCCCTGCGACAAATTTCACCGGATGGCCCTTGGATCTGCACTAATGTTGTGATGTTCTCTACCATCCAGTAGGTGCATATGACCTTATTGCTGATCATATGAATTTCACAATTCCCTGAATTTACATTTCAAACCAGTTCATGCTCACAAGCCGGCAAGGTTAGCTGCCCGTGTGTAGGCATGATGTACTTGTCGTGAGCCCACGGCATGCTGCTCGCTAGCATCGTCGGCACACGACACAGACCAAGACGAGCATTCAAAGGCAAAGCACAAGCATGGCACAGCACACTGTGGCGAGCGGCGGCGCAACAGCGGAAAGCAGTAGCGAGGCGTCTACCAGGATGTCGTCGAGGGAACTTGCAGCCGCAACTCGACGAGTTGTGGACAGCGTGGGCTGTAGTTGGGCCGGACCACGAGGCTGTGAACGTATCTATAGTATGTGCTAGTATGAGGGCATATACAACCCACAGGCACATTCGTCTCTAGGCATCTTAAAACTATCATATAAACAGGCATAAATACATGTTGTACAACCCGCAGATGGAGATTTGTCTCTAAGTTCGTTTAATCGCCAGACCTATTTAGGATCAATGATAAACAATTTTGTGTATATACCATTGTGTGGCTATTAGATAGTAAATATTTAGTTTTCTTGATTTCCCTTTACAGATTTTCTTGAACGCACATTTCAACAAACACCTAAACTGCAGACGATGGCAGGCTACGAACACAAAAACGAAGCACGGAATATCAACCACAATTAGAGGCAAACCATGAAATCAGCACCCACAAACAATCAGATGAACACTCGGCTGACCAGGCCACCTGCACGGGTGCTGTGCCGGAAGGGCCAAGGTGTATTGTGGCTGGCGACGATGACATGCGCTTCAACATCTCGCCGGAACCAAAGGGAAGTTAACATGCAGCAATGCTCCTGAGAGAACCTCTGCGGCCGATGAGTGCTGTTGTGAGCGACGGATGGGTCCTGCGGTCTTGCCGTTCCTCCGACGCGACCAACTTGTCAAGGAGCGCAGCGGCGTCCGGCACTCTGGCTCGACACGGCAAGGAGCAGCGTGGACGACATGATGAGGAGCGGAGCAAAATCCTACGCGCAAACAACAGTCCGCGTGGGATCCGAGCACGGCGTCGACTCCGGATAGAAAAAGACCGGGCGGACAAAAAACAGAGGTGGGAGGGCAGACCAAAAAATAATTGGTCAAGAAATTTTCTCTCTTTATTAGGTATATATAGGTATAGATATCTCGTCTGCCAGAAAAAGTGCTGGGCCGATGCGTCGCGGGTGTCGGGGAAGCGTGCGCCGATCTGGGCCGCAGGATTGAAGGCCATGCTGACTTAAGCGCGTAGGTGTGCGCCTAGCTGGGCCGCAAGATTGAAGCACAGACGATGGCGAATGGTGAAATGGGCTTGTTTGAACAAGGAAATCCGGAGATTGAGATAGATAGACAACGGAAATCCAGAAGACTCAACAATTTTTTTATTATTATTATTATAAAGGATTTGGTCGGTTTTGGCCAAGTTCATTTTAACTCTAAAAGTTGTTACAACCTGGAAGCTGAAACGAACATGTCCTAAATTGTAACCGGAATGTTACAATCCAATAGTAGTAACACTAAACTGGAAAAATAGCCCCCTTTTTGCATCGCAAAATAACTAAACGCAGTTTAATCGCCTTCACAAGAAACAAAAGCTGGCGTGTGCGTCAGCTAAAGTTTCTCCAAGCGACGACCTGCAGATCGAGGGAATGGCGGGGCGAAATCAGCCTGCAGATCATCGCAATTGTTTTGACCTTACGGCACCACAGTGACGAGGCACTCACATGGCCTGTTTGGGGGCTACATCTACATCCACATCCACAGACTGTGGTCTCGTCTCTCATCAAGTCATTTCTACACACCAGCGTCGTCCCTACTAGATTTGTGTTGTGTTGTGTGTCCAGGGGCGAAGAGGATTAGCATGCATGCCGGAGCCCGGCGCTGTAGGCTGTAGCTTGGGCAAAGAACTTGGAAGGGGATCCAACCAACCTTCTGAATAATTCAGGCATAACTTTCATCCGAAGAAACATGCATTAGCCCACAACACAAAAGCTAACTGAACCAATGTACCATTGTGCCCCATGCATCCGATGATCCATTATTCATACATAACTTTTGCAGGTAGATGCTTCAAATCCTTCTTTCCTTTTTGGTTTAATTTTCTTGGGACAACAAATAAAACGGTGTAACTCTTGGTTGGAACAACACAACAAAAGGAAATGGCAGCAAACAAATATGACTTATCATTGAAGCAAATGGAAAAGGCTGAAAGAAAGTGGCCTTGCTTTCTCAGTTTCTCTCTCTCCTGCCAGTAGAGTAGGGGGTCTCCCTTTGTCCTGTGTCCCTAGTGAGACAACCCATCTAGCCTTTCCTCTTTTCTGCTTTCTGTTCTTTTTGCGTTGCAAGGCCGGGACGAGGACTCGAGGAGGACAGGACCCTAGCTTTGTAGGGTTCTTTCTTTTCTTTCACTCAGAGTCGTCTGAGAAGGCTGATCGAGATGCCACCTCTCTTTCCTGCCCTCCCCGTCCCCGTCCCTCGTCGTCTCCGTCTTTTCCCGGCCCCGTCTCTTTTTTGTTTCATTAATCTCTGTTGGGAACTGACATGCCGAGAGAGGCCAGGGGCGGATATGGGCCTAGGGCCAGTAGGGCCGTGGCCCTAGTCGCGGCCCAAAAAACTCTTTAGTAAATTCTGTGATTTTCGGCCTGGCCCTAGGTTTTGGCCCAATTTCGTTGGCCCAGGAGCGCAATCACCATCGCCGTGCGGTCCAGAGAGGTCGACGCGGCCTTCGCGAAACTGAATCGCCATCACCGTGCGGCCTTCGCGAAACTGAATCGTCGCGTTCTTCTCCCTCGACTCCGCGCGATGCCGACACCCAACGCCGCACCGCCTCCCGCCGGGCCGCCTGCTGGCCGCTGGGCGCCGCGCCGCCTCCTGCCGCCCGCCGCTGGGCACCGCGCCGCCTCCTGCCGCCCGCCGCTGGACGCAGGCGCGACGCTGCCTGCCCTCCTGCTGCCGGCCCTCCCGCCGCTGGAACTGGAAGTCTTCAAGCACGGACAGGCAGGCGGGGATCGATCGGCCCGGGAAGAAATTATAGGCTGATCTGATCGGTTGTTCCATCCTGCATCCAGCATCAGTCCATCCTCGTTGATCGGTTGATCCATCCTGGTAAGTTTTACAGCGAAGTAACATACTGTTTTACAGTGAAAAATGCCAGTGCCATCGCTGATTAGTTTTTACAGTACACCGATGAATGATGATGAACCGATCAGAGGATCCATTGTGTCTATATATTTAATTTCTAATCTCTTGTTAAACTTTTTCTAATCTTGTAGAAATCAAATGAAGAGGAGCAGGCAGGGACAGTCGAATGGAATCAAGTCAATAAAATCCATTTTTACTCCGGTTCCTACCCCAAGCATACAAGGACCGTCACAAGGACAATCCGAACCACAATCAGGAGTGCCGTCACAAGGTCAGTCATCGGTTATCTATCAGTATTAAACCCGGTGCGGGCGGTATTTGACCCTCGTTGAAAGTAAGATATAATCTAAAGTTATGCATTTATAAACAAGTTGTGTTATCTATCGGTATTAAAGCGGTGCGGGCGGTATTTGACCCTATCGCGAGCGATACGTGCGTTTTGATAGCGGCCCTAGGCGTTAAAGTTCATAGCTCCGCCACTGAGAGAGGCTGAGCCACCACTACGGCGTGAGGGCAATGGGGCACATGCGACGGTGGCGATCGGCTGAAAAGGGACTCGACAGCACCAAAAAGGAGAGGAGGGCAGCGAGCAGCAACTGGCTGGCCGGCCGTGGTCACTCACTGTCACTGCTGGTGGTCACTGATGAACTCATGATAGGGAGGAGATTGACAAGCGGAAAATGAGATATCGAAGTGACTGGGGACGTGCGTCTCGGTAGGAATCGGAGTGAAGTAGTAGGAGAGTACTCTCTCTCGTCCCTAAATGTTTCTCTAAAAACCATGTTTCCCTCACGCACACGCCCCGGACGACATACATATAAAGGGACGGAGGAGTAGTAGCTAGGATTGGTGCGCACTTGCATGCTCCTTTGCTAGTACGTCTGGAGCAAAGATTCTTTTCTCCCTGAATGTTTTCGTAGGCCGGACCTTCAGCAAAAATCTGGTAGAGATGATGATAACGTACGCGACTTTTCGTACATCTGTCCCCAGCTGATCGAAGGTGGTAGAGCCATTCGTCGTCCCCTAGTAGTTGGGCATTCAGTCAAACCGAGAAACCAAGTTTGGTTTCTTGGACATTTTGAAATTTCGGTGATAAAAAGTTCAAAACCAACCGATCTTGAAAAAGTGAAAACCGAGTAGTTTAATTACGGTTATTTCGGTTCGGTTTTCCGGTTGTTGCTGAACTTATATGCATCGACCAACTATGACACAGGTTTATAGGGCATACCTTAGATTGATCAGTTAGTTTTAGCAACAAACTATGAGCAATATAAGAATGAGGAAGTCTAAAACTAAACTGTCATCTAAAATCTAATCTAAAACACATATTGGGCGTGTCTTCCTGAATCAACACATATTGGGCGTGTTTGGATGGCGTCCATAGGTGGCCACGCCGTTCACTACCCACACTTCTAGCTAGGCAATTGTTTGCTGCTTTCTGGCTATAGACTCGCGCCGCGCCAAACTTGTTCAGTTAATAATTGTTAGTTTAGCTCATTTTGATGCCATTTCTTTGCCAACAATCTCTTCAAAAAAAAAAAAAAAACATCCAAGTTTGGGTGTGGCTATCTCTAGGGATGAAAGAAAATAAGGCCTTGTTTGGTTCCCTTAAGTCACTTGACTTAGAAGTTCAAAAAGTGAAAAAAGTCACTTATTTTGCCAAACACCCTTGACTTATAAGTCACCCCAACTTATAAGTCATAAGTTGGTATACCCCGCTTATGGCTTATAAGCCACCCTATATGGCGTGGGGTCCCACACCTTTTTCACATTTTGGCCAAATAAAACCGACTTATAAGTCACTTAACAACCAAACAGGGATCGACATATAAGTCACCGGTTTTCAATCACCGACTTATAAGTTGGGTGACCTATGAGAACCAAAACAGGGGCCTAAGGCCTAAAACTGTAGCTACAAGTGCACTCTTTAAATCAGACTAAGTTTAGTGTCCACAGTTACAAGCACAATTATATGCCATGAAAATCTATTGCACAAAAGACACTAATAATGTTTATTTATATCATAGATCTTGATAATATATAAAAAAAAAAAGTCCAAATTACTACCCTCAACTATGACCAAAGTCTGAATAACCCCTAAACTATATTTTGGTTCATTTTACCCCCTAAACTATATCTTTGGTTCATTTTATCCCTTGACTAAATTTGTTCTTTTCATTACGCCACATATAAGTAGAATCTTAATTTAAAATTTTCGCATGGTGGCAGTGGATATCACAATCCATTTTAATAAAATATATTTTGAATTTTCATAAATATCTTTTTTTGTATAATTTGAATTTCAAGGATGAATTTATTAGTAAATATCTTACCATATCAAATAATGATGATATATTTTTCTCACATACGTTATGATGTCCGCTATCATCTTATAAAAAATCAACTTAAGATTCCATTTGTGTGCGGAGAAACAAAAAATAGAAATTTCATTAAGGGGCAAATTGGACCAAATAAAATAGTTTAAGGGGTAAAATGAACCAAAATATAGTTTAGGTGGTTATTTGGACTTTGATCATAGTTGAGGGCAGTAATTTAGACTTTTTCCTATATAAAAAGTTCAGTTAAATTAAAAATAATTTGACTTAAAATTACAGTTAAAGCGCACTCTTTTTTGGGATGGAAGCAGTACGGTTGTTTTGCTAAATTTCAACACTATCGTGTCATCAAGAAAGTACACTTTTTTGACAAGCGGCGTTCCGGCCGACGACGAGGACGCTTGTGGTGACTTCGAGAATCTCCGGATCTGCCGGGTGCTTTCGGTCTTTCGAGAGGTGCTCATAGGGATAGGGTTTGCATAACGTGTGTTCATAGGGGTGAGTGTGCGTGCGTGTTGTGGCGTCTACGTTGTACTGTGTAATTCTCAAAAAAAAGTACACTTTTTTTGACCGAATAAGGAAGTATGCTTTTGGCATTGTAAAATGGCAAAAAGAAAAAAGAGTCTATATGATTTTATAAAATTGTACAAAGGTGATTTAATATGTATAAAATTATTTCACACGAATGGGATAGGGTTTTGAATGCGTAATTAAGTTTTAGCTTGGTATAAATTTCTTTATCTAAAAAAAAAGCTTGGTATAAAATTGGTTGGACAAGAATTAGAAACAAACATTAATGGAGGGCTTCGGGTGCCATCGTCCATCGACAACAACTGAGCTACTTAATTAGTCGATGGAAACTTAGAAAAAAACAAGCACCGAATGTTTTTCTTCGTCTGCATCATGAACGATCGTGGCCGTGTGTCATCTATCCCCATCACAACACTTTCTGACGATCGAGGAGTTGGAGCTATCGGAGATACTAGAAGAGTACAGTGCATGTAGCAGCAGCAGCACGTACTGCGCCAACAAAATGTTCTCTCGCCATCGATCCCATCATTCCAATCCCATATACGTAGATGGTCTCTTCGTCGTGTTATGGCGGGAGGAATATCATCCGGCCGGCAGGGTCCGCATGGAGGTGAGTGGGCACTAGGGTACGTACGACTGTATAGAGCTATCGCCATCGTCCTGTACTCCGTCGTCCACTACCACTTGCCAGGGCCAAACAAATTCGGCATGGACAGAGCTCACTAAGACACGATACGGATGTGCAACTGACCTATGGATCATGGGACAACATCTGATTTAGCATGCGTGCAGTTAAAATGATACGGTGACCTATATACCTTCCAAACAATTCACACCATGTCCGGGTAAGGATGTTCTCACCCAAGTTTTTTCCCAGCCCCGGCTCGATCGCATGCATTGGTGGTATCTTGGAGAAATGTCCTGCGGGAGATGACAGTGAATTGGGGTCAAGTGACATATAAAGCAACGGGTGCGGTTGACCTGCCGCGTGTACTGCAGCTAGTTTTGTCTCGTGTTACACTACGGATTACGACAGTGGACATAATGGACAAAGCCAGTCCGGCCGACGACATGCGAGTGCGACGTGGGAGCCGCAAAGGCGTAGAATAGCGCAATGGAGGAATGATGGTAGGGGTAGGACGGGCGTAGTAGTGTCGGTTGCAGTTGGAGGTTATTGCTACCACTTTGATACCGGCTATAGTTCCAAAGTCAGCATAGAAATCTTGCCCACTCGATCGAGATTGGAATTGGATTGCACTTTGTTTTTTCTGGAAGTCACCTTAAAAACCTTTTCGTTAAGATCTTGTATATATTAGTTTAATATTTGCATCATACATTTTTTGTTTGGGATGAAGGCACGACAACTAATTAATCAATACGTGAGACATGACAATCTTGTTTTAGCCGCGGGTCATTGAAGAACTAATTAATACGACTTTGAAAATGCACAACTATGCAAAAACATCACAAAGGAGAAGCGAGAAACCTTAGTTATTGACACAGTATCTAATATAACGTGGGTAAATGAAATGCATCGTTTCACAGTTGGTGGACATGGCCAGAAAAAAAAACACGTCACTAATGACAAGTTACTAGAGACTTAGTGATGACAAGTTACTAGAGACTTAGTGATGTATGTCACCTAGCCAAGTCATCACTCATATATATGGACTTATGTCCAAATACACTGTGGCTCTTCTTGTTGAGATATGTCGCTGCATTAGAGTCGTTTCATTTATTCACCGCATGGCGAGACATCAAACTAGGTAACCTAGTCAAATGAGT
This sequence comes from Hyparrhenia diplandra, assembly GCA_015847255.1. Taxonomy (NCBI): domain Eukaryota; kingdom Viridiplantae; phylum Streptophyta; class Magnoliopsida; order Poales; family Poaceae; genus Hyparrhenia; species Hyparrhenia diplandra. Next base: position 41,314 of record JADLZK010012341.1, read on the forward strand.
TGCATAGGGATGAAACTTCTATCTCATCGATTAAATTCCCTCATTTAATGACTTTGCCAAGTCAGCAATTTTACTTGATGTGGTAGCTTATTTAATGTGCATGACACCCCCTGCATTGAGACTGACCGAACAACAACGATACTCATCGAGCGTCGGGTCCACTTGTCGTAGAGCTACGTTCTTAGACATACTAATAATCATGTCTGGCATCCAAATCATCACCATAACTTAAGTTAGTCTCGACACGTACATTACATACGAAGATGTAGGACACACATGTCTGTATGGGAGACTAACCTAAGAATAGGTAGATTTTGAGGGTGGTTTATTGAGACACCCGCCCATGAAAATTGATCCGTAGAGTCAATCCATAAGCTGCAAAACATATTACAATTTGGAATAGTGGAAGTATTATTTACGTTTTAACACCCTTGTATATCATGTTCGTTCCTATCAGCCGTCACCAACAGGGAAGAACCCTGATGGCGCGCGGGAATAAGGGCAAGCCCAATGGAGGCTACAAGTGATAGTAGTTCTAGTACAAATAAAGTGATCCACATAGATGAGGAAATATTGAGGCTTCTATTTAAACAATGCAAAAAATTATTGTTTGTGGCTTGCACATAAACTTTTTGCTTTCATCATGCCACACCTTTATTTTCTCTCCCTCTTCTTTTTCAGCATGGACCACCTTCTCTCTCCTTAAGCACCTGTAGCCTCTGCAAGCCACTATGACAAGAATAGAGCACGTACTTTTTTTATCCGAGCCTACATGGCACTTGAGGCTACAAGCAAAAAGCATGCAATGGGGAAGCCCTAAGAGGAGCTTGAGAAAGAATCCTATGGCAACTCGCACGTGCGGCGGCGCAGACGGCATTTTAATCAGGGCGGCCATAGAGACCCTCCTAGTAAAGTCTGGCCATGAAATGAAACACCGTCTGTCGCTTTTCTGCGCGACTGCATGCATACATGAATGATTTCCGGCAGCACGGCAGCACCTAGCTCGATCACCGTCATCTGTCCTACGTGTTGGGGGGAGGCCGGAACCTGCCCACCCCCCTACGGTCGGCCCGAGAATGGCGAAGATGCCAGGCGTGAGGTGGCCTAAAGGGGCTAGGATTCGGCCCCGGGGACCGAAAAGCTTTTGGATTCGGACTGAGCATACCTTGGATCAGGGGGCCGCAGGGGGGTGGAACCCGCAGCCGGGAGTTTCGTGGATTACCGACGGCTAGCGCAGGCATTCGGGTCATGATGGGCCGGGCGCGGCGTCTTTATTCGCTCACAGCCTCGGCCCCGTGGAAGCGTCGGTGCGTGGACGAAGCCGCGGCATTCGGCATGGGTGGTCGGCGTGGAACTTTTCGCCCCGGGCGCCATTTGAGAAGGACGGGCGAGGGCCGAAAAGCGTCGACATTCTGATTGAGATATGTGAATGCTCTTACTCGCCCTTTTGGGGGGAGAACTCAAAATTTTGGGACCCGAGGCGGTTGGAGTGGTCGAAAGCAACCGCTTCCGCCCGTTTCGTCGGAGGAGTTTCTGTCGAATATCACCCGATGTGTTTTTGCAGATATCCGAGGTCCGACGGGCGACCGACCCACCAGAGTTGGTGAGAACGCGAGGCGAGGAAGTACCATTCTACCTGGGCGCCGAGGAGGAGCACGGGAGGTCCAGAGTTGGTAGGAGGGTAAGATAGGAATTGTAAGAGTCTCACGGACTATAAATAGACCCCGAGGGTCATTGTAAAAGGAACGAAGCTTAATGGAAAGAGTGTTCGGTTTAAGCATACACATCCGTGTGTCCACTTTAGTTTAGTCGATTGATTCGTCCGGCCAAGGGGTAGCCTGCTTGGTGGTTACACCAACATTGGGCCCACTTGTGGTTGTGCGGGGAACCCATGGCTCGTGGTGTGGAAGACCAAAGGGCGCCCGGCGGCACCGGCCGGATCCCCCACGGGCGGATCCCTCGTCGGATCCTCCGGTCGAGGTTATCACATCGGAGGGCGGGGCCGGGGTGAAGCGCAAGACGCCGATACGGTCGGGGGCTTTAACCGGTCGAGCACCTCCAGGACGGGGAGGCTCGAAGTTCGGAAGATGGAGAAGACTCGTAAGAGGAGCGGCCACGCGAAAGTACGCGGCTGGTAGCGGCGGGAGCAACGCTCCAAGTTAATACAAGAACTGAGCCTCAGGCAGGCTGAACTTAGAGAATTGAGAGCTCAGAAAGATGCAATGATGAAAGGAGAGGCGGCCAAGCGAAGAGAAGATTCGCACGTGAGCAAGGTGAAACTAGTTTAAATCGAGAAAGAAAACTTGCTACGGGGAGATAGCATGATGGAGAGAAACACAACACTACCTCGGGGGGAGCAAGAACCGGTTTCGTTGCGAGGTGGGGAAGTCGATTCGGCTTCTCCACTCGCCAGAAGTTGCAACTAAGTCCGTGGGCGGTAGGGTATAAACCTAGATTGCCATCCTTTAACGGAAAATCAGATCCAAGGAAGTTCATCGCAAGTTATGAAGCCATAAAGTACATTCGGCAGGAGGGGATCCGGTCACCCTGGCGAAATCTCTCATTATGGCGGTAGAAGACATCGCGCATGAATGGTACATCGCCCTTCGTCCTCTTTCAATAAGAAACTGGAAACAACTAAGAGAGCAGTTAATCATCACCTTTGAGGGCTTTCATGCCTTAAAAAAGGGAACCAGGGATTTCCTAAAGCTCAAGCAAGAAGACGGAGAGTCACCGACCTGATATCTTGAAAAAAATAGTGCAGCCGCGCTCAAGCGCCCGAATGTCTCGGATGAAGTAGTGATAGCGGCGGCAATGAAGGCATGGCCATTGGTCGGTGTCTTTGCGCTCCTAGATAGGGGAGGAACCCAAGACCTTGACGAAGTTATACGATCAGATCAAAAAGTTTGCCAAGTCCGAGGAAGGCTTAAAAAGAAGAAAGGCAGCGAGAAAGGATGAAAAACAACAATCGCCGCATCCAAACACAAACAATAGCCAAAGGGGTGGCAAGACCCCACGCCCGGTTAACAATGTACAAGATGACTCAGCTCAAGCAGCCGAACCGGGTCAAGAGCCAGGTTCTGGGGACACCTCAAACTCAAAAGCGAATCAGTCCAACCGAGGTGGCCGAGGTTCAAGAGGCAGAGGGCGTGGAAGAGGCCGGGACGGACCAAGAGTACCAAACTGTTTCGTCTGCGGCGAAAACATGGGACATTTCAGTAGAGACTGTAAATATGGGTAGATGGCCAAGGAGCAGAAATCAAAGGACGAAAGTTCACAGGGTAGTCAAGCACCCAAGCACGTGTTCAACATGATTTAAACAGCGAGGAGTACGCCGAATGCATATTTCGGCTATCGAGAACACTCGGTTGCCACCCCCGCCTCCTTTGGTACAGAGACCTCCATGCTTCCGGCTCATCATCATCGGTACTCGGAACTACCCGGGTTATATCCCGTAAGCCCGACCTCTCCATCAATGGCGGCATCTTCCCCCAGAAATCTAGAACAACCGCAGCGAGCGTGCACATGAAGCCCGGCGGCCGAGGAAAAGCAGGCTTGTAAATTCGGATGCGCCATCTCGGGGACACATTTATGCGATCAGGGGGATCAACCTTGAGCACGAAAACAAAAGAGCCAAAAGGGACTATGTGAGAAGAGTACACACGGTAACACCGAGACTACCCTTGAACAAAGGCAAGATGGTCAATGGCCCCAATCACATTCGACGAAAGTGACTTCCGGCTAAGAGACTACCCGCATACTGAGGCGCATTCGTGGCAAGCGCAAACGTGGATAAGTTGACACTCCACAACATCCTGGTAGATAATGGAAGCTCGGTAGATATCTTGTTCATCATGGCCTTCCAAAGCATGAACATGGAGCGGAGGACGCCGCAAACCGGGCAATGCTCTCTTCGGTTTTCGGGGAAAAGAATAGATGCCATTTGAAGAAAGACATTGCAGTAACTTTCGGCGAAGTTGGCCTATGCCGAGCCGAGATAATCACATTCGACATAGTCAATATAGACTATCCCTACAACTGCGATATTCGGGCAGAGGAGTCATAAGCAAGTTCGATTAATCAAGCAAAGTTTCTTGTGCATGAAGATACCTTCCCCTTTTCGGCATCGTGGACCGGTATGGGGAGATCGGGAAAGCGGCTTCGGAAGATAGATGCAAAGCCGATACCGGTTATAGCACGATCAACGAAGTAACATTGACCGAAAGAGAGGGCGAGGAGAAAGAAGATCCGAACCCAAAACTGAAAGGGTCGAGAACCGAAAGTTGAGTCGGCCGAATCCACAAAAAGGGTCCCGATATCCACCACAGACCCGAAAGAGAGATCATAATTGGTCCGAACTTCAGCCGGACGAGGCAGCCTCGCTTGTCCGCTGTTCCTTGACTCCAACTCGATGTGTTTGCTTGGTCACCGAGGATCTAAAAGGGGTAAGCCGAAACTTGGCTCAGCACAATTTGAGCGTAGAAAAATAATCGTAAAACCCAAAAAGCGAGGTTGAGGAAGCTATCTCGAGGAAAGAAGCGGCAAAGAAGAAATTAAGTCCGTAGACTTTCTGGACGCCAGGAGTAATCAAAGCGCCCAATACCCCGAATGGTTAGCAAACGTGGTCATGGTCCGTAAGAAGACATCCGACCCAAACATAAAAAAGTGGCGAATGTGCGTAGATTTCAGCGACCTAAACAAGGCATGTCCGAAAGACCCGTAGCCTCTCCCCGGAATAGACACTCTAATCGACTTGGCTTCGAATGTGAGAGAATGAGTCCGCCGATTGCTTTTCCTTCGGATATCACCGGATACATCCGAACCCGTAAGACGAGGAGAAGACAAGCTTCATCACTCCGGGGGACTTCTTGTTTCAAGCAAATGCCCGAGGGATTACGCAATGCCGGATCCACTTTCTCCGAATGTCGGATGAAGTTTTTAGAGAACAAAAAGAAAAAATAAGAACGGTAACATATGTGGATGATATAGTAGTAATCGGTAGTTCGAAAAGAGTCACATATCGGCGACCTAAGAGAAACCTTCACGAATCTAATCGAAGCGGGCTCGAGCTAAACCCGGAGAAATGCATCTTCGGCATTACAAAGGGAAAGATCTTTGGGTTGCCTAGTATCGACCCGAGGGCATAGAAGCGAATCCGGACAAGATCACGGCCATTATAGATATGAAGCCGCCCGGATAGCGAGAGAGAGAAAGTACAACGACTCACAAGGCGGTGGCGGCTCTAAGCAAAGTTCATCTCAAGGTCGGCCGAAAAGGGTCTACCCTTCTTCAAGGTGCTCAAGGATAGCCTGATATGACACCTAATTTTTGGCTTTTTAAAAATTATAATTTAAATTGATTTTATTCATGCTATGCCTCAATATAGGCCAAATTAATTATTTATAAAATACTTTAAAAAAGAAATATAAGGTACAAACCTTGAATTGTTGCATTCATCTGCTGCACATTTTTATTACAATGTTCTTGAATTGTTTAGCCTTTGTTTGATTTGATTTGTAGTTCAAATTCATTCAATTGCTTAAATAGAAATTTGACAAGGAATTCACGTAGCTTGGGCCGGCTTACCTTGCTTTCGGCCCGCAAAGCGTTTTTTCAGCAAAAAGAAGAAGAAGCCTGGCGCCAACCGGCTCGGCTCAGCTAGCGGCCAAGCAAGCCAGCCAGCTAGCCAGCGCACTGGCCACGCCAGCACGTCGCAGCCGCGCAGCGGCATGCACCCGCGCCCGCCCTGCGACCCGCGACCGGTGACGGCCCGGGACTGCCGTCCGTGGGCCCCACCGCTACTGATGTCGTCTCCCCCACTGAGAGCGGACACCGAGCGGACTTCAGCACGCCGTGCTCCGCCTGCCAGCGTGGGCGCGTGACGCCCGCCCGAGGATCCCAGCGCCTATAAAGGGACCGCCGCACCCACCGGCGCCCCCTTTCAAACCCCTAGCAGCCCGCGAGCCCGAGCTCGCCGAGTTCGCCAAACCCTAGATTGAAGTCGCCGCCGCCGTCGATTCGCTGCCATTCTCGCCGTCGACTGCGAGTCGATTGCGCCATTCTCGCCGTCGACCGCCCGTGGTAAGAGCCCCAGAGCCGCCTGCCGTCGCCCAGCGAACTGCGTTGGTGTCCTCGGCGTGGCCTCTCGCCCGCTGTGCGCTCCGCGCGCCGCCCGCTCGCCGCCGCGGCCATGGCGCCGCCCGTAGCGTCCGCCCGCCAGCGCCCGCGCTCTGCCGCCGCTATCGCGGCGCCGCCGCCAAAATGTCCGCGCGCGTTCCATGCGTGCCCTCGCCTCGCCCGAGCGGCGCTCTCGGCGCGCTCGGCGACTCCTCCCACCACTGCCGTCGCTTTCGGCTTTTGCCCGCCCGCTGATCCACCATGGACCCGGTGGACTTGGTCCATGACGGAACCACCGTAAGGTGCACCGGCCCGACCGCCATACCAGCGTCTGCCGCCGGCGGCCGGCCAAGCGTCTGGCCAAGCAAACTTACCATCTAGCCCCTGCGTTTCGGTTTATTCTGATCGGCCCCGCTGCCGTTTTTAAACTTTGAGTTTCATTTATTTTTAATTCGAATTGAAGTTCCGGTTATTCTGAGTTACGCCATATATGTTAGCTTTGAATAGCCATAACTTTCTCATATTAACTCGATTTTAGTGATCCACATATCTACGGAATCGTCTCGGCGAGTAGATTAATTTTATGAGTTTGTTTATTGCTAATTCATGTACTGGTGTATTGTCTAATTATAAATTGTTGCTTGCATGTATTGCTCTCGTGTGTGATGCTTGATGCGTATAGAAGAGGAGGCGTTCGTGAAGGGCGAAGCGAAGCGACCGGATAGCTTCGGCAAATGCGACTCAGACCAAGGCAAGTGCAGGCACCGTTTGACCATTTTGTTCCTACTCACTAAATGCAATGTTACTATTCATGCATGTGTCTTAATTTGGTATACCCTAAGGACCTACTAGCCACCATTATCCGATTCACCTATTGGGGGTTTATGGGTAGATAGGCTGCCTTGCTTAGTATGCTCCGCTCATCTACTCACCTTCTTTAATGATATTAAAATGTTGCTTTAATATGCTCATGGAGATGTTTCATGGTTGCGACCATGGTTGGAGATGTTGGATGCGGGATGCATCGTGGTTGTGGGTTCAAGGGTTGTACGGATTCTTTGTAGTGCGTCACGGTTTGCGAGGCATCCGTCTTCTCTCCTTAAGGACGGTTCGTGGGCGGTCACACGGGACAACAAAGGCGACTTGGACCTAATGGGCTCGGCTTGACTAATTATCGAGGCCACTCGCTTTAGGGTGGATCTTTCCAGCTCGCGGGTTCTAGTATGGTGGGGCGGAATAATCCGTGTACATTGACCGTGAAGGCTCGGGTGATGTCGCCATGCGCCCGAGTGTCTCTGGCGAGTGAACCCCTATCTTGAAACTTGTGAAAGGTCTCGTAGTGATTTCCCGCACGCTCTCCTTGGTAGAGTTTTGGGTCTAGCTAACCCGGGCAAATGGGATTTCGCGGCTGAAGGGAAAGTGCACACACCTGCCTTGCGAGTTTGATCAAACTAGTATACTAGCCGTGCTCACGGTTAAGAGCGACCCAAAGCGCCCTCACATGATTAGAAGCTACTCTTTTGGAAATAGTGATGGTGTTGGCGAGGTTGGAACCTCGTGTTGGTCGGGATGGAGTTCGAAGTTGCTTGGGGTGATCTCAGCGTTTATGATTAATGTTAACTACTCTTTGAAATCAACTTAATGATTACTTACACCTTAATTAAGGGTTTGGGTTGCTCAACCAATGGTTAGTAACAGGTTGCTATTTAAAATGAATCAAGATTAAAAGAGCTACATCGCGATTACGCGTGTCGGCCTTTCCTTTTTGTATAAGCCTTGCATGTCATTACTTTCGCTTTGTACTTGCTGAGTTCGACATGGACTCACCCTTGCAATAATCACAATAAAGGTTGCTCAAGTGATGATGACTACCCCGAGAACATGCACGGGTGTTAGCTTCACGTGGTACCGCCGTCAACCTTCTGTGGCGTTGTGGATTTTCGCTACGATGTCGTCGTCGTTATTGTCGCGTCGTCTTTGTTTAGAAACTTTTAAAGTTATTTGTTTTATTCGCTATACTCGAGATTCGATGTAATAAAATGCGTTAATACCTTTATGTTATCATTCGTTATGTAACACATGCGTGGACCAATGATGTCGATTATATGTGTGTAAATTGATCTGGCGCACATATAATTTACACCTGGTTTTACTCCTTCAAATCCGGGTGTGATGTAAGTGGTACGAGCTGTGTTGACAAATAGGACCACGCACTGACCCCTAGTTAGAATGGCCATCTTAGGGTCTTTTATTGGGTTATTATTCGTTCATTCATCTTTAGCATGTTTATTCATTTATTTCACCTTGATGCATTTATTATCTATCAACTTTCATCACTTTATTGTCATTATCATCATGTTTACCTTGCTTCATTAGTATCATTATTGCTTTTGTTCATTGCCATAAATACCACATATGTGCATACTAATCTCATATTATCAATTGTTTGCATTTACACCATTGTGATATCCATCTACCAAGATTCATGCATTGTCTTTTATCCTCTTGATCATGTTTACTTATTTATTATCATCTTTGATCATGAGTTCCTAATCATCTTACGCATGTATGCATTTACTTTCTTTTAGACAATGGTGCGCCGCTTGTTATTTGCCCGTAAGAATCTTGCGGGTTTCCTTCCCGACCCGCCCGTTGAGTTTCCGTTGGACCGGGCGATGTCGGCGACTTAGGTGTTCCATCCGATCGGCACCTTGACGATGGTGCCCACTTTTTGCGTTTGGTCCTCCCTTGGGCCGGCGGTGGAGGTTGCCCGCGGCGGCGGTATGACATCCTCCAGGGTGGCACCTCGGAGGTCAAGGGGGAGGAGGAGGAGATCGCCCGGCGGTGAAGACAATGATGGGGATACGCTGACGATGATGAAGAAGTCTGGTCTTTGGGAAGCGGTGGACCAGAAATGGTGGACCACCGGATGCTCTGAAGGAGAGGGGCGGCCAGATCCTGGGCTCGGTGGATGGACCATCACGTTGACCACCGAGGATGGGGGAGAGTGCTTCGCCCATTATGAGCTCTCGGCGCCCCACCGAACCACCAGTATGGCTATGGAGTATGCGTAGTGGAGTACCGCGGCGGCGGTGGACTCATCCCGACTATCCGAGTTTTTGGAAGATGAGTGCCTACGTTGGGAGGTCCCAAAGCGATGCGCTCCCGTGCTCTTCTGGGGTGGATACAAGACACGCCTCCTCGCGCATGACGAGACACCCGTAGGGCCGCCATCGGTGATGCTACCGCATGGCTCTCACTCGCCTACCGCGGCGCTTCTTCGAGGACATCAAGGATGATGAGCGGCGCTACTATCCACGTCGTCGTCGCGGGGAGTTGGCTTCCCGCATTGCTGCAGGTCGGGAGGAGGATGGCCCAAGGATGTCACCAACGGTGCGTTTAGCGGCCGTGCTTGACTGAGAGCTCACCGGGTGCCTTGGAGGAGATTCGTGAGGCCGAGGGATCAGCAAAGGGAAGATCGCGGGGAGGATTGCTGAGCCGGGAGCGGATCACCGCCAAGCGGAACCGGCGCCTCAGTATCCAGCCTTCTCACCGCCCCGCGAGTATCCTGAGTATGGAGATGAAGCAGGACATACCGGTATTGATTAGGAGCTGCCCTTCCTTAGTTATATATACTATATTCGATTTGCTAGATCGTTAGTATACGTCCTTAGCTTGCGAGTCCGTGGTGAGTCTAGTGGTTAGTTCGGTTTGAGAGTGCTATGGTTGCTTGTGTGATAAACTTGGATTATTATTGTGTTTTTGGATGATTCAAACTCTTTGTAATGAGTGTGGTAAGACTGTGGGAGATGTCCTGACTTATCAAGACAAGTTTATTATTTAAGGTTAATGAATAGCTAGTTCGGGTTTATTGGGTCTCTTTATATATGCTTTATCATGTCTTCAGCTTTATCATATCTGCTTTACCATATCATATCATCCGTCATATCGCATTTCGAGTTGTTATACATGTCGAGATAAATGTCAATGGTTCATCGATTGAGTCATGTCGATGATATATATTACTATACAATTGCGATTCTGATTTCTCTTTCGGGAGCAGATATTTATTATGTATGATCTATATGTCCTTATACTATGCTATTTGTATAATCAGATGGCACCGATCACAAGGAATGGAGGTGGTAGTGGTGGAAACAACAACAACACCAACAACAACACCAACAACAACAACAACCCACCCCCAACCCAGATGGAGCAACTCATGGCCATGCGGACTCGGCTCTGCGAGTAGGCATTACGGCTATGTTGCAAAACCGTAACCAAAAACGAGAACGGAACCAAAAACCGGAACCAGGGGTTCCATGGCGCCAACCCTCCACCACCACCACCCCGTGACAAGCGTGGGGAATTCCTGAAGGGGCGCCCACCTAAGTTCTCCCATGCCTCTGATCCCATGGAGGCAGTTGACTGGCTCAAGGAGGTGGAAAAGCAACTGGTTATCGCTCAGTGCACCGACCGGGAGAAGGTGCTCTACGGCTCTGGTCAGCTGGTTGGGTCAGCTCAAGCATGGTGGGATGCTCTGTGCTTCGCTCATCAGAATCCCGAGACGATCACTTGGGATGAATTCAAGAGGGCCTTTAAGAAGGATTATGTGCCTGCAGGGTTAGTGAAGCTGAAGAAGGAGTTCAATGAGTTGAAACAAGGCTCCATGTCTGTCTGTGAGTACCGCGACAAGTTCACTGAGTTGTCGCGCTACGCGCCTGAGTTGGTCAGGGAAGATAGGGACAAGCAGTACCTATTCTTGGAAGGTCTCAATGATGCTCTGTCCTATGTGATGTCCAACGTCACATATCCTAACTTCCAGGAGATGGTTGATAGAGCTATTGTGCTGGAGAGCAAGCGCAAGAAGATGGATGAAAAGAAGAAGAACAAGAGGAAGAGGGATTTCTCTCAGGACAGTGGAAATGGCAACCACCCACGCTACAACAACAACCAGAACTATCAGCGTTCTGGCTATCAGTCTGGTGGTCAGGGATCTTCTCAGCGTCAGGGAGGTTACAACCAGATGCAACGTCCTAACAACCAGCCTCGTCCGCAAGCCCCCAACAACCAGGTGAAGGTCAATGCTAATCCTCCACCTAATGGCCCCACTTGCTTCAGGTGTGGTGGCGTGGGACACTTTGCAAACTCCGCGCCCAAAGAAGAGGCGGGCGTGAATGGACCTCCACCCCGGGGACGAATGGCAACCCCAACCGGAATGGGAAGGGACCGGCATGCGGGAATGTGAACCACGTCAAGGTGGAAACAGCGGAGGAGGAGGCTACAGATGTGGTGTTTGGTACGTTTCTCATCAACTCCTATCCCGCTTTCTGATTCTTTTTTTTGATCTTTGGCGCATCACATTCCTTTATGAGTAGTCAGTTTGTTCGCAAGAATAAAATTCCAACTGAACTTATGCCTAGTGTCATGAGTGTTAAGTCTCCTGGGGCCATGAAAGGTCCCTTGTGGTTTTTTGGTAATTGAGTGTCAACCTTAGGTGAACTAATATGTGTGATTGAGATAATACACAGGAGATTAGTTCACACGTGATGATGCAATGAAGGACCTTATTGCACATGAAACATGACATGGAGTCATGTGACCGAGGTGGTGAAGATCAAGACGAGGCTTGGCTTGATGGACCGGTTGCAAGTGTGAAGGGCAAGTCGAGGGACTTGGCGTCGATGGACCGACGCAATGGTGAAGAGCAAGTGAGGTCAAGATCGATGGACCAAGAAGGTCATGTGATGATATGAAATGGATCATATCATTCTTGATCGTGTTGGTGCATGTGTTGCATCGACACTTGGAGATGAAGCGAAATGGAAATGCGCAAGGCAAAGGTATAACCTATAGGGCATTTCATTTTCGCCCGGTCATAGGTGCTTAGAGAAGTTTATGACCGGGTTTAGGATAGATGGCCGTACTATTAAGAGGGGCAAACTTGTTTGCATATCGGTCATCTAGTGCCACTTGAGCGATCTAACTGCGATGTGTGTTAGGATCGAGTGGCGTGCTAAGAGCTAACCCGGCCTTTGAAATGATTGTGAAAATGCTAACACACTTGCACATGGTGATGTACACATGGTGGTGTTGGCACATTTGCAAAGCGGGATTCGGCTTTCGAGAAAAATGAGTTGTATATTTTCTATTGCGCGGATGCAAGTTGGTGGTGAAAAACATGCTATTCCTCGTGCTCAAGTTTGGTATACTTGATGGGTAGCATGTCGAAGCAAAGGCGGAGAAGTTTCGCAGAAGCGGCGGCCGGAAGCGTCGGCCGGGGACTTCGCCAGGAAGCGAGGAGGCTTGACCGGCAGCGCTCACGGGGGCGGCCCGGCCGGTCGCGTCTGGCGAGAGAGCATGTTTCTCGGTGTGTGGTCGACGGTCGGCCAGGACACACACACCGAAGTATCCGGTCTCGACGGACGCATGCACCGGAAGCATGCTCCGGGTTGTCGGTAATGGGGCGAGGACCTTGTCCGCTCGGACCGGGCCTTCGGAAGGGAGCGGCCGGACGCCGGACCGGACGGTTCGCCGGTGAGTCCGGTCGGTGGCTGTAAACACCCCAACGGCTCTATTTTTGGCTTGTGGCTATAAATAGATGGGGTGGCGGCTTTGGTCGGTTGTTGAGCACATTCTAGCCTTGGTGGCTTGTATTGTGGTGCTTGAGAGCCCTCCCACTCACATATGCTTGATATCGTTCATCCGATTGAGTGAGAGATCGAGTTCTAGTGCGTTGCGTTGAGAGATCGTGATTCGTGGCACTAGGTGATCGTGTTGCAAGCCGGTGTGCTTGTTTCTCTTGGAGGTTGCCACCTCCTAGACGGCTTGGTGGCAAGAGACTTCTTGAAGCACGCAAAGAAGATTGTGCGGTGCTCAGAAGAAGAGATTGTGAGAGGTTCGTGCTCACCCTCGGGGGATCGTGAAGAGCAACTCTAGTGGAGGCGTGTCATTGAGCTACCACACTTTGTGTGTGGGTTCACACGGTGCCCTCCCCGAGGGATTGGCTAGAGAACTCACACCGTGTGAGGGTCTCGTCGAGCTCCCGGTTGTGTGGATTTGGCAATCGGCCATTAAGCTTGAGAATCATCACGGGTGATTCGCCAAACCGTGGAACCACTAAAGTGTTGGTCGACACAACGAGGAGTAGGGGAAGTTGGCAAGCTTCGAGACCTCGGTAAAAATCACCGTTGTCATCTTGTGTCCACACTTCGCGGTGGTTTGCAATCTCTTCATCTCAAGCTTTGTTCTTACATTCATATATACATTGTGTTTGTGCTTGAGTAGAGTAGTTGTAACTATCTAGCTTGTGTAGCTTGTTTAGTTACTTTGCTTAGCTTGTGTAGCTAGGATATTTGAGCCTTTGGGTTAGGCGTGTGTTGCCTTATCCATTGTGCATCTAGTGAGCTTAGGGGCTTTGTGCTTGCGCTTACTAGAATTGTGTAGGAGCTCACCCGTGCTTGAAGTACTAGTGCTTAGGTTTGTGTGACCTTGCATTAGAATTGATTAGGAGCTCAAGCTAGGCTTGTCACCTCACTCTTCTTGTGTAGGATCTTTTGTGAAGTGATTTAGAGTCTTAGTTAGAGGGTGAAGTCTTGGCTAGACCGATAAGTTTAATTCGCATTTGTTTTAGGTTAGCCATCGCGATTAGTTTTAGAAGGGACTATTCACCCCCCTCTAGTCCCCATCTCGACCCTTCAGGCCAATATGCAATCAAATGTCTGGTGTCCATCTGTAAGTGTTAAATTAAGGGGGGTAGAGTTTCGGTTAAACCTATTGTGCTTGAGTCGGAAGGTGCGGATCTTATTCTCGGGAATGAGTTGGTTGTCTAAGTGGAAGGCAGAGATCAAATGCTCAGAGAAGGTAGTGTCTCTTGTTGCACCTGATGGGGAGAAGGTAGATGTGGTTGTCAATATGTCATCCACACCTCATGGCACTGATGAATCGGTTGAATCTTTGGCTCGGTGGATGATATCAAAATAGTCAATGAGTTCCCGATGTTTTTCCCGATGATTTGCCGGGTATGCCACCCGACCGTGACATTCAGTTTGTTATTGATCTATTACCCGGCACCGCACCTATTTCTAAAAGACCATATAGAATGGGCGTGAATGAATTAGATGAACTTAAGAAACAACTTAGAGAGTTGCAATCTAAAGGGTTTATTAGACCTAGTTCATCACCTTGGGGAGCCCCTCGTTATTTTTGTTGAGAAAAAGGATGGGACTCGTGAGAATGTGTGTAGACTACGGATCTTTGAATGAAGTAACCATTAAGAACAAGTATCCACCGCCAAGAATAGAAGATTTGTTTGATCGGTTGAAGGGAGCTTGTGTTTTCTCTAAGATAGATTTGAGATCAGGTTACCATCGGTTAAAGATCGACCTAGTGATATTCCCAAGACCGCATTCACCACCGGATATGGGCTTTATGAGTACACGATCATGTCTTTTGGGTTAACTAATGCTCCACTTACTTTATGTATTTGATGAATAAAGTTTTTATGGAGTACCTAGATAAGTTTGTCGTAGTCTTTATTGGCGACATTGTTGACATTTCTTAGCGCAATCAAAGGAAACGGGTATAAAACCCATCCCCAATAACTTGGCCAGAGGAAATGCGCGCCGACATTCCCGAAAGTGAAACCACCATGTCGGTGATCCGAGCGGGATTATCAACGGATAGATCTTGCCATCTTAGATATTTCATCCGTAAGCATACGGATCTATCATTGTAGTATTTCACCCGAAGTATTGAGGTATCGTTATTTATATTTTCCCAAAGGAAGGCATGTGATTATTAGCATGGCATCCGAATAGAGGAACATGTGTTTGCTTAGACCAAATTGTTCATAAGGGGTAAGCAATAACAGTTTTTATTGATAGTGTGACACACACTTAAGAATCCACCAAACAAAAAGGATAAAGAAAATAGATAAAGAATAAATGAATAACCTAATGGAGTAATTCTAATGTATCTAGTCATGGCCATACAAATGAATAGTTAGGATCATATGCAAACCGATCTAGGCATGGTTAGGTCTAGGATCTTGGGGGAGACCCCATCTCTGAAGTCCGCTTCCTACCGAGGCATTTACGAACTCCTACAAAGACATACGAACGTGGGAGATTTCAAGGGATGGTCAAGGCTTGTCACGACCCGGCCGCCTACCCCCTCAACCGTGGCATGCTCTCATATTCGCAGGTGTCGTAATGCAGGGCACCATGCCCGCATATCGAGCACTACTCTTGTCCCCGGGATCCCCACTCGTCGAATGGACGGAGTAGAACAAGAGCAAACCCGAAGGAACAACGAACCGATATCCCACCTCTAATCAAGTTAGGCAGATGATGATCGATGATGAACTGAGATGAACATGTCAAGATTATGATATGTAAACTATATGCTAGTTCATATACCAACACAAGAACATGATCAAGACTATACTCTAGTTCATAAGTTAGGCCAAGAACATAGATATAAGACTTGTAAATAGAAGAATGCTCTATTGGAAAGATATATTACCAAGGCACTTTTTCTAGGAGACAAGCCCTCCTTGTAGCTCTTCTACTCCAAGTGCTAACCAAGAACTAAGAAGAAGAAGAAAGAAGAAGTAGAAGAAGAGAGAGAGAGGTAGAGGTAGTAGAGAGAGAGAGGAAGATTCTTTGGTTTCTTTGGACTCCAAGTGGGTGTGTGTTGAGAGAGGGAGAGAGGGGGACTACTTATACACTTGGAGGAGAGGCCTAAGTACTAATTTACACCAAAAACCGACACGGTAAACCTTCCTAATCGAGCAAACCGACCATCCCATGTCGGTAACCCCCATTTGGCAAGTTCATGAACCGCCTCCCGAGGTCCGGGCGAAACCGCCTCGGGGAGGGTGCGGCGCGCACCGGGTGGTGCGCCACGCACCTCCTGGGCTCGGCTTTGGCGGTCTCGGTGGGTTGGCTTCCTTCGTCTTGAAAAGTTGTGGGCGGGCTTGCCTCGGCTCGGCCCAATTTTGATGTTTTGGGTCGATTTGCTCACGGGCTTGTATTTTGTAAGAATGCGCTTCCCGGATGGCGTACTTTGGTCAGTTTTCCACTTGCTTTTATTATAAATCTGCAAAAATAAAATACTAGACACTACAAGTGGAATTTATTAGTGATAAATGTATATGAGTATAAAAAGGTATAGTTTTACTCCCTTTCTGGTAGTAAGTTGACGGGAAAAATATGTCGTTAGTGACCGTCAATAAGTACCAAGAGCAGTTCATGTCATCGCAAGTCATGACTGGAGGAGCCCAATATTCGCATTCCTAACTGGCACTTATGAACCCGAATCCAAGCATGAACAGCAGCAAATGGAGTCACGAACCAAGCACTACTCCATCATAAGAGGCGAACTATACAAAGATGGCATCGTAGCTCCAAAACTCAAGTGCATCAGCACAGAAGAAGGACGAAAACTTTTGGACGAAATACATGGGGGCTTGTGCGGAGCGCACAGAGGGCCACACGAGATCGCCCACAGAGCAATGAGACAGGGTTTCTACTGGCCTACAGCGACCGAAGACGCAAAGCAACTTGTAAAGACATGCGAAAGCTGCCAGATGTTTGCCAAGAAGCAAAACGCACCTTCCAACCCAACCAGGTCGATAGTGCCCACCTTGCCACTACAACGCTGGGGGGTAGACATAGTAGGGCCGTTACCAACAGCCCCAGGCAATGTGAGATTCGCAGCAGTGGCACTCGAGTACTTCACCAAATGGATAGAAGCAAGGCCTCTAGCCAGAATCACTTCAGCAACTTTGATCAGTTTTGTATGGCAACAAATAGTTTGTCGCTTCGGGGTTCCGTCTTACATAACAGTGGACAATGGCAAGCAAATTGACTCAACCGAGTTTAGGAACTTTTGCGAGGAGCTTTCGATCAAAGCGACTTTCGCATCAGTGTACCATCCACAAAGCAACGGGGCTGTCGAAAAGGCCAACGGTTTAATCTTCTCAGCCGTCTCAAAGTCTCTGTGGGACGCAACCAAAGGGAAGTGGCCAGCCGAAATGACCGTTGCGGTTTAGGGTCATAACATCTCCAAGTCCCGGGCAACCGGATTCACTCCGTTTCGGTTGTTGTACGGGGAAGAGGCCATAAATCTAGAAGAGCTGAGGCTCGGTTCATTTCGTACACAAACAGCAGATGTAACCAAAATCCAAAGGTTTGTAGATGCTGACACATCTGAGTTTCGAAAGTTGCAGGCGGCAAAGAACCTCGACAACTACCACAAGGAGACACGTAGTCGGGCTTTACAAGAAGGTCCCGCGAAAAGAACATCTACCCAGCGACCTCGCGGGCCGATCCGACACGCGAACAAGCAAGGCAAATTGCAATCCCAATGGTACGGGCCATTCGTCGTCGCAAGCCTTGTCAAGCCCGGGGTGTTTCGGCTCAAGACAGAAGAAGGCGGCGAAATGATTCACACATGGAACGCGGACAACCTCCGCAGGTTCTACGCGTGACGAATGCTCCCTAAGGCGGGAGTTGTAATCTTCTTTTTCCTTTCATTTGGCTTTGTAATAAGTAAGGTACGGAACTACACTAAGGTCGCGCTCTTTTTCCTCACAGGGGAAGCCCTTTCGGGGGTGTGAGATTTTTTAACGAGGCAACCTGGAAACGTTAGGTCCTGAACCCCTTATAAAGGTTCCTTCTCCCCAAACGCAGAACAATGACGAAAGAGAGAGCCGAAAACAAGAAGTGTCTAAGACACTCTTGATATATTCGGCATTCAACATACCCGAAAGGTATATCTTTGAAGAAATCGGCAAACCCACGGCAGAAAGCGAAAAAAGACTTAGGTCGAAAAGGAACGAAAGTCTGGAGGAAGTCTAAAAGTGACAACTCCCACAGCAAATAGCTAAGGTAGGAAAAGCTTAAGCTATTTCGACTTAACCTAAGAGTCAAAGTCGGAGCATAAGCGGAGAAACCCACAAAAATGTCAATTGGTTATCAAATTACGGCCAAGACATTAAAGAGCAGACCAAACCAAAAAAACTCAACTAAGTCCAAAAAGGACTAAAGTAGGTAAACCCAATCAATAGAAGGTGCATCAAAGCACGCACCATAAGGACACAGAATCAACCTCATAATAACTGTCCTTGAACAATCAAGATAGTAAAAGCCCAAGATTTCAGAAAGGACAGGCAAACTCACTATAAAACAGCACCCAAGGGTCGCTCTATTCCCAAGAAACCGCCATAAGCTGTAGAGGGAAAGCCTCTCAATAGCCATGCAAGACCCACAGTCCGCTATAGGCTTCGGCTCATTAGGATTGAGAGGAGTCAGGAAGGCCAAAGTAGCATTCGGCCACCTTCAGAGAGAGGGGTGAGTTTCGAGCAGCTCTGACAGCTTGCCCACAAGCTAGTGCTAGGAAAGAGCTTGTCGAAGGACTATTCTACCACGTAGAGAGCCCTTGATCAAGCCCTAAGAGAGCTGCGCAAGAAGCGCGTCAACCAACTCAGGCACATCCATGATTACTCAAGGTGGCCGACAATATCAGGGTTTCAGCGACTGACTAGTCCAACCCGCCAGAGCTTCGGAAAGGAGAAGAACCGAATGCTGCGGTAAAAAGCCTAACATAGCATTCGACATCGCATGAGTTCATCTCCATCGGCATGACGGATGCAAATCTGAAGCTGCTCGAGTGCACAAGAAGGTTGGAAGACCAAGGTCGAAACATGGCATAATTGGCTAAACCCTGCCACGTAACAATGTCAAGCCGTCGATCCGGTTTCAAACTCAGGATTCAAATGCTTACCCCTGGCCTCATCTATCAGCTTGCTGAGAACCCAGGAAAAGCTGCGGTCCCAAGATGGCCGAATGTGTAACGAGGCGGCATTCGGCCACAAGGTATGCTAGGTCCACTAACACAATAGAAAGAGCATACGCAACACACAAAATGTAAACAAAGGTCTAACTTAAAAAAAAAATAAGAATCACGTTCGGCGTATTACATGACTTTCGTTCCCCGCAAAAAGGGGGGAGGGGGTTTCTTAAACACAAGAACAGTCATTTGCGAGAAACGAAACATCATATATACTTAGAGCAGGGATGCACGAAACAACATTTCCACAGTTAGTTCAACCCGAGGTCCCTAACAGAGCAAAAGATTCGGTACCTAGGAGCCGGAAGTACAACACTTTCATCCTCTACCTCTATTTTGGCTCAAGCAAAACACCGCGAACCAAGTTTCGTTGCCTAACGAAGGGGCGAAAGTGCTCGAAGTCGAGCATTCATTTGCCCTCTATGAATAACTTTTGTCG
Organism: Hyparrhenia diplandra; assembly: GCA_015847255.1. Taxonomy (NCBI): domain Eukaryota; kingdom Viridiplantae; phylum Streptophyta; class Magnoliopsida; order Poales; family Poaceae; genus Hyparrhenia; species Hyparrhenia diplandra. Next base: position 60,728 of record JADLZK010012341.1, read on the forward strand.
ACGTGGCGAAAAGAAATCGCTCATTCGGTCGGGAAATTTCTCCCGAAATCTAAGCCAAGAGGCCCCCGCTCACACCGAATCCATCACGTTCAATTTTCAAACGAATATCTTCCATAAATTCAAAGGTCCCTCCCGGGAACCACGCCAAAAGAGTTAACATCAATTTAAAAATGCATCATTACAACATCAAGGTCAACACGATGAATCAAGGAGTCCTTTAAACGATCTCTACCTAGCATCAAGCCGCCTCGGCTCCTCCGATTTTGGAGGCGTGTCACGCCGGTGGAGGGGCTGCCGATTTGTCAGCGAGAGGCATGGGCATCCCGCTCCGCCACAAACGCGTTCACCTTGGCACGAATCTCCTCCTTCTCCCCGAGTATTCTCAAGCAGAACCAGCCAAGCAGTTCATCAATGATAAGATTACAAAAGGTCGAAACTTGTAGAAACACGAAAGGGACGAGTTTAGGAAAAATCAAACTAACCGAAGCTCGGGATTCGGCTGCGCGAAACATGGCAAGGTCCTTTCCGCCCTTCTGCCAGTAACCCTCATAAATTTTGCCGGCCACCGAGAGCACCGGAGCAGTAGTACGCCAGTACACGCCCGGATCCTCGTTCAGCTCCACGGCCTCGATATGAGGGCATCCCAGCTCATGCAGGGCAGAGCCGAATGCCCGAAGAGTCTACATAGAGGCGTAGCCCCTTCTCGGGCATATAGGTCCCGGCTCCCTGTACTCAGCTAGGGGGAGAGTCTCCCCATAGCCGAGCCCCCTCGGGGGCGGGTTGGCCTCATCGCCGAAGCGAGGCCCCCGCCGCAAGGTCAAACGCCGCCTTGACCTCACGATCCGTGAGCAAGCGCAACCGATCGGGTTACTCTTTCTCTCTGGGCTGCCTAGCTCCTCCTCCGTGTCCTTGACCTTTGCTCCAAGTCCGCAGACTTCTTTCTCGGCCGCCCGGCCCAGATTCGGCTTTTACTCGGCCGCGAGTTGACAATCGGCAAGTCCTTGGCCAACTTTTCGCACTTCGCCTTTTCGGCGTCAAGGGCCTTGCTGCCTTGACCCTGGAATTTCTTTTCCAAGGTTCGGGCAACAAGCATAGACTACAAAAGAAAACCAAACAAGCACGAAATTGTAAGAAATACAAAACTTACATTCGTAAAACAAAGAGCGAAACTAGAACTTACCCCGGTGGCGTAGAAGTTAAGGGTGTCGAAGAGCCGCTGGGGCTCCGTCTTCAACAGCTCCTTCTCAGTCTGAGGGGCTATGAAGGAGGTGGAGCAATCTAGGCCGATCGACCCCCCTTCCGTGGGAAGAAGGGGCGCAGTCCGTGGGTCCACTCCACCCGGCACCGAAGGTCCGAATATGCTCCTAGACAACGAGCAAGCTTGTAAGTCTTTTCTCTTCGTGGACTCATCTCCTCGGGGGAACTAATCCCAGAATACACAATGGTCTCCCCAAAGTCACTAGAATGACTTCCAAGGGAGAGTGTACCATGGCCGAAAAGGCAATCCCTGAAAACGCCGGAAGTCTTGACAAACTCCCGGTAGAACCGAGACTTACCCGGGGCGGCCTTGGGTGTCGACGACGAAGGCGGGCGGGGGCCCGGCTGGAGCCTCCTTGCTTGACTTCTCGCTTTTTTTCTGGCTGGGCAAGGGAAGCCGCAAAGATCGTGAGTCGTGGAAGGCTCCCCGTGGCCGCTTGATGGCGGCGAAGCTCGGCCCGAGAGAGATCGAATCCTCAGCATCCTTCAAAGTGTCAAGAGAGGCTTTGACGGACTTGCCTGCCATGTCTTCCGAATCACTGGAGATTACCTGGGTAAAAACAACATGAATGAGCATTAATAACAGCAAAGATAGAGCAAAGTACCAAAGAACGAAAACAAACCGAACAAATTGCCGAAAGCACATCCAAAATCCCTAGAGAAGACAGGACAAAGTACCGAGGCGGAGGTAACAACGCCAAACAGGCGAGTGCGGCCGAATGTAACCTTTCGGCTACGTCGACCGGGAACCCTAGCAGTCATGACCTACCTCGATATCCTTGCTCTCTTTTCAGTTTCTTTTGATGAGATATTTTCTCGCCTCTTGATCCATTCAAGCGGGGCCGAATCATGAGCAACACTTTTTCCACGATATAAGCGACTTTCGTGCGGCCTTCTCAAATTTTTAGCCTCTACCGGAGTAAGCGGTGCGGTAAGGCACGCCCATAGCATCGAAAAGCCCTATTGATTCGGGCATTCTCTCCGATGATCTCTTGAGCCATGTTGTACTCACGGGTACCCACCATACCGAGGATAGCATCAGCTTCGTCAGTCACAAAATCCAAAAACACCTTGTGCGAATGGAAGCGCGACGGAACCGTAGCCTCAATCTGAACGTCATCATAACTGTAGTTCGGAGGGTCGATGATGAATCGAACCCCAAAGACTCAAAGGCCGAACCTCCATAGCGATCCACTCCTCAACCAAGGTCGCGAAAGTGCTTTGCCTCCCTAAGGTTGCAAGGAAGGCCATAGTAGCTTCGCATCCCCTTCTACATTCTCGACAAAGGATGCATGGCATTTTGCCCGCAGAGGCACCATTCGCTTTCTAAAGCATCGTTCATAGGCAGGCCGGATCTGGTGGCTTCACCTTCGTTTCTGGCGCTGACTCGAGCGTAGAACCAGAACTGTGTCCACCTCGACCACTTGTTGCGTGGGAGCAAGACGAATGTTTCCCCTCGGGATAAAGGTATAAGCCCCGAATTGCACAACACAATGTTCATCAGTCCTTTCGTCCCGAATCTTCTTCGGCTTCTTGTGCAAAGCATAGAATTGAACGAAGGTTTCAACACAAAGAGGGGCTCCCATCATCTTCATGGCCCATACGAATGCCCCCAGACGGGTGAACGCGTTCGACGTTAAGTGATGTAGTTGCAAACCAAATCGGTCAAGAACACCACCGATTTAAAGCATCCTCGCAGGGCAGGCGAAATCCGGCTCTGAAATAGTCCTTGAAAACGAGCGGCCAAAGCTTTGATTCGGATATTTCTCCCTAGTCGGAGCCCGGCACAATAACCTTGTTTGTCGATCCATGAACCCTTTACGCACATATTCATTCAGAACCTCCTCAGTAACGAGCGAGGTTCCGGCCCAATACACCTCATGACGAGCCGGAGGCCCCGGATTCTCCCCGGAACCTTCGGCAAAAGAATAGCTCCCATCCTCTGGCCCTTCCAAGGCCCCGAAAGACGTCTTAGGCTCAGCTAGCGCCGAAAGGTCGGGATCAGCCTGTGCCGAAAGATCTCCTCCAACAGGGTCCCTTCTATGTCAACATCCATCTCAGTCTCATCCATAACTTGAGGGCTGACAGGGCTGTCAGATTCAGAGCCCTCTTCGCTTTCGCTAGAAAACAGATGCGGGTCGATGCTCCGGATTGGGTGCGCTTCAATCACGTTAACAGTGGACGAATCTGAATTCGACGAACTGCTAGTAGACCCGGAGCTTTTCGACGAAGAGCCGGATCCCGAAGCAATCGGAACCGACATTCTCCGAATCAACGAAACCTAGGATACAAAAATAGAAAGAAACGGCAAAACCCTAAAATAAAAAATGGGCGCCCAACTCAACCGAAATAAAAAGGAGAAAGGGAAGGAAACTTACTAGGAGTGACGAAGCCGGTTGCCGAAGGCCCTCAAACTCCGAAAGGCGAGGTTAGCCGAAAGCCGAAGAGCTCAAAGAGCGCCGGGAAAGCAAGAGCGCGAGGAAGCAAGTGAGCCGGGGGGAGATCATCGTCCCGGCCCCGACCCCCTTATATAGGGAAAAAGCGGCGCGCGGTTCGAAGTCGCGTCCCATCCGTCAGTTCGGGGCTCGCAACCCGAGGTGACGTCGTTTCGCCTTCCGCAGGCATTAAAAAAAATATTACGCCTATCAGGCATTCGGCTCCGAGGGGGTTTCTTAAGGGCCGAAAAGTCGCGACCAAGAGCAGGACGAAAGGGCCTAGCCCTTGGCCTCGAGGGGCTACTGTTGGGGGAGGCCGGAACCTGCCCACCCCCCTACGGTCGGCCCGAGAATGAGCGAAGATGCTGTATGTGAGGTGGCCTAAAGGGGCTAGGATTCGGCCCCGTGGTCCGAAAGCTTTTGGATTCGGACCGAAGATACCTTGATCCGGGACGCAGGGGGTGGAACCCGCAGCCGAGTTTTCGTGGATTACCGACGGCAAGGCGAGGCATTCGGTCATGATGGGCCGGGCGCGGCGCCTGCTCGCCGAGCCTCGTCCGTGGGAAGCGTCGGCGCGCGGGACGAAAGCCGCGCATTCGCATGGGTGGTCGAAGGCTGGAACTTTCGCCCCGGGCGCCGCTTGAGAAGGGACGACGGGTGAGGGACGAAAAAGCCGACATTCGGGTCGATATGTCGAATGCTCTTACTCGCCCTTGGGGGCTTAGAACTCAGCTTGGGACCCGAGGCGTATGGAGTGGTCGAAAGCAATCGCTTCCGCCCGTTCGGCCGGAGCAGTTTTCTCGTCGAATGTCACCCGATGTGTTTTTGCAGATATCCGAGGTCCGACGCGAAGGACCCACCGTGAGTTGGTGAGAACGCGAGGGCGAGGAAGTACCATTCTACCCCCGGAGCGCCGAGGAGGAGCACGGAGGTCCGAGTTGGTAGGAGGGTAAGATAGGAATTGTAAGAGTCTACGGACTATAAATAGACCCCGAGGGTCATTGTAAAAGGAACAGAAGCTTAATGGAAAGGGTGTTCCAGTTTCGCATACACATCCGTGTGTCCACTTTAGTTTAGTCGATTGATTCGTCCGGCCAAGGTGTAGCCTGCTTCAGGGTTACACCAACACTACATCGATGACTGATGTGTAGAGGTACATGCATGCATGCCCCCATGGCCGCAGCCCTCCACCGCGCGCCGGCCGGCTACGCTCCCTCGCGCATGCATCCATGTCCAGTTAGTGCGGCACGTGTACCTGTCGCACTTTCACGTGAGTCCAAGCGGGTGGTGAATGATATGCAGACGGCAGCAGGGGGAGTCGGCGAGAGACAGACGACAGAGGGCGGCGTTACGGACGCACCCAACTTTTATCACTTCACCATACTCGTACGTAGGAGTAGACTAGTATACCATACCATGTACACACAGCTAGATGGCCGGACGGATGATGAATGAGAGGCGCAGCGCCATGGCAGCAGCAGGGGGCTCAGTCTCAGTGCATGCATGCTGAGCAAAGTTAAAGCGAACAAAAAAAAAAAGATGCGCTTTACCCGCTCGCTGTCTCTTTCTCTGCTTGAATGAGGACAAAAGGATTAGCATACTAGAGCTCAGTCAAAGTCGACTGATCCAGAGAGTAGCGTGCAAGCGTAAAGAGTGGAGTGAGAATAATGCTCTTGCTCACCTGCTACCACACACCATGCATGCTTGCTGCAAAAGCTTCACAAATTCATGGTGGCAACGCCTTTTCATTTGTTGTAACTTATCGATCAGATCGGCTATGATGATGATCGGTCTGTAAACCCGAGCTAGTAACCCCTGTACGTTTATCCCACCACACGTGCTCGTTGGCCGCGCCACGCTGACCTGACCTGCACTAGCTGTGCCTGTGCGCGGGCGGCCGCTGCTCTGCCAGGCATGTATGCCATGCCAGCGCGCGCAGCAGAGAGTGCTGGAGCGACGAATTAAAACCGCACTAGCTACTTGCCAAACGCGCAGCTCGATCGGCGGAGGCAGACCCGGCCCACGCGTGCAGCGGCACCGAATGAATGTGCGTGGCAGGGGCAGCCGCGCCGCGCGCGCACCGTCGTCGTCTTCGCGCAGGCAGAGGGCAGAGGCAGGCCCCGCCCCGCGTGGCACCAGCGACCGGCGCCGGAGCGAACAGCGCCCGCGCGGCCTGCCCCTGCGGCCCCGCTGCCTCCCCCGTACGTTTGCTGCTGGGAGGGGGCAAGAACCGCCTTGGAAAATGGAGCGGCCAGCGGCATGCCCCGCCTGACCGAATGTGTGCGCCGGCGCTGCGCCCGTCGGTCGAATTGATTCGCGCGCGTACGGCCAAGCACTCTGCCTCTGCGTCAGGACTGCACCGCTGCTTGCCGCAGTGACATCCCGTAACATTGACCCGCCCACCGGATTTTGAGCAACGGCAACAAAATTGGAACACACAGTATATACGTCGCTCCATATTTGACTCTTCAGATTATGTTTTTTACTTAATAAAAAATAGAGATTAACTCTGCTATTAAATACTCCCTCTATCTCTTTTTATTAGGCGTTCAGCAGTTTTCGTTTTTTGATTTTTTATAAGGCGTGACATTGTAATCGAGGTGGAGAAAGTAAATGGACGTGCAGCTTTGAAAGCAAGACGATGAATACGAAGCGTTTGCATGCATGGAAGACCCAGTTAAAAGCTTTTTCTAATCACCCGGCCGGCTGCGTGCGTTGCCTTTGGCATGCAAACGAGCTGGCATTCAAAGGACGGTTTGCATTCTAGCCACGCGGTCCTCTTTCTTCCTTATTATCTGCAGTTCCTTGGTATCTGAGATACTATCCTATACGCCTTACAAAAAAAGATAGAGGGAGTAGTAAGCAAGTAAAAGCGTTTGTATACGGGGGCTACTACCCGTTCGGACTCTATCATAGAGTTTAAGCTTATTTATTACCTTCATATTTATTGCATTTTGATGATGTGGCGCTGATGTGGCAGTATATTTATGGAAAAAAAACCAAGACTTCAAGTCCTATTTAGACTCTAAGTCCACAATAACCGAGATAATAAATGGTCTTAGACTCTACGATAGAGTCTGCAGATTGTGAGTGCCCTTATCAACCCTGTACACAACTTACAAATAGGAAAGATCACTCAAAACTTCGGACAAGCCTACAAATCTAACAACATCCGAAAGTAGCTTGTTTTGTTGGGCATCCTTTGATTGTGCAACCACTTAGTTAAGCAGTGAACCATAAGTCATCTTGATCTTGTCCTTTTCCTTGGTATAAATCCTTCCAAATCAGCAATGACACCAAGTGGCCCAAGCTAGCCCTGGAAAATAGAATATACTCATGCTTTAAGAACACCGAAAGCCCTTTGTAATCCAGTTTAGAAATTAAGTCTTCTCTTGGCCCAAAGAATCACGAAGACAACTCCACAAATATTTTGTTGTAGAGCAACTAAAAAAGGGTGTGGTTCAATGTTTTAGGTTTGTTGCATAAACTACACTTGGCATTCCCTTTAACCCTCTCTTGATCAATGGAGTTGTATTCTCAAGTTTATTGTGTGGTTACTTGCCACAAGAAGATTTTAATTTTGAGTAGAATATTTTTTCTAGATTAGCTAGTTGGTGCGATTGAAAACTCCCCGATGGGTTAGCCACGGATCAAGATTTTGTTGTAAACAGATTTAACTTTCCAACGACCAACTTATCTGACCATTTCTAGTTTCATCAATATGTACCTCTGAAAAGAGCTAATTCAAATTTTCCATTGAAAAAGCTACTACCCATTTAGGATTCTCCCCAAAGGAATGCCCCAACCATCCTCTGCCCATAACTCTTGAACTAGAGTGTATAAAAAGGTTTGTCAAACTGTATAGTCATGGGGGGGGTCTCCTATCCTTGCCTCCTTGCCTAATGAGGTTGAAATCTCACCCAATTATTAAAGCAAGGATCACCATGTTGCATTCAAAAAATCCTCTAAAGAATCATGATGTGGTCCATGAACAATTATTATCACCCATCTGGAATTTTTGACTCCCATGAGAATGCCACCACATTTGTCATTTGTAGGAGCCCATCTCCTCATAAAATTGTCAGATCCTAGTAACTCCCTTAGGTCTCTGTCGGTGTAATATGTAAATTAGATTTGTTCCTTGTGGGCCAATCACACCTCAATCTTGTGTATAGAAATGTACTCCCTTACTTGCCTCTTCATGACATTCCAGATGAGATAACTCATATCTTGTTCTTTTTGCATCTCCCCTTGTTCTAGGGGCTAGATGTTTTAACGTCCTTTATAAATTTGTGTAACTTTGTGCCCCTAGAAAAGTTATCTAGAGTGTTCGTGGCAAACAATTGAAGGTCCTCTCCTTGAGGGGACTTCCTTGTTATTCTTTGTTTCTAGATATATAAGGTTCATAATCATCTTCTGCTAGATTAACTCTTACTACCTTCGTTGTAGCTCTAAAATACTATAGTGTAGACTAAATTAAGCCGTTTACTAACCTTATAGATATGACAAGAATCTAATTTAAGACAATTACTAATTAACCTCCGTCATAGTTCTAAAATACTCTAGTGCATCTTTCCATCATATAGTTCTCCTATCATTTGTGATTCTTGAACAGGCTATGGTTGCAGTTATCACATTGTACCCTCCTTTCACTACAAGAGATATATATGGCCAAATAATTGTTGCATGTCAAACTTGATCCAAAATATATGAACCTCAGCACATGTCTATAAGTAATTACCAAGTCCAACCAAGTAGCACAATAATGACCATGAAATTGACCTCTATACCCTCTTCTTACTCATTGATTTAGTCCATTCGTGTTGATCTTCACTTTAATCATTATCCTCCATGCTTGTTCGTCATATCTTCTTCCTAAGTTAGACCCTTCATTCACATAGCTGTCATACTTTCTTTACCCATAGAGTACTAGAAGGTTGAACCATTGTCTAAACTTCTTTCCTGAGGAGAGCATGCTCCCCGTCTCCTAGTGTCCAACTTATTAGTAATGTTCCTTGTGTGCTTCTTATCTAGCCAAATGGTGGCATATTATGCTCGCTAGTGACTTTAGAGTGGAGGACTAACCTGAAATAAGACCAATCCTTAAGGGGCTATCCTCGATGGCATGCCTCCTATCTTTCGGTGCCTGACTGCCTGCAAAGGGTAAAGTAACGGGACCCAGACCAAATTTATCTTCGTGCAGTGTTACTGCTGTCCCCGTGGGGTGTGGCCCTCTCTTTGATTGTAGAACTAGTAGCTAGGAGTAGCGTCAAAAAGAGATGGATCCTAGCTAGAGATGCATAGTTCTTGTCTGTCTCCGTTGCGTCAACTTGCATTGGTTTCACCTCGTAAAGTTCGTAGGCCCGCCATTCCTACGCAAAAAGCCTAGGGGGGGCGCTACCACCGACCTAGCTATCCAAAAGAGAAAACCAGCCAGCCCAACGTGCAGCCTGCCGCACAACAAGAGAGAATCATTGCATAGGGAGGACCTAATATGTGCAAGTGTGCAACCACCAAGGAGCTGCTAGTCGCTCGATCTACATAGTATACCCCTTGCTCTAAGAGCAAGTATTATAAGGGGCTGAGAGCTGGCTCGGATCCTACGTGGATGAGAGAGAAAGCAGAAAATAGAAGGAGCGGGCGACGAGCGAGACGCCAGCTTGAGCCGGCGAAGAGCGCATGCACCGCATGCTATCGGGTGGTGTTCCTTGATATGCTTTTAAATAAAATTTGGGTCCACCACCATTGCAGATGTGCTGTTGTACGGCAAGAACCGATTTAAATCTATAATACTTGCTCTAAAATGTGGCCCAATGAAAATGCTAAAGCTCACGATATCATTATCGTAGTGTGGGTGGAATTTCCAAGTTATATATATATATATGCAGAAGAGAAGAGATATATATCGATTGGCATGCAATGACATACATATGTGACAAAGTTCCGTCCTGTACCTTTCTGGCATCCATGAATACACTCTGAATCATTCCAAGCGTTACATGCCATGCATGTACTCCATATGTGCACAGAAAATGTCGCAGCAAAAATAGATATATCGATCTGTACCGGAATAGTGAACCAGCTAGGACAAATGCAACTGAATATCGATCATGCATGGGCACACTGAACGACTAGCAGGACCACATAGGGCGGAGGCGCTCCACAAGCTTACATGTTCAGAAAGCATGGCCGCCGGCCTTGTTGCTTCAACACCACCACTCTGAACACATGCCGGCCATCACCACATTCACCCAGGCCACCATCCTCCGGTCCGTGACAGATATATAGTACATACAATATTGTTAACTGAAGTTGAACAGGAGTAGTACTATATATAAATGTCTCAAGTGTTTTCTGAAAGCTTGGTCGAGCTTTATGGGAAGCCAAGTATGGCCTGGACGATCGAGATCGATCTCCTTTGGGCTTTGGCATGATCTCTCGAGAATAAAGCCAACAAAGAGAGACGATCTCATCTCGGTGTGCGCCGCTGCCCTTCTGCCAACCCCCGATAGTCTCCGAACAATCATTAGCGCTTGTGCGCGCGTGAAGGAATCATGGACGGCGACGACCTTTTAATTTCCTCCCTGATGCGCATTAGGTGAGGTGAGCTGAGATTGAGGCTCGCATGTGTGGATGATGCAGCCCAGCCGCAAAGAGATCGATGCATGGGTATACTTTCTCAGTACTCTTCTCTTGTCACTCGCCCATCACCGCCCCCATCCCCAATAAACAAGGCCAGGCCGGCGTGGCGCGTACGGACGCGCAGCCGCCATGAGACCATGCACATGTCCGGCCAAAGCTTCTTGCTGAATCTTTATGGAGTAGTGCTGGTAGGAAGCGACGCCGCTTTTTTTGTGTGTTTGTGCATATATTCTTCTCCTTTCGTCCATGGATGCATCGATCGATCCATCTGCTTCGTGCTGCCCCTTTTCGTACTATTAAAAGCCATCTGCAACGACGATGTGGGCGTCAGGTTGCTTCGGCGTCTCGGCGATCGCTAATCGATCGAGCTGCCCATGATTCGCACACATGCATGCACGTACGGTACTTGCTTGTATAGTATATTATTTTGTGTGTGTGTGTGATGGGACAAAAAAATGACATGCGGCTAGGCCGGCTTTGCTTCCATTCTTTTGTGAAGACTCAGTGATAATAATCCTATATATGTCGTCTACTAGTGGTACACAGTGACTCAAAATTTACCATGCATTTATGCGAACTAGCTCATGCAGTGACGAAGGCCGAAAAAATTTTAGACGGGACTAAAACAAAGGATATGTGGATTTGCATAAAGATTTAATGATGATTTTTTATTTTTATTACAATTGTTAACCTTGATTACCGGATCTTATGGGGGCTAAAGCCCACCCGCCCCATTGCTAGCTCCGTGGCTGAGCTCATCCACCTATTATAGGTACGTAGCACAATGTTTGTGCAACCATTCGAGGACCGTACAAAATTTTGAGGTGCAACTATTTTGATTGTATATGCTACCATGTAACTTAGCACGAATGAAACTTGAATTGCATGCACTACTGTTGGACGGAGTGCATGGCGCCGTTTTGTGCAAGCCGCAGCACTAGCGCTACTAGGCGTCAAGAAAAAGCAAGCTAATACACTACTAGTGCTCAGTTGCATCATTGCATGCATGCCTGCGACAAGCATGTGACGTGAGACCCACAGCGGTTGTCTTATATATCAGACGCTTCAAGTGCATATGCAACGGCTGCTCCATACGTTCTGCTTTTTGTCCGGCGTCCACGCTGATCGGTCGATCGATAGACGTACATACGTGTACAACCAAAGGCATACATCCTGTGTACGTACGTACGTACGTGTCTCGACAAAGCAGTGATATATATATGAAACTATTTACGATCTTGGATTCTAGCATACAACACTGCACGTATTCAAAACCATGAAATGAATTCAAGTATATCCCTGTGCTCGTCGATGCGTGTACATGCAATGTACGACGTACGTACTGATCGACAGCTTGTAATATTGTCTGGCGGTTTGGCACAGTATGCATTATGCTTGTTGGTCCCACATGGTGGCAGCCCATGCATATAATATGCATATAATTGATACATATTGCATTACGTGTTCATCGAGAATACATCGATCGACCACCCTATCTACGTGTGCAGTCGCTCGAGAGTATATACATACTCTTACTGTCCAATTTATCATAAAGCTAGAGAGAGGTACTGTTAGATTTGTTTGGAGCTAGCAGAGACATCGACAGAGACAAGAGATTGTTCGATTTGCGATGACGGCCCTGCTCCATCGTATCTTTTTGTAGCGGTGCCAGCCCATGCGCATGTCTCGTGTTGCTGCATACTAGTGCATATGCAGTTGCATCGCTGGTCTCGTCGTGGACTGCCGGCCGGCCGGCTCGCGCATCAAGTCATCGATCGATCGGTCTGAGGCAGCAGTGTGCATGCCCACTCGACCTAGCTACAGTACGTCTCGGGCCGGGGCAACCGGCACGATCGATGATCGATCTTCATTCATTGGTGTCCAGTGTCACGGCTAAGCTTCGCTATCTCCCTGCATGCATGTTGCGTCGTCTTCATGGGTTGCAGGGAGGGGTTCGTGCCCATCCGTAACTTTTTCCCTAAAAAAACGCAGTATATATTGATGCATGTTCTTCATGTATCATGTACACACGTGGGAACTCGCGTATATGAACACACATGCCATGGGACGATTTTTAGATAGACCACACTTTTTCGGCAAGAGACAGCTCTATCAAAAACCACCTTTAAAATGGTTGTAGAGACGATGTGCCTCTAAGAATCAATTTCTAGAGGTATATATATATATATAGTAGACTGTGGGTGCGTCCACACACCCAAAACAATTTGAAAAAAAAAATAGTGATAACATCTAAATTTTCACCTATGTTACACAAGACAAGCACACCACCTCGAATTTACTCTAGCTCCGCCCCGTGTTAAAAGTGAAGCTCTGTTGAAGTGGTAGGGACGCTCACATGGGCTTGAGGTTGGAAGTTTGTATTCCACTACAAAAATGTGAGGTGTTTCCCTGCTGAGCTTCCCATGGTTCTACTTTTTTGCTATTTTATGACTCTTTTCATTTTCTAAAAAAAAAAAATTTAGAGGAGTCATATTTTTGGACTGCCTCTCGAAATCAATGGATGGATTACATCCCTAATGAATCTGACCAACTAATCTACAGTCAATTTATTTGTTGGTGAGCGTAACAAATATCATTGTCTGATATGTTTGCGCTAGCGAGCTAGTTTATTGATTTGGCTCATTATTCCTTCTGATTTGATCTGATGATTATTTGGTTGGTAGACTAGGTAGACTAGCGTTTGAAAGATGATATTGTCCTATGTAAAAGTAGCGAATGGCAAGATATTATATATCAATGATTATTACTTGATTAACGGCCTTTAATGTGGCAGAGATGGTACTTGCTGCCACGTGTCCTATATATATGACTTTTTGCGAGGACAGATGTTCCCATCCCATGATGCATGGTCCGAATATTTGTACTCAACATACAGTAGCAGGAGTACTCAGAATATGCAGTCCAATTCTCATTATCTCTTGACGTTTTCCTCATCAAATCACTTGTTGTTCATGCGCTAGTTCAACTACTGTAGTGAAGAACTGAGAAGACAGGATGCAATGAAGAATGCACGCAGCTGGGACCATATCCAATCCAAGCAATTAAAAACAGTAATCCACTGCACGGCCGGGTTAAATACAGTGAGCAGACAAAAAGCCCCATGATTAGTTGCGTACGCGGAGCTAGCGTGCATGCATGGATCGATAGGAGGGCCAATGCAAGGATTAACAGCAAAGCAAGCAAAGCCTGCCGGGTGTATGTGCGTGTGGTTCCTTTGGTTTCAAGCTAACTTGGCATGCAACCCCAGCTGCGTGCTCACTTGGCAAGTAGCTAAGCTCTCGTCAGCTCAGGTCCGATCCACCATCGCTTTTTGCATGGGCGCGCGGGCCCTCACATCGCTTTTGGCATTACCAAACGTAGCACAGCCGCAGCGCGTGCCCACCGTGTCTGCTGCCGGCCGGCCCGGTCGGTCGTCCATCGGCCAGCCACAGCTACTACTCAGCCTTCTCTCAGACCTCTCACTGGAGGCCGGATCGAGGAACCGGCCGCCAGCAGGCCTTGTAGCTGCTCTTCGACTTTCATGCTCCGTCCGGCCACGGCCGGCCACACTGATTGATTCGAACTCCAGTTAGTCCGGTGATCTACTGTATAATCTAGTTTCAGTTTTGAGACAATTAGGAATTTGGCCCTGAAAAAAGTTTGTGTCTTAGAAATCTAACCATTTTTTGTTTGAATTTGGTAATATGGCCTCAAAACTAAAGTTTGTTAGGAATCCGGTCTTTCTTTAGTTTTGTAAATTCATAACTAGAGTTTGCCAACTCCGATTTTTGGTGAACCAAATTTTGTTGTGCTCCTTGAGATGCCTAGTTTTTATTAAAAATATGAAAATAAACATGTTTCATAGAATTATTTATTTTTAACACTAATATATTATGTTTTTATTAAAATAAATAATTTTACAAAACATGGTCAATTTCATATTTTTAATAAAAATTAGATATCTCAAGGAGCACAACACAATTTGGTTCACCAAAATTGATTTACTTAAACTCTAGTTATGAATTTCCAAAAAGGTCGATTCCTAACAAAATTTCGTTTTGAGGTCATATTCCCAAATTCAAACTAAAAAGGGCCAGATTCCTAAAACAAACTTTTTCAGGGCCATATTCCTAATTCTCCTTTCAGTTTTCTGTGTGTTTGCCCTAGCTATATATCTGTTTTTTATGCACCTGCTAATAAGTTCAGCCAAAACTTTACAGAGTGCATGAGCTGCTCTTTTCACCGAGAAATATGCATGGCAGGAGATGTCAACAACTTTGCGTGGCGTCCTCAGCCTTTTTGTTTTTGGCTCGTTTCTTCTATGCGGTTCAGTGGTTGCGTGCAGTGAAGCGCCGCAGTGCCAATCATAATACTATGTTCTTTAAGGATTCTACTAATCTAACACAACCTGTTTTTGTTAACCATTTGTTTGGTACATGGCTTAGAAATCAGAATAGACAAACTAAGCCTCGATTTGGGTTGGTGTGGCTGCTCTTTTTTACGGGTCATGCGGGAGGTGTCGTAATGACACGATTTTTAAAAAATTGAAATCTAACTCTATTATGCGAGGTTATTTTCGGGGGAGCTTATTGGCTTCGTTCTCGGCCCAAAGCTTCTGACGTCTTGAGCAAACAAAAGAAGCCCTCGTGTGTTTGAGCAAGCGTTTAGAGATGGTTACTTTAGAAATTTCAAATAGAGGGTGGAAACATCTGTTTTCGTTTGTTATAATGCTTATTATGTTTTTTTAAAGACATTGTGCTTCTCGAACTTTGTAATATTTGGTTGTGTACATCCACGGATGTAGAGGCCGGATTGTATTATCCATTATCTAAAAAAAATGTTCTTTAAGGATTCTTTGTTATTACTAATATAGTAGTAATATGTGTTGTTGCATGAGATGTTTCAATTCTAATAATCCGAGGAGTTAATAGCCCACACTCTTTTTTCATACAAATAAATATATGTACTGAAATGCACATTACGGATATGTGCATAGTTCCTCCGTATTGGTCAATAAAGTAGTTTAGGATAACGACATGGGCTCCAAAACACAACTTTGACATCTTATTATTATTAAAATATTTATGGAAAGTGTGATATATGTATACTTTTATGAAAGTATTTTTAAAGACAAATTTATTCATATAATTTTCACATTTAGAAACTCAACAACTTAAAGTTATTGATGATTTATATTCCCAATTTTGACTCAAACCTTGTCTAAAACTACTTCCTTCACAGTACGGAGGGAGTACGTATATAAGTATTGTATTATGTATCCCGCACCCGCATGGTGCATCTAGGGGGCAATCAGGCGCCCCGCACAGCTCGCTTTACATTGAACAACCTCTTAAGAGCATCGGCAGTGGGAAGAACCGAGGTTGGTTCGATGGCGGGCTCCACAAACAACGTGATGGGTTCCCGTAACCGGCTCACAATGGATAGAACAGGGGTCGGCTCGATAGCGGGTCCCGCACACAACAAACTCGCTCCACCTCCTTCCTCTCACACCGAATCGCACGAACTCCGCCTCCTTCGTTCCTCTCACATGACATGCCTCGAACGGACTGCACCGCCTCCGCTCCATCCCCCGCCTCCCCGGCGGCTTTGCTCGCCCCTCCGACGACGGCCGGGCACTCGATGCCCCCTCGACGGCGGGAGCTCGCCCTCCCGACCCCTCCCCCGTCCGAATCCGACGACAAGAGCTCACTCGGCCCCTCCCCCTCCCCCCGCCGGCGGCGGCGCGGCCCCTCCCCTCCCCGTTAGGTGGCGGTGCGGGCCGGCCCTCCCTAGGTCGACGACGGCCCGCGGCGCGGCCCGCCCCTCCCTATCCGGTCGGGATGCGTATTGGTGATGGTGAGTTCGTCGAGGGAGGCGATAATCCCGCCATGGACGGTATGGACAACGGCGTCCCCGAGCCCGCTCTCCCCACCTCAAGGTCGACGACACGGTGTGCCCCCCATCGACGACGCGGATCCAACCTTCCTCTCTCTCCCGACAACGAGCTCTTCATCCATGCCTTCATCCGTGCCTTTGTCCGTGGCGGGAGTACCAATAGCAAGAAGAAAGAGAAGAAACGAAGAAAGAGAGGAACCGGGTGAGATGGAAGGGAGCCGGTCCTCCATTGATTCAACCCCACAGTGTATGGTACCCGGTTCGATGGTTGCATTTATTGCATCGAACCGTCTTCGAACCATACACAGCGGACGCTCTAATAACCATTGACCTAGTTGTTCTAACAGACATTAATTAATGTGTTTGTCTTTGGAGCTCCGTTTAGTGTTGTGGTACTGAAGGTGCTAGGAGAACAAGTTAATCCTGCTACCCAAATCCTCGTGCTCCAGAGCATATACGGGAAGAAATTTAAAATTGAGCAAACTACATGTACCGATTGAGCTAATATCCTACTTTGTTGTACCTCTGTCAAGAATCCTACGATATGGATCAAAACATTACAAGATAACTAGTGGATCTCCTCAGCGCTATATGCTATATCTGTCTCCAACAACACATCAAATCCATCTGAACTTTACAAAATGATAAATTTTTTAGTTAGTGGAACAAATCTCTAGGCCTCTAGCCTCAACTATTCATAAATGGTATACAACCGATAGTCGGAATACAAACCCGAGCCACAAGGCTTCCTCGTCCATGAGGAAAACATGGTTCAGCTAGTAAGCACAACAAACAAAGAAACAAAGTCATCCTCAATACGATTCCTGAAGTTCCATCCAAACTTCACAAAGACGGCCAAAATCAAAGTCTCCCAACTTCTGCACTTATTAGTGAACAACGGTCGCTCCTCAGCTGTACATAGCATGGGCCATTGTTGGATCCAAAATGTCGCCCTGGAAATTACCCATATAAAAGTATTATATTCAGCCTTGTTAAATACTATATTATTTCTATTCAACCATAACCCAACAAAGTGCAGCATTCTCCTAGCAAAATTTGGTTTCTGAGTTTAGGAATTAATCCATGTAGTAGCCAAGAAACAAACTTAGCAAAGCTAGTAGGTAGTTGAATTCCAAAAGTGATATGCACAAGTACTTCAACAAATCTTGCAAAGTGGCAGTCAAAGAATATGTGTTGGATAGTTTCAACCAATCTACAAACACAACACTTGACACTTTTTTGTCGGTTCCTCTTTTTGCTAAGTAACCTTTAGTAAGTAGTACCCCCATTTTTATATACCACGAGATGATCTTAATTTTAAGCTATATTTTTAATTTCAAAATAGGGTTTTTCTCAGAGAGAACACCTTCTTGTCTCAAAGTTTTGTATGTAGATTAGCTATCCTTACTGAGGTTCCATTGAAAAACATCATTCTTATTTTACATGTGAACTTGTGCAACTTATCCAATTTTCATTAACCAAAAACCTAGCCTAAAAGACACATTAAGTGGTATATAGTTCCAAGGACATTTGCATCACAATTTGAGATATAAGTTATGGTAAATGTCTCTAATGGTTTGTCTCCTAACCACACATCCTCCCAAAATCTCTTGCTCCGCACTCTGACTTAAAAAATGTTGTGAGTTAGAAAATCCTCCTCTACCTTCATAAGGTTGGCCTAAAAATGAGAATCCACAGGACTATGCTACACTTGTGTAAGAGATTAATTATACATGTATTTCACTCTTAGAAGGTTCTACTTATTGCCAACCACATTGATCAAACTAAAATATCACTTACTCAATACACATCTACTTTGTATTTTTGGGTCAAGAGTCCCTAACCCACCAAAATTCTTTTGGTGTATAGAGAACGCTCCACATAGCCAAACGATAATTCTTTTTGTGCTCATCACATTGGCATACAATATTATTTATATTGTCGTTCCCATACATGACATGTGGTCAGCCTAAAAGGTGATCAGACATGCTACAACAAAACTCAATCCTTAACCAACTTAATTGAGTTTAATATTGCCCAACACTTGTCTCACTGTAACCACTTGCTAAGCCTCTCATTATTCTCATGTTGTTCACATTTTAACTCATTAGTCATCTCAAGGTTTTTAATGAGCATAACCTAGTTTCTTGTGTGTGGTGGTGCCCTTGACACATACCCAACTTCTATTGTTTTCCATGTACACTAAGCAAGTTATGTTCTACTGATATGTGTAATACTTCAATGTTGGTGGTAAAAGAACAACAAGGTAGAATATTCAACAAGTAGGTTTCTAGGTTATTGACAAGTGTTTAGAGATATCGTGCATAATAGATACTAGTATCCATTTATCATTCATAAAATGTGTTGATGTGTCCATATGTTTCTGCATGACAAACGAGCAAATGTCCCAATGTCATAAGGCCATTGCTCGGTGATTACTACTCTCTAGCTTTGTTGTATTTAAACACATGTATATGATCCATGAGTGATAACGCAAGAATACATGCAAACGATGATGGAGGATGAAACATGGAACATGGGATTAGATAAGATTGAGATTTTTACTTACCATTTACATGATCTTTAACTAGGTCGAGGACAAAGGATTAGCTAAGATCTGGAACCTCAAGACCTAGGATGAGTGTGGTGCTTATGGGTTGTGAAACATTTTAGGAACATGTTTTGGGTTGTTAGAGGTTTGGGGCTAAACAACTTATCTAAAGTTACGTTGGATTGTCTAGAAATAGGTGAGGCACTATTCTTGGGAGGGATTGTATACACTCACCCTATTGTAGATAGGATCAAGTGGGTGTTAGACCCTCAAAAGGTGGTCTTGCATCGGTTAAACCTTATGCATAGGGATTTTGGTCTCCTAGTGGAGGGCGAGGGAGCTAGACAACCCAGGTCAAGTCCTTGAAGCTAGTTGTTGGCCTCGATTGTGGCACGTAGTTGTGGATAGCATCACCCTGATGTCGATGGACGAAGATGAAGGTGGCAATACAATAGAAACGACCATGAGGACTGAAAATCCTAGGTGAGGAACCAAACCACTATTGGGTAAATTGGAAAATATAGAGGAAGGCGCAAGCAAAAGGCTTTCAAATATAGGGAGGGGAGGTGTACTACAAGCTTGTCGTGTTGGCATGCTCAACCTATGTTGTGGCGACCCCAAGGGGAAGGGGAGTGCCAACGACAACCACCGCATGACCAGGCAAGGGGCCGCCACTGTGGGGGAGGAGAGGGAGGGCAACACTAACAACTTAAAAGTTCTAACTTGCTCTCTAAATCTTACTTATCAAAACCTATAGAAGATTCTATACATCTAGATGTGCAACTAAATCTTGCTAAGTGTTGCTATCTCTAACGAAAAGAGTTATGCACCAATGTTTGAACCCAATCACTAACCTCGCAAGCTAGACAATAAATGCAAATAATAAAACCTAGGTACACAAAGTAAATACAGAAGTTTAAGGATAGAGAATGTGAACTCCCTTTGATCTTAGAATCCAAAAAGACTCAACCTGAGTTGAACACAAGGTAACAATAACAAAACTCATGAAAGAAACTCTTTATTGTTAAACCATGTGTTACATTACTTCTCAGTAGATGTACAATAACAAAGACCCACTAAGTATGGGGTTACCCAACACGGAATTGCCGCTAGGCCCTACAAAGGAGACCTTTTGCCCTATGCAAGAAAAATTAGTGGAAAATTTGCATATACAAGCAAATCATCATCCAAGCCTTTGCAGAGGCGAAGCTGTAGAGGCCGGGGGACCAAGGTGGGGCATCACCTCACAAGACTTCCACTAACATGCCCTCCTTGGAGTAATGGGAGAAATAGAAGAATGAGGAGACATGATACACAAAGGGATGGGTAGGGTCATGTGGATGGCTTTTTGCTGACTGATTCCTCCAAGCCACAAGAAACACCTGGTGCCAGTCTAACATCCAAGTCGTTGAATCGAAACAGAGGCTACACATGCCACTTCTTTGTGACGAGACAATCAATTGCCACGAGGTGCCATAGATGACCCACTTGTTGATGGCCACCGAAGGTGCTTCGATGGTAACATTTCCATCGGCACCCCAACATTCCTTAGCTACGCTTGGCATGGTTCCACCGTAAAAGCTAGGGTCGTGGACTATGGTTAATATCTAGGGCCTCACATGGCGATGCTTTCCTCAATGTTCATGAATCTTCCACTAACACCAAGTACGAAAAACTAAAGTCATGCCTAGATCATGGATGATTCTATGGTCCTCCTCAGCGGTATTGGAGTTGTATGGAAACTAAGGGTCTCATGGCTATTAAAGGCTACGAATAGCTAAAAGTTTTCTTCCCCACCCTACCTAATGCTAAAGGAAAAAGGGGATAGGAGGTGATCTTGAATGACACCCTCAACCCCAACTTAAACAGCCACTCGAAAGATGTTAGCAAAGAAGCTGACAGTGAAGACCTGTGATGACCCACCGGTCACCCATGCGAGTCATGAGTGAAACAACAAGAGCAGAGAAAATGAGTTGGTTCAAATTCCCTAGTCCATGCACCTTATCTTCAATGGAACTTAATGATGTCAAATAACTGGTAGACCAAATTAAAGCACGTTCTCAAGTATTTGGGAAGTTAGAATCCCTGCTCAGAAGATGTTGCCACCCAATATTCTCGGCACTCGAGAGGCAATGAAGAACAAGATACTGGAAAAATTTAACCTAGCACCCAAGGGCGTTCAACGCTGACTACATAAGAGGGACTCGGCACCCAAGAAACATTAATCTAGGGCCCATAGCACCCGAGGATCATAGAAGACCGAGCACCCAAAGGATGGAGGCACTTGACTATCTCATCATTAAGTCCTATGGGGCTACTGTCAGCTATATGGGACGGGATGGCTCACGACCTGTATTTCAGCCCAAGCCCGCATAGTGGGGTGAAGACGAAGAGGAATGAGGCCCACATACACCAGGTGCATCAGTATACAGGGAGATCAAGTCATCACGTGATTGTTGACACTCACATATCTACAGTTAGGATCGAATTGTCATTCTATTATGCTTTCTATATAACAAACTAGGAAAAACAAATAGTCTATTGGATCTATTGTGTAACCCAACCCTAGGCTATATAAGGAGTGGGGACAAGCGCCCCCCCCCCACACACACACACACACTCACACACACATATCGTGACCCCATTCTTTACATTTTAGTGCATAGCTTCTATCAGCAACCCTTGTAATTGAGCATACAAATACAAAGAGATATACTTCAAACTGGATGTAGGGTACCACGTTCCTAAACTAGTATAATCCCTACGAATACGTTGATCGGCATTGATGGAGTAAATACTTCCAACAACAACTATCTAATTATTTGACATTCTTTCTATTTACATCCATCCTTTCAAATGAATAGCTGAAATTTATCTTTGTCAAATAAAACGTTAAGAGATAAAAAAGAGTGGAGGTACACATGCACATGTTGACCTATATATAGTCTCTACATCTAATTAAAAAGAATGCACTTCTTGTCTCGAGGACTTAACTATCTTTCAATTTAAATAAATGTATTGAAAAAATACTAACATTTTTTAATATTAATAAGTGTTATTAGATTAACTATGGAATATGTTTTGATTGTTAACATATATGGGGACATAAATCTTGACATTATTAATTTATAAATTTAACTAAACTTAAGAATAACTTGAGTCAAATCTAGAAATGCACTTTTTGGATGGTGTAAGTACGTGCTAAGCAAAAGGCTACTTGATAGATGCTTTTCATGAGATTCTTTTGATTGGTGAAATTTGGACTCTTATGCGTATATGGGATTACTAAAAAGACGTACTCAATGATGTACAAAAGGCAGTTAGACTTCTATGTCTTGCTTAATCTTAAAGAAACGGATTCGTGCTTTACACAGATATTTTAATTATTTTAAAACCAAATCAATTTACAAAGATCTAGGAAATAAAGCCCTAAATCGCAAATGTCACCCCTTTTGGAGTTTGGATCATGGAGCCAGGTATAACACGGAAACCCTGGAAACAGCTTATGGCTCGGCCTCCGGGCGCAAGAAAACCTTCCATTTGGAAGCGAGCGGCTAGCAAGCTACGCAACTGGCATGGCAGATGACATGCATGTTGTTGCATTACTTGGTCAGTTAGTAAGTAACAATTTAGCTCTGGATTATCGATGATCGCACAAGCTTCCAAACCCATCATTCCTCTTTGTCAAAAAACTCGGCCAGACCGGCCGAATCCTTCTTGGGAGAATGACAAATACTGATCAGAGGCATCAGGGTCTTAGGCGCTAATCACGATGTCAGAAAAATCATTGTTTATGAAGATCATACAAAACAAGCTAGCTAGCTTAGTGAAGTACTGCTGTGTGCTGCTGTATTGATACTAGCTGCTTTTGCATTAATTTTTAGAGGAAACTGCTTTTGCAATATTGAATATAGTATTGATATTTTATATAAACTGCCATACCGGATCAACTTCTTAATGTCTTCTTTTCAGAACATATGTGCAGGAGAGCTGCAAGAGTTCTTTGATGCGTAGACAAAGAACGTCTGGAACCGGTCAACAGTAACTACCAACTGAAATCCATGCATAGCAGCAGCGGCTGTACTGGATATATAGCACGGTAAACTCAGTTAACCGCCCCACAATCTAGGTCGTTTTTACTGTTTAAGATTCTACCAGTTCATTTTGCCTAAATAAAACCTTAGTTTTAAACAAATGTACAGCAAAATGCACCATCAGTATACCATATATCAAATTAATTAGTTCCATTTAATTCTGAAAATAATAACTTTTTATTGGGCATCTGTTTGAACTTATAAATATTAATATGTTTTTTCCTAAAAAATGGTTATTGGATTGGTTAAATATAAATAAAAACAATTATAATATACATGCCTTATTCAAAAATTTATGCAAAATATTAACGGCTTTCTTTTTTAGTATAAGTTCTTAAATAATGCCGGTAATATAGCGCAAAGAATAAAAGTATTCAAAGAGAGGCCCGGAGAACTGAAACGATTAAGTAGTACAGTGAGTAATATAGCAGACAAAATTATTCTAGAGAGGCCGGGAGAACTCAGGGCTTTTCATCAAAATTAGGAAAATATATGTAGGCCTAGCTTACAACAGTGTTGCATCTATGGATTAGACAGTTCCTAATGGACCACTCTGAAATTGAGTTACAACTACTTTAACCCACCCATTTTACATGTGTGATTCTCTTGAAGCTGGAAAGTTTTTTTTACTGCGTAATTGAACTCAACACTACTTTTAGATCAGTGTAACTGAGTAACTGGATGAATAGCCCAACCTCTATAAGCGTCCATCCAATTCCTCTCGGATAATAATCCAAACAAACAAACAGGCATCCATCATTTTATATGTGTGTATATGCATGCATCTAAACCCCTTCCATGCAGCAAAAAGGGTCATTTATCAATTGTGTTGAGATGCTTGATTAATTGCTCATCTCCATATCCTCTTCCTGAAGTACTGCAAGGACAGGGCACAATGCAAACCCAGTAGCACTACACTACCAACTCCAGCTTTCCCCTTCCTTCTCATATAACCCCCCAAAGAAAGCTGCTAAAACCTAAAGCAAGCGTGGAAAGCTGCATCCTCTCTCTCTCTCTCTCTCTCGTTTGGTGCTGTCTCTGTAGCAGCTCCAGAAAAGCCAACAGCAAGACCCCTTCTTCCTACCACCACCACCCCTCCCCTTAATTCCTTTTTCCCAGCACAA
This sequence comes from Hyparrhenia diplandra, assembly GCA_015847255.1. NCBI lineage: Eukaryota > Viridiplantae > Streptophyta > Magnoliopsida > Poales > Poaceae > Hyparrhenia > Hyparrhenia diplandra. The sequence goes on from JADLZK010012341.1 coordinate 84,726, forward strand.
CCTGAGTTGTAATTACTCCACTAGTACTCATCAGTATTCACCACATCTCTTCTCTCTCGTTTATTGTTTGTTCCCCCATCTGGTTGATCGTTGATCTCTTCTTCTCCCCTCGGTGGCGGCTATATATATACGTCCAATCTAATCCCCACCCCATTCCACTCCGTCTCCATCGCCTGATCAAACCAGAGGTAGTAGTAGGGAAAAAGGAGCAGGTTTTCTGGCTCTTCTTCTCGTTCCGTAGTCAGTGCTATTCTTAGCGCTGTTCATCACCAAGTTCGCCTCGCGCGTCACCCGGCCATGTTGGGCTTCTGCGCCCCCGCGGCCGGTCCACCTCCCGACGAGGCAACGCCGGAGCCGTTCCGTTCGCTGCAGATCGCCACCTGCACCGCCGCCGCCACGACAAAGAAGAAACGCCGGCCCGCCGGCACACCAGGTACGCAAATCGACCGTGACGACGTCGTGATCGTCCATATATGGCTACATGCATGGTATTAGCTAGTAACGCGGCGGCGGTACTGACTACGGCAATGGCTGCAGACCCTGACGCGGAGGTGGTGTCGCTGTCGCCGCGGACGCTGCTGGAGTCGGACCGGTACGTGTGCGAGATCTGCGGGCAGGGGTTCCAGCGCGACCAGAACCTGCAGATGCACCGGCGGCGGCACAAGGTGCCGTGGAAGCTGCTGAAGCGGGAGGCCGGGGAGGCGGCGCGGAAGCGGGTGTTCGTGTGCCCGGAGCCCAGCTGCCTGCACCACGACCCCTCCCACGCGCTGGGCGACCTCGTCGGCATCAAGAAGCACTTCCGCCGCAAGCACAGCGGCCAGCGCCAGTGGGCCTGCGCCCGCTGCTCCAAGGCCTACGCCGTCCACTCCGACTACAAGGCCCACCTCAAGACCTGCGGCACCCGCGGCCATTCCTGCGATTGCGGCCGCGTCTTCTCCCGGTAAAAGTCATTCGGCTCAGCAGCATCGCCCGCCATATTTCTCTCATCAGCTCTAATAATCAAAGATTATTACAAAATCCATAAAAAACCAGAACAAGTTTTTTTTCCCTCCCTTTTCTTGTTTTTTCCAGTCTGTTGGTTCATCACCCGCTGCACGGCCGCCGGGGGCTATGGGCTAGTACTACTGCAGTGCCACCCGGCGGCGCCGGCGCCGGCTCCGCTCTCCTTTTGGGATGTCTGCTATTATTGCAGCATTAACGGGGAAAGGCAAGGGTGGCTGGCCGGATCAGAGCACAATTCCCGAGGGCAGCGCGGCCTCCTCTGTGTGCGTGTGCCTGTGCGTGTGCGGCATCGTGCGCATCGATCTCGGTGGCCGGTGGGCTTCCTCTTGCTATTTTCCTATTGCTTCCACGGTTCGGCATGTGTTCCCGATATGCGCTAGCCGCCGCTGGGCCTGTGGGTTTCGGCTTTGTGCCCGCGCTGCAGCGGCAAAGGCAGCAGCGTCGTCGTTGGCGCGCCACTCGATGGCCGCCCGGCCGCACGTCGCAGCAGCAGCTAGCCCCCGGCCGCCAGGGCCCAAAACTCCAAGCCTGACATGCTGACTCCGAGGCCAGCCGGCCGGCCGGCCGACCTCTTTGGATCCTCTAGCCGTGCTAGCAGCAGCGACGACGTTAATTCATTGTCGTCTCACGCTCACACATGCAATAAAGTCTCTCTCTGCTTACGATCTTGGCTTTTGTTCTTGAGTTGAGTTCACGCGGCCAATATGGCATCCTTTGCAGTCATGTACTTCTGGTTGTAGTCAAAATGTTCCCCTTTTTATTTCAGATGATACAGGAGTAGTACGTGTTTGCTTAAATGGCCTATCTGAGATGATTATTAGTGCCCTTACTCTCATCTGATGACACATGTTGCCATCCAATGTATATGCAGGGTGGAGAGCTTCATAGAGCACCAGGACACCTGCAACGCCGGGCGAGTACAGGCGGACGCCTCGCCGGCGTGTGTAGCCGGTGTGGCCGCTCCTAGCGCCGGGTCGCAGCAGCATGCGCCGCCGGCCATGTCACTGTCGAGGACGGCGTCGAGCACCAGCCCGTCCAGCGACATTGCCATCAGTCCAGTGGCCTGGCCCGGTCCGGCACCGGCAATTCCAAGCCCTACGACCGCCGCCGCGTTCCACCGGTTCGAACAAGTCCCGTCGCCACGGACGCCGCCATCGGACCACCACCGCGGCGGGCACCACAACCTCGAGCTCCAGCTCATGCCGCCGTCCTGCAGCGGCGCGGGCGGTGGCGCTTCGGCGTACTACGGCGACGCGCCACGCTACGCACTCCGGCCGTTCTACACCACCAGAGCCACCACCACGACGCCGCCGTCAGCAGCTGCAGCTGTCCATCGGAGTCTGCGGCGGCGGGTTCGGTTTCGGGGACGCCGGCGAACGCCGTGGCGACGAGGAGGTGATGCTGGGCCGCCGCAGCGAGGGAGAAGGAGGAGGAGGCGCGGGAGCAGCTGCGGCAAGCTGTGGCGGAGAAGGCGGCGGCGGACGAGGCCCGCGCGCAGGCGAAGCGGCACGCGGAGCTGGCCGAGCAGGAGCTGGCGAGCGCCAAGCGGATGCGGCGGCAGGCGCAGGTGGAGCTCAGCCGCGCCCACGCGCTGCGGGAGCACGCCGTGCGCCAGGTGAACGCGACGCTCCTCCAGATAACCTGCCTCGGCTGCCGCCACAAGTTCCGCGCGCGGCCGCCGGCGCAGGTCATGGACTCCGTCGTCGGCCCCGAGGTGGCCTCCAGCTACATGTCCTCCGTCGTGACAGCAGAGGGAGGCGACGCCGAGGTCGACGACAACGAGCTGCGCCTCGACGGCGCGGACGCCATGCTGCGGCGGCGCCAACACGCCATGGCCATGGACTTCGTCCTCTAGCTAGCCTGAAATGGATCAGATGATGATGACCTTCGTTTCAATAGCTTCTTGTTTTTGCCAACGAGACGCCGCCACCGGGATGCATTTGGCGTGTGCATTATGAGGTGTAGTAGATGCTGATGCCTGATGGAACAGTGTGGAAGATCATATCGCAAACTCAATGGATCGATCCAGTTCTGCTCTGCCTAGTGTTCGAGCCCAAGGAAGAATCGGAGAGGTAGCCATTAGGCAAGTCCAAGGAGAGACGAAGACGAGGGCTAGCTGCTAGCTGCTAGCTGCTACTGCTAGTAGTAGCTTACTGTGACGTGCATGGAATCTTTTGGTGTTTGCTTCCCATTGGATCTTGCTGGAAAAAACATGAGTATATTGATCATGGAAAGCAAGTTGATGCATGATGCCCTCTGTAAAGGTCATGCATTCAGTAGCCAGCAAGGACAAGGGCCGATTGCATGCATGCATGATATTTGTCACAACTCAACTAAATGAAATTCAACAACGACTACAAATATATTACCAAATTCACTCTGTTTCTCGTGTAAGAATCTTTTTGATAGACCACTGAGCACATGTAAGAATCTTTTTGATAGACCTAAACCACTGAGCTGGTCTCGTCTCTCGGACGTTTTCAGTTGGGGCCATGGCCGATTTGAGCAGGCGCGGATCGAGCTGTGGGGCGGAGGGCGCCAAATGGAAGCGGCCGGCCAGGAATGGTGTTGGAAGTGGGAGGAAACCAACCAGGTGGAAGAATCTGGGTGGGGCGACACGTACTGGACGCAGAAATACGAGGGGTGGGGGTGGCCGTGGGAAATCTACAACGCGCACTAGAGATAAAACTTGAAAACTCGCAGGACGGACACACTGTTGCGGCTCAGCAATGGCCGGCACTAGTAGTCCAAAACAACACGCACAATAACGCGTGCATGTAGTAGTACGCCAGAGAAATCAGAGAGCCTGAGCCACGCACACAGTGTCCCTCATCGACGTCTCCTGCTGAAATGATGAAACGTCCTCGGCATAGACCAGCCCAAGCTAGGGAATAGTGATTGGCATGGAAACAGATGCGCATGGTTTTCAGTGCCAGGACGGCTTTCTTTCTGCGTCGTCCCTCCCCTTGTCTGTCTTGGGCTAGAGATGAGATACCCCTGTCTGATCTGTACCGTCTCGTAGCACTGAAAGATATGCAGAAAGCTCTCACAGCACCGTCTGCCATTGTCTGCACGTTGGCTAGCTGCTCTGCTGCATGCATGCGTGCATGTGTGTGCGTGGGGGAGGAAAGGTGACCTGTACCAAGACCCCAAACCAGGCATCTCCTCTCAGTCTCAGCCGTGGCCTGCGCTGCTCCCTCCCTCAGGTCACTAGCTAGCTTGTGCTGGTTGCTTGCAATTTGCAAATGCAGATGCAAATGTGCGGCAGGAACAAAAGCGCGCTAATCAAGCAAAGCGCTTTATTAGTGACTAGAGGGAGGGAGGGAGCTGGAAGAACATTCGTCCGTGCGCTCCCACATGAAGATGAAGGTGGATCCGCAGTTCAAATGCGCTGCATGTGATATGCGCTGGGTCTGCACAGAGAAGAATATGTAGATAGATATGTACGTGTTTAATGTGTCAATGGTCTCTACTCGCTACTCTAATACTACGCACTAGTAAACCGTACGTAGTAACGTATCGCATGCTGGTGTGCTGTAAAGTTTCTATCAAAAAAAATACGCGTATGTTAGTATACATATATGGTTTTTAGTCAGAGACGTATTTCTTACTAGCGGTTGTGTTTCAGCCGATTCTTTTTTTTTTAATTACACAGTACAACGCAGACGCTCAATACGCACGCACACTCACCCCTATGAACACACGTGACGCAAACCCTACCCCTATGAGCACCTTGAAGGACTGAGCGGCAAATCTTGAAGTTCGAAGTCACCACCGGGCCCGCTATCGACGGGACGTCGCCTACCACTTAATGCACAATGCGTAGGAAAATCCCGAAATAAATCCAGGGATAAAGTGTCGCACCCAAGATTTGAACCCCGGTGGGAGCCCCCAACCAATGGCCTTTGCCATTGCACAGTGAGATCCGGTGACAAACGCTCCATGATGCCATTTTAAGGGAAGTTCGTAATTCGAGCCGCTCCGGAAAATAAAAACAATTTTAAAGGCGTACAGACGACATGATCTTACCAACACATCTACTAGATATTGAATTTCAGGAGATGAGGCTCTTAATGTAGAACGTCTTTAGAAATATAGGTAACGTACGTGAGGCTTTAAGGTCATATAGGTTTCAACCCTTGAGGGCGCATGAGCAGATTTTCGTGAGAAAAGTCGTGTCATATGACTTGTGACCTTGTGTGGTTAGCAACAAACTTTTATAGGACTAAGAGCAACTCCAACAGCTTGGATAATTTAATAGCCAAATTTCATTATTTAGCAATTTTGTAAGATAGAAAACATCTCAAAAACTAAGAGCTTGACAACAAACTTGCTATTTTACAAAATCATATAGCAAACGACTATGGCTAGCTATTTGTGGCCATTGAAATTTTAGAGATAGCATGTTTATTATTTTAGAAAACTATATAGCACATCTGTTGAAGTTCAATTTTTCCTCTAAAAATCTATAAAGAGGCAACTAACAAGGATAACACGTCTTTTGGAGTTGCTTAAGAAACTTCTTTTTGCATGTCTTTTAGCATAATTTTTTTTTTGAATAACAACCATTTATTTGTTCCCGCCGATGCTTCTTGCTCCGACTCTATACCGCAGGAGTCAACCAAGCGTGCCTGAAGACCTTCATGGCGTTGACGTCATCCGGTGAAGCATGTAAGATCAACATCTTGGCATGATTGGTTGTCCTTATAACACTAGTAGAGAAATAATTTTTCCCACGCACATTTAATACGATTGTGTTAAAAAGTTTGTTGGTACGGGCAATGAAAGCCTTTAAAGCTCGTAATATGAGCTGGGACTACAATATCATTTAGTCCCAGTTGACCATACCAACCGGGACTAAAGGGTGGCCTTTTAATTTTTGGTTAGTGTTACCAACCTCATTTAGTCCCATTGACCATACTTTTGTTACCAACCCGGACTAATGGTCTTCCATCCGGGATTCGGTCCCTACGGTTCAATTCAAAAGGAGTTTTTTTTTTACGACTTGTTAATTCAAAAGGAGTGCATGCAAGACTATGTCACATGTGGTGTGCGGTGACAAGGTAAGGAATCTACATGCAACAAGGGGTCTTGGGTTCGAATCTCACATACTATAAGAGAGGTCTCCAAAATTTTATTTATTTATTGTTTTGAAGATGGGCTCTAGGCCCGCTTGTGCGACTGGGACTATTAGTCCCGAATGGGTATGGGTAGTCCGGTTCCAAAACCGAGAATAAAGAGGGGTTGGGAACCGGGACTACAATCTCATTTACTAGTGTATTGCATTTAGAGCTTGTTTGGATCATGACCTAGGAAATATGCTTTCCCTAGGCAGCTCCTCCACGCCGCCGATTTGACGTTGGGTTGGATTGACTTGCCTGTGCAGCCGCGAGGCCCCATCCAACGACCCCTTTCTTCGTTAACCCTCTATCCTAGTTAAGGTTGAATGATCTTTAATTCTTGAGATGGAATTAGTATATACTATCTTTGTTTCATATACCGACAATGTCTTGAGATGGAATTAGTATATACTATCTTTGTTTCATATACCGACAATGTCTTAGTTTCTAATGCTGAGTTCCTATTGAAACTTTTGGCGATCCACTTGCTTGTGGATGGTACAAAAAGAATTCAAACCGGTATGTTCATATTCTACACATTTTTTCCCGTTTTTTCCCCCTTTTTGCCATTTTTTTTCTTGGATCCGTGCAACAACAACACACTATGGACAAGCTTCTGATGATCGATGCTTATAGCCGTACTATGCACGAATGCATGCATTGCTGAATCACTGATTACTGGTACGTGCTCATTCATGTGCTCTCCAGAGTTCAGACTTCAGGCGAGCTTTTCCACCACCATGCATTAACATTGCTTCAGTTTACACAAGCCCACCATGAGAAATCAACTTTTCTCAACTTGAGAGTACAGCCGGCTTGATAGTACGCAGCTGATAGTACGTCAGATAGAGCAAGCAGCGCCAAGGAAAGCAGGAGTACCGTGTCCTCTCGTCTGCCATATGGCAATAAATTCAGGGCTAGCTCGTGGGGATGGCAGGCATTGGTTTTCCTGGGTACTAGCTGGCTGCCTTTCTACTGCTCGTCTCTCCTCTGTGTCGTCTGTTCTTGGCCTTTGGCTGCTTTGTGTTAAAGACGCTGATAAGCAAGGTCAGATATTCGTCGATAGTTCTAAATGCGTTTTGGTTCATTCTCCTTCAATGAAACCTGCCTGGTGTGTGTGTCTGCAGACTGCAGGGACCAAGTAATGGCGTGTCTCGATTATAGATGGCCCTTGGGCCGTGCCGGCCTAGTCCGGCGGCACGTCGGGCCTCCACGGGCCGCCGCGCCCGGCCGTGCCTCTAGGGCGTTTCGTGCACGGCCTTCGCCCAAAGCATAGCCCGTGGGACATTTTTGTGTCGGGCCGGCCCGACAAGCATGGCCTTTTCCAATGTTTGGAGCCGACCCAAGGCCCATCGCGAAGCCCGGAGGGAAGGGGAGGAGCATGAGGCCACCGCCCGCCGGCGAGCTTGGCAACCGGAGGAAGATGGCGCGAGGGTGAGCTTCCAATGCGAGGAAGGTGGTGCCCGGCGCGACCGCGCGAAGAGAGCCGAGGACTCCGGTCCGCGTCCCGCACTCGATGCGAGTCACGCGACGCGAGGGAAGAACACGGTGTTGGCGTTGAGCTATTGAGGTGAGAGACTGAGACCTGAGAGCAGTGAGAGGGAAGACCGGAAGAGGACCGCGGTCGCGTGGCCGCGTCGCGGTGCGCCACGCGGAGTGCGCCGTGGGACCGGAGGGCATGAGGGGGGGGAATGAAGTTAGGGTTTAGTGTTATATGGCCCATTACGGACCTTTAGCAGGCCAAGGAAGGTTGTTGGCTTTTGCTGGGCTATTGCTTGGGAAGTTGGCAGTTTGACACCGGGCCATTCGTTGGGTCGGCTTCTCGACTGCGACCGTGCCTGTGCCGTGCCACGGACGGTGGACGCCCGTGCATGGCCTGGTGCCTCGGGTCGGGCCAGCACGGGCACGATGGTCACTAGGCCGGGCCGTGCTAGAGACGGGCCAAAATGCCGGGCCATGGGCCGTGCTGCATGGCCATATGTAGCCTAGTAATAGGGAATAAGTCCATGCATGCGTGACATTAGCGAACGGACCAAACGACTGCATGCGCTGGAAGCCGGCGGAGACTGTCAGGAACGACCGGCATTGTTCTCCTGCGTGGTTGCGCTGGCAATTGGCAAAAATTAAAACTCGCCATCCAAGATTGCCAATAAACCACCGCGCAGGCAAGCCGGCTCTGCATGTTTCTGCTAGCAAGCAAGCCGAGATATGGCAAAATTTAGAAGGCTTGACCTGTCGGCCGTTCACGATTACCTTTATGTTCACGTTCTTGGCCATGCAAAACGTTCCATTCATGGCAAGCCTCTCTTCCATCTCTGGTTAGCCGTTTCCACGCCGATCGAGATGTCTGCCAATGACCTCATCAAAAGCTGGCGGTAGACCACCATCCTCAACCGCATTGACACCGCCGGGCGCCACGGCCGCGAGGCCGGCGACGACGACGCAGGCGAGGCGGCAACACGTACGCCGGCTGGTCGGGTCATGACGTCGTCCGTGCGGCAGTGGTGGCGCCGCGCCGTCGCGGCGCTCAAGGACAGGAGGAGCCTGCTCCTGGCGCGCCTGCGCCCGCGCCGGTCCGGGTCGTCGTCATTGTGGCAGCACCGGGAGCTGGAAGCGGCCGTGATCCGCGCGACGAGCCACGAGGACCGGTGGATGGACTACCGGAGCGCGGCGCGGGTGTTCGCGTGGGCGCGCTCGTCGCCCTCGTTCCTCCGCCCCGTCATGTTGGCGCTGGCGCGCCGCGCGCGGCGGACGCGCTGCTGGGTCGTGGCGCTCAAGTCGCTCATGGTCACGCACGGCATCCTCCTCCGCTCGGGCCTCGAGCCCCGCGCGGCCCGCGCCGGGCGCGTCCCCTTCGAGCTCGCTGACTTCCGAGACCGCTCCTCGTCGTCGTCGGCGAGGTCCCTGGCCTTCTCCGCTTTTGTGCGCGCGTACTTCCGGTTTCTAGACCACCGCTCCCTCTTCGCCGCGCAGGAGGACACCGATGACGATGACGACACCAATAGGTGCTCGGATGATCCCCAAACGGCCTGTCTTGATCGGATAGCCAAGAAACAGTTCCTGCTCGACCTGCTCCTGCAAATCCGCCCGTACGGCGACGGCATGGAGGTGCCGCTCGTCCTCGAGGCCATGGACTGCGCGCTCATCGAGATCTTCCAGGTGTACGGCGAGATATGTACCGGCATTGCGAGGTTCCTCGTCGGCGGTGTTCCAGGCGGACCGGCGAAACCGACGATGCGGAAAGCGGCTACGGTGGCAGGGTTGAAGGTGCTCTGGCGAGCGGCGGAGCAGAGCGCTCAGCTCTCGTCCTACTTCGACCTGTGCCGCGGGCTCGGCGTGGCCAACGCCCGCAAGCTCCCGCCGGCTTTCGTGCGCTTGAAAGACGACGACGTCCGGGATCTCGAGCGGATCCTCATGTGTGACACCCAGGACGATAACAGTGACGAGGCGGAGCCGGATGCAGAGATGATGGCCGCGCCGGCTGACGTGAAGGACGAGGGGTCAACGCCGGCGACCACTACAGTGGTGATGACAACGGAATGGGTGGCATTCGACGAAGAGAAACCATGCGCTGGTGCTGTCGGCGGGGGTCACGCCGCTAATCACTGGAACCCCTTCGTCGTTGCGCCGTTAGACAGTCGGGAAATGGGAGACCTGATCGAGCTTTAATTTTCTACCTTTCTAACCCGACGCAATCTTGGGGTTTAAGCCTTAGAAAAATCGTTAATTTGTCACCGTACCAAATTATTGTACATTGTGCTCTCTTTGTAACGTGTGACTCGCTCTTTTTTTAATGAAAAACGTGACTCGATCGTTTGATCCAGCTTTTGTCAGTTTGTATCGAGTTCAACGACGATGTGGAGACTCTCTTTGGGTCACTAGCGTGAAATATGAACAAGCAAAAACTGTTTCATTTAAAACTATTATACACTAACAAGGATTTAAAATTAACTCGAGACTTTTGGTTTAAGGCTATATACTCAAACACACGCACCAACCATTTATAAGACACAAAAAGGTTAAAGTATGAGAGATTATGGGCAATTTAGCTGGACCTCAACACTTTGAAAGCATGTACCCATACAGGCCCTTCCCTTCTGGCCTATGAAGCTACGGGCCTATTGGGTTTTCATGTGGCCTTGTTTTTAGTCGTTGCATGATACGTATTGGTGTATAGTGCAATTTTTTTTCTCTTAAAGAAAACGGGTGAATGGCCCGATCGAGATAAAAAAATGAAAGCATATACATTCAATCCCTTTTATCAGTGGATTGTTCTGTGCAATTTTTTTGAGGTGTGAACTATATTGGCTAGCTTTTGGCAAATACTTAGAAGTTGCACTGGTAACCAATTGGTTGAGTTCATTCGGTCCATTCCAAATTACAAGTTATTTTTGTTTTTCTATAAATTTTTATTACATACCTAGACATAATATATGTCTAGGTGTGTAAAAAGACTATATACTTAGAAACCCTAAATGACCTACAATTTAGAATATAGTGGAGAGAGTACATTTTATAATATCGTAGTAATCAACTAAGCCTATTATACGAAAAAAATATTGGTTTCATTAGCTTTATATTTAACATGAATTAGCTATGGATTAAACCATGCATACAAAAATATTTGACTAGAAATTTTGGGCAAAAATATAAGATCAACATTTTTATTTAGTAGAACATAATTTATAAATATAATCAAATTTATTCCATAAAATTTTCTATGAATTTAGAAAAAAAAATCTTTATTACACAAACACTTCCATGAATATAAATTTGAGGTAGATTGTAAACTTATTGGATCTTATTGGACTCGGTTGAGGTACTTTTTAGTCGGTTTTCTTAGAGGATTCATAGAGACGTCATGATTCAACCAAGTCCGATCCATTGACAAACTTATGATTGTTTCATTAGCTTTATCATGAGAAAATGAAGATAGCAATTTATTTCCCAAAAATATAAAAATATATATTGACTATAAACCATACCCAACATATTTTGAAAAATGATTTTTTTTTTTTTAGTATGACATAATCTATAAATATAATCAAATTTATTCACAAATTTTTCTATGAATTTAGAAAAAAATGAATACACAAACACTTCCATGAATATAAATTTGAGGTAGATTGTAAACTTATTGGACTCGGTTGGAGGTATTTTTAGATTCTCGGTTTTCTTAGAGGATTCATAGAGACGTCATGATTGTAACGTCCGATCCATTAAACAAACTTATGATTGTTTCATTCAAAATTTATGAGAAATGAAGATAGCAATTTATTTCCCAAAAAAAAATATATATATTCGTATAAACCATACGCAATTCATATTTTGAAAAATGAATGTAGTCGAATGGATCGCGATCCAACTTTCTTTCGAGCCGGCCTCCATAGGAAACAAACTTCTAAGCGGGCTACGGGCCAACGGTACGCTATCGGCCTGTCGTAGCCCAATTCGTTATTTTTTTTTTTTTTTTTTTTGCGACTAACAGCCCAACTCGTCGTGGAGGACGAAGAGCACTGGCGTGGCGCTGGCGGCCACCGTCGTCTGCTTGCCCGCGCCGCATAGAACGGCCGCCCGCCGGACTCTGACCCTGCGGCGCCGCTCGTCGCTTCGTTGGTTATCTGTGTCGGGCAAAGGGCGAAACGGCAGCCAGAGACGGAGCCACGGCCGGAGGCAGTGTCGCAACGACGGCTTATCTGATCTCGCATCGCACTGAGGTCCCCGGAATCCCAATCCTCTCCGCTGTCCGCAAGCATCCCCCGTCTCCGCCGCAGGTCTCTGTGGTCTGGCATCAGAGTTCCCGGAGAATGGCTGCTCTGTCGGCAGGCGTGCTGGCTCCTCTCGCAGGTTGCTACCTCTCAAACCTAGCACCTTCACCCCCTTTGATTGCCTGGTTCGTTACTCCTCCTCAAATTTCCTTCGTTCCCAGGTCTGTCTCCGCTCCCATGGTGCAGCCCGGCTGCGACATACTTTCGAAGGAATCCTTCACTTCTCAAGGTGCTGTATCATCAGTGGCTCTCTAGAACCAATTACGCGCTATTTCCAAATGTCGTCAGTTTACATGCTTCCCTTTACATTTTTAGGTCGCCATCGCCAAGACGCGGCCAGCTGTTCACCAACTTGCTCCTGCAAGCCTCCGGAAATGTGCGGCGATGTCAGAACATGGGCGTCAGGAACTCCGGACCGATGAGTACCAGCTGGCTGATGATGAGCCGCTTTGGCTGGCAGTGTTCAGAGAACTTGTTGTGTAAGTGTGGATTTCCCCTCTTATTGGTTTGTCTGAATGTGAAATTGAATTTTGTTACTTTGTTTTACTAGGGGTTTGAAGGGATTTGTAGCTTTCTTAGCTGAGCAGCCGAGGCAACTGAAGCACCTGGAGTGGCCGGGCTTTCAGCACACGGTATGCCCCTTGAATTGGACATTATTGAGATGTTCAGAGAATTGCCATGATGAATTGCTAAACATACACTGATTTGCTGCCCATATTAGGTTAGTATCAGCAAAGACAAGAAAAGTGCAATTTCAGATGTGTTGAATTTGCAGCATATGTTGTGTAGGAGCATGTGCTAAACAACCTGAACTAATTGGTAATGTATAGTGGCAGAGTGGTGCTGTAGGTTGTTATTGAGATTGAAGTACACTGTACACATTTTTATGACTATTCTCTAAAATCAAAGGGGCAGCCATCTAAACGATACATCGAATGTGGATAAATTCGATTGACAACCTGAATTAACTTCAACCAACAACTGTCAATATGTGTTTATTTTAATAAGAGGTTAATGTTTTCATTGTTCTGGTTCCTTTCTCAATAAAGTGTTAAATTATGTCCATATCCTGACATCCTTATTCTAGTTTTAACCAGACTTAAGTTTACCAATGCCAGTTTTCTCAATGAATCTTGAATTTTTTGCCATGCCATATTCATATGCATGATGCACCCTAGATGGGCAATGAGGATTCTAACCTTATGAGTATAAAATATGTCTCCAGATGCATTTTTATAGCTTCACATTCAAATGTTAGTTGTAGAAGTAGAATTTGGTCCAATCCTGTGTAATTCTTTGACTGTGTCTAATAGGCATGGCTGGATTATAGTACCCCCCCCTCTCAAGTGCAGGGCCTTAGCCCCCTTCTTGTGATCATTTTATGTCTTAATTTTAAATATTTTGAAGCTTCTGCATCTATAAAAGATAACTTTGCTTACCACTTGATTTGATCAAATCGTCATCATTGGCAGATGAAGACGGCTACACTTACTCTTGTACTGGTAGCTGTGTTTATTGTTGCATTGTCAACTATTGATGCTGCCCTCTGCTACATACTGGCCTGGCTACTTCGAAAATCTGCGTAGAATAACGGTATGCTACTTGTTTCTTAGACCCGAATTGTTTACAACTCTCTGGTCCATATTACATTTGACATCAGAATGCAGGTGATCTGTTATGAATGATAAATTTAATAGTTAAGCACAGGACATTTTCTTAGTATTTTGGGTGTCGCTACTGGTACACTGTTACCTTGCCATTCATGTTATTCATCTGAAGAAGTAATTACAAATAGAATGCCTTATGCTGTTTGCCATCAGACTTGCAGAATCAAATGAAGTAATTCATCTTTAGGACCAGATTTCAAAGTTACACTGATTTGCTGCTTAAGTGTTGCCATCTGGATGCTGTCGATGTACTGACACATGGTTCATTGATCAACAGGAATATCCATGTATTGCTTGAATATGATTAAGCAAGGCTGAATAGTAGCAGGCACCAGGCACTGCAGCTGGAATGCAAGCTCTTGTTGTCATAGGGGGGTCAGCAATGTTATGCTGGCTGGATGTAGCTGGAAGGTGGATCTTGCACAGTGTACCATTTTCTCATAGTAGCATTTGAAAGGAAGGTATCTGGTTTTAGATCGAAAAAAAGAAGATATAGTTATCTGCGTGAAATAGTTAAATAGGTCTAGCCAAAACATGAGGTCTGATTTAATTAATAGAGAGAGAGCACATCTTGGAGAGGATCAGAAAATTGTGTGTAATGATTTGTAACTTCGTTTTATGTTAGGCAAACTTGCTTGTAACTTGCTGGTCCATCGGCTAAGGATCTGGAGAAAATTATTTTTAAGACGTGTGGTCTACTTTGTAGTCTTAACAAGCCATCCGCTCTGATTTCTTCATTAGTATTGGTTTGTTGTGCCCTAATCAAGATCCAGGTCTGCTGTCGAGCTGCAAAATAGAACTTACATGCTTTGCTAGTTATGGGAGGCAGCAAAATTCGATTTTATACTTCAGAAGAAGGGTGCAGTTTTTGCGTTCATCTCTGTACGACTGTGCCAATGTGAAAATACTGCTGAAGGGAAGTCTCCTGATTCATTTCAGCCTATCCCTTTCGAGGTTCAGCAGCTAGCTACTCTGATTTGAAATATGCACTTTACAGATCCTAGTATAGTACAGAAATCATCCAAAAAGGTGGTTGTATATGCAAGGCTTTTGGAAGAAATAGATGTCAACATTTCATGCAATAACATTATTGGCTTCATCCCAGTTGTGATTCGAGGACACCACAACTGTCCAGTGATTTCCTGCGACCGTTTTGGCGTTTGAACCAAAAGTCACAGTGAGATGATAAGGATAAATTCTTCATCCAGGTACTTACATAATCCTCTCCTTTCCATTGTTAAAGGAAAATGTTCACTGTAAGAGCTTCCAAATTTGATGCTGTGATTGTGCCTTACAATTAATTAATTAATATTGATCCTATGATCCTTATGATCAATTCAAGAATCAATTAGAATGTGGTAGGAAAGGGTGGTGTCATGCTACCAAAGACACAGTAAAGCTGATGCAACATGTTCATCTCAACTTCCACATGTTCATCCATCCTCTGCTTATTTAGAGACATTTGACCCAAACAGTGCAGTCCCCATAAGATCTTACGCACCAGGCAAGCATAAATGAAAAAAAATCAGATACACAGAATTGCAGCTCACAGAAGACAAATATGCTGTTTCACAAGATATGGACTTTGTCTTTGTTCTTCACAAAAGGAGAGCTCAGGACGCACATCATTACATTGGGGAAAACGAGTGCTGAAGTAGTAGATTCTGCACACAGATTTTTTTCATAGCACCTGTACAAAGTTGCACACACAAAGCAATCACATAATTTATGATATATTACAGCTGACTGCCCAAATCCAAATTGCTCCCTACATCTTTTGCCTAATTGTCAATCTACAAAGCCAACAGCTTAAAACAAATCAAACTCCACACCCAACCCAACCCAAACCAAGTCAACCTATCCAATACTTTAGTAGTTGAATACGAGCTAAATACATCAGGAATGTACATGCTAGTGCAAGAACTTCGTACTATGGTGCGCATTTACAATACTCAATACCTTGTCAATCCGACCATTCAATCGTCCTGCAAGAGGAAACAGAAACACAAATAGTTATTTTAATCAGTGATAAAATTGCCCAAGGTTGTTAGAATTAAGAATGAATGCATCTGAAGTCTGATATAGTACCAGCAGTACGATGTTCATCCAATAGAGGGGGATTCCGGTTCAGAGCCACTGATGGATGTAAATGTTGACAGTGAGTCATCACCAAAGTTCAAATGGGAAGTCGATAGATGCCTCAAATCACCAAAGTATCTATTATGGCCAGAGTATGATCTTGGCGTCAAAAGCTCAGGAGTAGCACTGCCAAGAGATGATCGACGAGGAGTTGGAGTCTTGAGTCCATTAGTGTTTCCATTTGGCCGGTACCCATTTGTCTTCCTACTTAAGCTGCTCGTCCTCTTTGGGCTTGGTTTAGATCCAAAGATCGCTTCTTTCTCTGCAAGTAGGATGCTCTCCAGCTTCTTCTGATCCTGCAAGAATGCAAAAGTCAATTTAAAAGGTCCTGTCATTTGAGAACTATTTTGATATTTTGAATCATGGTGATTGGGTAAGCAATTCTACCCGGTATCGTCGATTTTCCTCTTCTTTCTGCTGCCGGCTTAGTCTGTACTCTTCAAGAACAGATACTAGGCGCCCCTATCAAAAGCACATGAAAAACAGCAAATTAATCAAATAACTTGTGCATGCACACATTGGTCATCCAATTGTAATGCTTACCCCATCATAGAGAAAGGGTTTACTTCTTGCGTTTTCCCAAGCAAAGGTTCGGTTTATAAGATTGTCCACCATACCTGAAAATTTTCTGGGTCATGAATTGAAGTAACTGAAATCTATACATAATTTTACAGCACACTTACTTGGGATTTTTCTAACCAAAATCCGTGCCTTTTCTGCCCGTTTAAGGTTTATATGAGCACCCCTTCCAGCACTATACCTCCTTGGGTCCTGCAAAAATCCTTTGGTGTCATTTTTCATGATTTAGCTGATTACAGGTTTCTCATGGAAAATGATAGTGATTAGTCCATTGTCAAATAGTTCCATCTTTCCAGCTACACTGAATTAGGTACTTTGTGTGTACACAAATGGTATGTGAAACATTATAATTTAGGGATGCTTCCAGTACCTGGTTATATTCTTCAAGCCAAGCCTCTTCATCACAAGCAGCAATCCATTTATTTATCCTGTCCATTATGTCTTTCCGGCTAAGGGACTCTTCTTTCGCTTTTAATATTTGTGACTCAATATTTGCCAGGAGCTCAGAAGGGTCGATGAGGCCTGGATGAAATAGGCACAAGAATATCATTATTTGTTAAAACAATGAACACGTGAATATAGTAGCAGAGCAGGATGCAAAAGAACAACCAGAATCGATCAAAGCGCCAGTTTGTTCAGGGGCTGTGCTGTCATCAGGTTCTATATGTGCATTTTGGCAGATCTCTTCTAATTCTGCCCTCCTTTTTCATAACAATTTCCTTTAGTCTGCTGGTTTTCAGTTTTGTTAACCTCTCAACCTCAGCTTCCATCTGGATGAGAAATGAAAATCTGAATGATTACAGTATGCTGTGAACAAAGCTTTAAGACCCAAACAACAGCAAAGAGGTAAAACCTTCTCAATTGTGTCCTTGGAGAGAACTCCAGGTGATGTGATTCCCTCATCAGGTAATATAAGAATGCTCATTACTTTACTAAATTGTCTCTTTTCTTCTTCAGTAGAGTCCATAAGTTTCCAAAGCTGACATAATGATTCCATTGTCTCTCTCATCTGTCAGTAATGGATCATTTAGAAATATGCGCAATTGATAATATAACTTAAAACGAAGAGAAAGGAACCTAGGGAAGACCTTGTGGATTCTGGACTTGCGTTCTGCTTTTAGCTTATAAATTGTAGTAGCAAGGCCCTCCAGTGTGCTATTACTGATGTTTCTTGATTGCTCAATTCCATTCTGATGTAAACTAGGATGAACTTCATGTACAGTACTTCCAAAATCGATTCCAAGGACTCCACATAAGGAATGAACTTCATTTATATACTCCAGTAACTTGCGAAGACGCTCAGACTGAAAAAATGCAAACAGGGATCAGAACTGCATATAAAAAACCCTTCAGAAAGATAGAGGATACTTGATTACAGTGTACACAAAACATTCAGAGAAGATATAGGATGGCACTCGTTTCAGTATGTAAGGATACAGATGTATCCACAATTCATTTAGAGTTACTTAATAGCCTATTTCTTATACTATCTCTATCTCCTGATGCTTCTGGAGCCGAAAGATGGATGCATATGCTGTGTTTGATTTTGCTAAATGATATCAATTAAATGATATATTTTTCTGAGTGAAATGTAACAATTTATAGATGACCAAGCATTCTTTAGCATCTGTATTAGCTCTTTATTTTTCTGTAATGTATGCAGAAGAAGCATAGTTGCTAACTCTATCGGACAGGAGTCATGCAATTAGCAATACCAAATATTCAGAAAAACACATTTGAAAAAGAAAAAAAAAATCAGGAAAGCAGACAGTTAGACTCAGGATACCTTATCTTTCTGAAGGGCACGAAGCTGTGCTTGGTAACTATTAAGCTTCCTCGTTGACAAATCATGTTCCTCAGCATCAAGACTGCTCGCATTACCACCCTGATCATTAGATTCACTTAACTCAAAGCGGATCTTCTCAATCTGCGATCTAATATCAGAGAACTGCTTGACCCTTTCCTCTTTCTTGCATCTCAAGTTCTCCAGTACTGGGACGACAGCAGCAAGTTGCTCCTTGAGTGGTACAACGCCCTTGTCTTTCTGCCAAAGATGTTGAAAGGTTATTTCTCGGTCAGACATCGCACTATCAGGAGCTGTATTTCGTATGGCAATAAACTAAACTCTGTAGAATATAGTGCAATGCAGACTACTGAATAACATTGGTAAATGCTAATTCACGACAGTTTAGAAAGAAGAACTGACTGAAGCTTGGTGTACTTCCCTAGCTTGTAATAAAGACTAAAGAGAGCCTTCAGCATTCTTAAAAATCAAGTCTCCTCAAGAGGCTTCATATATCTACAATCTATATCCACTTCAACAAGAAGCAAACCATGCATATCCTTATGCAACCAACCTAATTAGTGTGTCACCATCAGTCCATCACCATGTATAGTTGTATACCTTCAAGTACAGCTTGTGCTCCCCAAGAGTTGCCATCAGAGATGCAACTTCAGCTTCTTTGGCAGCCACTGACTGGTGCAACTGGACCCTAGTCCGATTGGCATCGTCCACCTTCCTGCGGTAGATTTCCAAGCATTCTTTTTCGATATCCAGCAACACCTTGTTCTTCTCGCCCTCACTTTCTCCTACCTCTGCCCAGATTTGCTGATTGCAAGAAACAATATTGCTTGAGTAAATGAGTAAACACTAGAATAATAGACTTGATTAAATTCAGAAAAAAAGACACAGGCAGTTTCAGAGTACATTTTGGTTAGCGTGGCCTAACTCGTGAACTCTCTCATCACTAGCATATTAATTTGTAAAGGTAAACGGTAAAGCTCAATTAGGTTAAAAGAGTTACTATTGTCCCATCTTAACTACCTGATGCACTGCACTAAAACCAACCAGAATTGCTTTTTCGGCTGCTGAAGAACCATAAAGGTGAAAAAGGAGAGCCATCTACAATAAAGCTACCATCGTCAAGGAATTCGCCTGCCGAGCAGCTCACCACCCGGAAAAGGAGAATACAGAGAAATCTCCGTGCATAACAAGGGACGGAAAATTTTAACTTTTCTGGAACCATGGAAAATAACCTAATAAACAACTGAAGAAACCATGGCACATACAGCTCTGAAGCTGCCTGTGTCATTTATCTATTTAATTTAACTGAAGAAACCAAAAACAACTGAAAAAACTTAATAAACACAGATTCTAGAGAACTAACAGCTGAAGAAACCAAAAAATGGCGATAAAATCCGTAGAATGGCAAATTTTCCCCTGTAAACGAGACAAAACCTGAAGACGCGCAAAGAGGACGAATTAACGAAGCACACGAGGGAATCTCGGAATAAGAAGTCGGCAGTGGCATTTGACAAACACGTCGGCATAGATATGGCAAAACGGATTTGTAAAGTAAGATGAATACCTGAAGCTCTCTGAGCAGAGCACCACAGCTGGTACCTTCCATGCCCAAGCCAGCACCTACACCCACCATTGAGGAACTAGAGCAGCTGCGAAGGAGTGGAGGACACCTTCACTCAACAGTCCCTAGAGACCGGCAAGAGGCCGCGAACACGAGCGAGGACAGAGAAGTGAAAGGAGCGGGCAAGGTTCAGACTTCAGACTCCCTGACCCATAGGAACCGACCCATAGGCGTTCAGCTACGGCCTGAGCTAGGCCATGAGCAAAGCTGCAGGTGAACTTTCTAGCTTCCTATTCCCTCGTCGCCTTGGGAGTTGGGATAAGGGAACTCACGAAAAAGGAGACACCAAATGCCAGCAACTCAGGGGCCAGAGAAGCTCTTTTTCATGGTTGTTTTGGGAGTTTTAAGCCATCTCTCTCTCTCTCTCTCTCTCTCTCTCTCTCTCTCCTTTTCTTGCTGCTAGTCCACTACATGAAGGGTGGGAGAGAGACTGTCTGCGTGTTTATGAGAATTATGCAGCTTCTCTTCCAATTTTGGTAGGTTAGGAGTATTTGCTAGGTGGTTAGGGATGCTCTTCACTAGTTTATGTTGGGGAAGGTTGGGAGTGAGCCATAGCACTGAGAACGGTGGAAGGTAGAGGCAATGGATGGTGGCCTTTGTTTTCAGTTATTTAATGGTGAGGTAAGGTGTGCACCTGTGCTGTGCATGGAAGATTCCCTCAAACATTTGTCCGAACCGAGCTACTCCATATCGTGGTTTGGGTTGGGTAGTGATCTTAGGCTGTCTCCAACAATAGACCTAAAAAGAACACCCATATGAGGCATTGAGTCACAAACAGGAGAAGCACGAGAGAATGCAAAAGTCCCCGTCTCCAACAGACGGAAC
This sequence comes from Hyparrhenia diplandra, assembly GCA_015847255.1. Lineage (NCBI taxonomy): Eukaryota > Viridiplantae > Streptophyta > Magnoliopsida > Poales > Poaceae > Hyparrhenia > Hyparrhenia diplandra. The sequence goes on from JADLZK010012341.1 coordinate 105,251, forward strand.
CAATACTACTCCATCGCCAGCCCTATCCCAATCTCCGGCGAGCCCCATCCCAATCTCCGGCGACGGTCCCGGCTGCGACCCACCGTGGATCCACCTCGATGCGCACGGAGCGCAGCTCGCGGCGGCGGTGGCACATGGAGCTCCTCCGTCTTCGTCTTCGCCGCGGCGGCGGCGCACGGAGCGCGGCCATCTTCCACGCAGCCGGCCACCGAGCTGCGAGGTCCGACGCGAGATCCGACGAGACCCGTGGCACCATCGCTCCTAGCCCACCCGGCGGCGCACTCCTCAAAGGCCCCATGGTGGTGTACTCGTGCTCGCCTGGACGTTCAACCGCGAGCTCGTCCGAATCGATGGCCATGAGGTCGGGTTCGCCGCGCCGCTCCTGCGTCGCCCCGCTGCGGACCCGCCTGGCCACCGCGTCGCCGCTTTCTAGCCCACCACTGCGGCCCTCCCGGATCCAGCGGGTGAAGCAAGCTAGGCCGTGCACCTCCCCACCGCCGCCCCTGCGCCTCCCCATCGCCGCCGGAGCACAGCGCCGCTGCCCTGTGCCTCCGACCGCCGCCAGAGCACTCCGCCGCCGCCTGCGCCTCCCCACCGCCGCCGCCCTGCCGCACCACCGATGAAGCCGCCAGAGCACTCCGGCACCCCCGGGTCCGCGTGCGTTTCTCTCGGCCGGGCACATGCTCCGGGGGCGCGCGAGCACCGCCCTGCCGCGGAGGTCTGCGCGAGCGGGAGTTGAGTGGGCCACCACCCCGGACGATGCGTTGCGAGGAGAGAGGAGATGCAGTTGTGCGTCTCCGTTGGGCTGGCGCGCAAAATGCATTGGGCGTATGAGTAATCTGTTGGAGGGACGTTTTGGAGAGAAAGAATTCCTCGACATTTTCTTTTAGGTTTTGGGTTGGAGACAGTCTTAAACTAAAGAGATGTGATCAAGCAGACAATGCTAGTGCACCAATGCGCCATACTACCACGAAGCATTACAGGCCATCCTAATCACAACAAGCTTTACCGGGTTAACATTAGGCTTCATGTTTAGTGTACTTACGGGCAAAAAATCTGAAAAAGGCCTATTTTGATGGCGAGGTCCAGTACTGTAACTGCTGTGAATGAAGGAAAGAAAAAACACAGGAGGAAAGAGGGGATGAGCAGCAAGTTGCAGAGAAGATCACTGAATCCACCTGACCGCGCCGGCCGGGTGCCTCGATGTTGCGACTCAAGGTACGCATGGGATCATGTGAGGCTGCTACAGTGCCCCTCTTCTCCCCGGCGTTGATCTTTCCGTGTTGGGGGCATGCAAGCCGGTGCGCCGGGAAAAGGCATCCACAATCTTGCTACTGTTCCCTTCGAAAATCCGTGCAAAAATGCCAGCGAAATCCCAAGAATTAGCAGCCCATCATTCCTCGCATGCATGAACTCCCTCACGCTCGTCTTGATTGTCTACAGGTACCGAATCACTATCACAACGAAGTACATTGTGCATAGTCTACAGGTACAGAATCACTATCGCGCATTCGCGAGCATTATTGAGCCATGGGAGTCAAAGCAAAGCCGGCCTCCTTCAGGCTTCAGCAAACCATATGCATCCGTCCGTTTCTCGCACCCATGCATCGACCGGCAGCTAGCTGATTCAGGTCAACTCGCTAAGCCGAACCGAACCTCCCTCATCATGCATGGATGGATGCATAATCCGTTCGTTTAATCCTCCTACACAGAGTAGCTCCGTCCCTCCGTGTGAGCGCTTAGCAAAAATCATGCAGGTCTGGTTGGGCTTTGGAGCCCGATTAGGTTAGGTCTGCTTGATTAATCATGCGCGTCGACGTGAGCGCAGCAGCTGATTGGAATTGAGGAGGAATGGATGGATCCCGCATTCCAACGCGACGACGGCAAAGGGCTTGAGGTTGACGCCGGACCGAACGCAGCTTGAGACGGGTCTGCGTCGCATACGCACTGCACTGCCGTCTACTACTGTCTGCATTGCATGGAATGAGCGAGGATAAGATCATGATCATTTTATAAGTCCTTATTATGGTTATTAGTGGGAGCTAGATAGCATCTTGTCTTGTTTTAAACATGGGAAATTGCTCACAATTTCTCCTTTTCTCTTACTACACATTACTGTATATGACATTATAATACTGAATTTGTGTAATTAATTAATTAATAGTGAGGCACTATAACTACAAGGCGGTTGAATGATCAGTGGGTCAGTTTTGGAGATTTTTTTATCCTGATGATGGAAAGGTGGAACCGTGGAATCGAGTTCTCTGTCTGTGTCTGTCTGCTCTGTGCTCTCAGAAAGAAAGAACGAGCTCTGTGTGTCTGTTGGTGCCTGCCTAATGATATAGCCTCTCCCCTTTTATTTAATTTATGTCCAACATTAAAGTGAGAGACGCTGAATGAATTGGGAGTCAATCAGGATAACATGATTGAAATTGAAGGTGAAGCTGTCCCAGCCCTGAACCAGCAAGACGCCAACAAAGAAAGCGCGAGCGAATTCAGGGAAAGAGCTCAGAGCCGACCGTGATCTCAACTGAAGAACGGTGTCCCCTGTCCGTAGCTACCTGGCTATACCCACTCGCTACCACTCCGAAGTAGTAGGGCTCTGCAGGCCTCTCATCCCAATCAGGTGCTCCTGTTCTTCCTTATCCACTCATGCATCAACTTATCTGCACAGATACTGTCATCATCATTGATCTGAGCTTGCATACGGACGGACAGACGGACGGGCCAAATGCACAAATGATTGCCTAATCCCGTCAGTACATGCATGGAGTCATGGACTGGACCATCGTCTGCACTCTGGACCTCAGGAGATTGTCCTACTACTCTGCGGTTCTTATTTACTTTCATTTTTTTTCTTGCACAGGATAATGTTGAGGTAATGACAGTAAAGTTGAGAGATTCAGTTAATTAATTAAGTTGCGTGACTATCAGTTGAGACACGGACCCAATGCGCTCGGTGATGCTCACGCACAATCTGACGCTTTTGCAAATTGATTCCAGCATCACCGAATCCAAGATTAAAAACAATAAAAGCGTGCCTTTTAACTGTCGGTGGCCTTGTGAGTTGGGACTTGGGAGAAGGAACCAAACCAAGGAAAGGACCAAATCGGAGCACGGTGGCCACTGGGAAACAGCAACGGATGAGCTCTCACGTCCGTCCGGCGAGGCCACTGGTTCAGCTGAGCCTCAGTGTCCCTACCACTCTCACATCCTCCCACAGCCTCAGCCCACAGTGAGCAAACTGGATCCAGCAGCGATCCGACCCGAGCGCCGTAAACATCGCTCGGCGCGCGCGCAACAGCGCCGTGTGCTTGTTCGCCGGACGAAGACACACCGTACCGGGGCACGGGACGGCTGCTCAGTGCTCACCTGTTGGACGTCGGCAGGAGGACCCAAGGGTCTGGTCCACCGGCGGCGAGCCATTCAGCCAGCCGCTGCTAGCCTGCTACGCAGAAGCGTGGCACTAGGACGAGTCGGCGGTCCAGAAACAGAAAGTGGATGCCATCGTCAGCGCGGTGACTGACAACACCTCGATGACGACGGCATGGCACGGCACGGGTGCGGTCCAGCGCAGGGCCAGGCTGGCTAGCTAGAGAGTAGAGGCCCACGAGCCGGACTCGAACAGCGTCGCCGTGCGGCAGCAGATACTCGCACGAGGAGGGGGCCGCCGGACCGGAGCTGGATGGCCCAGACCGCGTACGCCACGGCGACGTGGGCACACCCGCGAGCGGCGCCTGCGGTTTTTGCCATGCCGGCTCGACGACCTGGCTGCGGCGACGTACGTACAAGGCGTGGGCCGGCGGAGTAGGTAGAAAACCCGTGCCGTACTTCCCCGGCCGGCCGTCGGCTTCTTTCTCTCTGATGGTGACGGCCCAACCGTACCCAAAAAAAACACAAGTTCGTGGTGACCGGAGAGCAGAGCAGAGCAGAGGACAGGACAAGCCCGTGAGACAGTGCGAAGATAAACATGGTGAGAGGGCAGACCTGGTGGCACGCGCACGTACGCTCGTATCTCTACTATTAATAGCGGGAATGCGCCAACTTGATTGGTGGTTAAGCAGCAAATGACATGTCATTACCTATTGCATTGGTACTATACACATGATAGATCGTGTTCTGCACAGGTACGGTTGTGTGGTACTCCTGCTTCACTGCCCAAGTGCAGTGCAGCTAATTACTCCCTCTGTCCCAAAATAAACGACGTTTTTTTGGATTTTTCGATGCACACGCGTTTGGACTCGATTTGTAGAAAATACGTAGAAGATTTAAATCTCCAAATAAATTTATTAAAAAACTAGATCAAAAGATCTTTCCAATGATACTAATTATGTAATATAAATATTAATCATATTTTAATATATAATCGCTCGGCAGATGTTTTCTAAGTTAAAACGTCGTTTATTTTGGGGACGGAGGGAGTAAGTGGCTTGTGCTGCCTCTGCCTGCAGGCAGTTACGTTCCCACTCCACGGGAAAACTCGAGGTTTTACGTAATTGTTGGGCGGAGCCAGGCTCATGGATGTACACGTTGGACAGAGCACAATAACGCATGGATAGGACAGTCCCTTGTTATCGCGCCCAGGCAGCGCATCGGCGGTCATTGTGTTCATCGCGCCACTCTGCAGGGCACCGCAGCATGCGCCTCTGTTCCTACACTACTTGTCAAAACTCGTGGCCTCAGCCACAAAACAGAGCTGCTCTGATTCTCTCAAGGAAGACAATGGTATCTGAAAAACACGTACGATCAACGGCCTTTGACAGCGAAGCTCTGATCCCACGCGCAGCCAACTGTGAACAGATAGATGCACCGGAGGTTAGCGTCGCATTCAGCTTTGCATCTGCCGACATGTTTAGCCTTAAAAATAAAGCTTATAAGCACACGAGTCCATCAATAAAAAGCGACATTCCAGGCAAGAACAAAGCATGCGCGCCACTGACAGCTATCTGAAAAGATTTCTCCTTTCGTTCAGAACCTTCCTCTCTCACATTCAGACATTAGGGGCGTGTTTGATTTCGTGGCTCCGCAAGGCCTGGCCGGCGAGCCAGGCCCTGGCCAGCCACGGCCTGGTTCCTTTGGGCCAGAACACGTGTTTGATGGATTTGTTCTTGGCGAGCCAGGTTTTAATGGGACGTGTTTGATTTGTTGTACGATGGATAGGATGACCTTGCACTTGAAGTGTGGTGAGGTTACCCTCCTCTTTTCTTTGCAAGATTCCATCGAACAGTTGCTAGGCGTCGGCCATGGTCGCATCCGGTCTTCCGCGAGCGCGGTGGAGGTCCGCCCCTACCGCCCCGCAGCGCGCCGCCGCCACAAGCGCAGGAACGCCCGCCGCCCGCCCGCCGCAAGCGCCGCCTTCGATGAGCGTGGGGAGGTCCGCCCCCCACTCGCCGCGCAGCATCGCCGGCTTGGGAGGTCCGCCCGGCCGAGGAGGTGAAGCGAGGAACGCCGAGCGGGGAGAGGGCGGTCGCGGAGGGCCGCGACGCAGGGAGGAGCGACCGCGCGGAGCCGGAGGTGGCCCCCGGGCGGCCGGTCGCGGGCCGAGCGCGCCAGGCGTGCGCTTTGGCGAAGCCGGAGGTTTCCAGGGCCGTGGAGCAGTGCCATCGAGTACCACGGAGCATGTCGCGCGTTGTCCGAAGCCGCCGCCGCCGATGGATTTTCCCGCGGGCTACGCCTCCCGCACATCTCGCTGTGCTCACGCGCCGACGGCGAGATCTCGCGTTCCTCGGCGCCTTCCCGTGGCTCCGCCCGTCGCGCCACGCGCCGACGGCGAGATCCCCGCTGCCTTGGCGCTTCCCGTGCCTCCGCCTGCTCGACCTCTCCTGCAACCACTTCGCCGGCGGGATCGCCATCGTGCTCTTCAACACCCGCCTCCGCCTCCGCTACATCTCGATCGCGGTGAGAGAAGAAAGGGATCCCTGCTCGCACTGGGAAGAGGGAAGAAAGGGAGCGGTGAGAGAGGGAGCAGTTTGGGAGGTGAGGGGAGCGGCACCCAGCGCCCGCGCGAGCTCCGGCCGAGCCTGGCTCTCCGGAAACGCTCCTGGTTTCCGTCGGCCGGGAGCCATGAGAGAGAAGGTATTTTGGTTCCCGGGAGCCTGGCTCGTTGGTGGGTCCAGCAAATCAAACACGGCGACTTGCATCCGGAGAGCGCGAGCCACCTTCTCGAGCCCATATCAAACACGCCCTAGTAGTTGCGAATCCAGGAGGAAGCCAAGCACTAGTACAGCACAGTAGCAGCGTGCATGATCGCACGGTACTGTACACCAGTCACCAGACCGTCTGAGCGCGTTCTCTACATCAATCATAGCCGCATTCAGCTTTTGGGATTTTTAGGGGAATTCAGCTTTGGGAATCACTATGGAGTCTGCATAAAATGGGCCCAAGACACGCTGTGTTTTGCCCAGCCCACTTGTAGAACCCAAGATCTTGCCTGCTTGAGTTTCGGCCTTCCGGTTCTGGGCTTTTGGGCCTAGTTTCCGCAGAAGAAATTGAAAGCCTGAATCATGGATGGTGATCGCACAAGGAAAGGAAATCTGGCTAAAAAACGCAGGAAAATTATCTTTTTCTTCTTATAGGTTTTTCTTTGGAAAATAAACTGATCCAATCCTGTACAATTCCCCTAAAACTCCTGGGTTAAAAAAAGGAAGGCCCCGCAGCACTTGTTTCCAGAGACGCGATAGGCTTGCCGGTTTTCCCTGATCCCCGGTTCCGATTCCGACGAAGGAAACGAAACGAGGCCAGGCCTCGAGGAAAGGCGCCGCGCATGCGGTGCAAGCACATGCGCCGTGGCGTGGTCCAGCTCCAGCACCAGGGAGGGGGGAGCAGGCGAGCAGCTAGGCATTTTCACCACGCAACGCAAAGCGATTCGAGCCCGGGGAGATCTGGTCGGGCGAGGACGCGACCCGGCCTGCCTTGGACGTGGCGTCCAAGCTAGGCACCCGATGCATCCCCGCCCTCCCGGTCACGTCTCACCATCATCACACACAGGTATAAAGCCCAAATTACTAGGCTTCCCCGTTCCATCCCCCTACTGAATCTCTTTCCTCGCCTATCCACGATCCTTTCTCTTCTCCAGGAATCGGAACAGGAAGATGGGTAAAACATGGGCGCTCATCACCCACCTCCACGCTCTCGCAGGGTAAAATGCTAGCTGCTGATCCTCTCTTTACCTCCGTGTTCAGTCCGCGATTAGTGACCTTGTCATCGCTGATGTTCTTCTCTTTCCCTTGTGTATGCAGGCCGAGTCTCACTCTGATATACCCTCTGTAAGTGAAGAAATAAAGATTAGCAGGGGTGCTGCTGGTGTTCATGCTGTTCTTTCTTAGCAATGGCGTAACTAATATACGCGTGCAAAATGGTAATAACGTGCATGGATCAGGTACGCGTCAATCTGCGCGATGGAGAGCACGACCAAGGTGGACGACGAGCAGTGGCTGGCCTACTGGATAATCTACTCCTTCATCACCCTCTTCGAAATGGCGGCCGAGAACGTCCTCTACTGGTAATAAACTTGTCGCTTCTCGGTAATTTATTCTCTATATGTCTGCAAACTGCAGTTTTTGCTGAAATCCATGTCGTCCACGCTAGCTGTGAATATACAGTACATTCTTGGATCCAAACGGTAAAACTGTACAATGTCCTGTCCACCATCCTACTAAGCATACTCAAAGACAGAGAGAGTACAAAGAAGGTCATTGTGCTGCTCCTTCCTTCGCAGGATACCGCTGTGGTACGAGGCGAAGCTGCTGCTGGTGGCGTGGCTGGTCCTGCCCCAGTTCAGGGGCGCCTCCTTCATCTACGACAAGTTCGTCAGGGAGCAGCTGAGGAAGAACGGGGTGAGGCTGCACGATCACCACGGCTACGGTCACGGCCATGGCCACGCCGCCGACGACCACGTGCCACACGTCTTCCAGGTATGTGTTGTGTGTCCGCGCGCGCTACGATACGCATACGCCCCTCTTTGCTGATTGCGCATCGATCCCTCACGCGGCCGCCGGCTAATATAAGCTTTTCTCTCTCGTCGTCGCGGCGCTTGTTTGCCGAACGCGCAGACTGAGCACCATGGCGTGCACTGAGAGGAGAGCCCGGAGAATCTACCTTGTTCATCTGAGAAGAAAAGAGCACCGGCCAGAGTCATTCCGTCGTGGTATAGCGGAGCGGAGCCAGCGGTTCATGTATCATCTTCTGAACTGCGCACAGGACGCGGTCGCGCGACCGTGTCTCGTAAGCTGCTTGGATTGTGTTGTACTCACTTGTAACACAGCATCGTGAGAACACTTGGACGTCAATCCAGTCTGTGCTCGTCCTAATTCAGATGGACCTGATTGTTCAGCTGGAGGAGTTTCTTATTACTTTCTTTGTGACGAATAAATTTGAACAGAGATTGTATAACTTTAACTGTACTGCTGAAAAAAGAACATTGGATTATCTGTGTATTGACTATTGAGCCTCGTGAGGTATATGTAGCAGTTTGGATCCCAAGCAATACTAAAAAAATTAAGAGAACTGGAAACAAGAGATTTGCAATCAACCAATCAATACTAATCATTTTTATATATATAATTATTGCTGGATCCTATTGGATCTCTGCCATACTACACCCTAAGACCCACCTAGCTTACCTAAGATCCACCAATACTCGTAGTGTGAGCAACACGGATTCTCAAACTAGATTGGAAGAAAACAAATTTGACAAGTGGATGAAAGCCCTATTTTTGTTGAGTGGATGAAAGCCCTATTTTTGTTGAGTGGATGAAAGCCCTATTTTTGTTGAGGTCGCTGAGACCAATGCATATTGAATTCGTAGCTCTGGAAGCGAGCATATCGGTCGAAAGTATCAACACAAGCACGTGATCTGTTTGATCCTGAAGAGGACGATAATAACAGTGGCAATGATGGCTTTGGTGGTCTAGTAAAAATCATGCTGATTGAAGGGATGACTAACCAATGTTGCAAACTAGCGACGAGTACTAGAAGTATGGGTACGCCACAACTGAACATATCTAGGTCCAAAATTCAGCTTTGAGGGGTTTTGTGATTGATGAGCACAAATATTGAGGGAGTTCAAGCGGAGAGAATTTGGTATGCACAATGGAAGAAGATAAGGAGAAAGAGAGTGTGTGTTTGTGTTTCACTGATGAGTGGGTCCCGTGTGTCATATAGGAATAGGGCCTAGATTTAAAGGACATTGTTAGAGTTGAAGCAATTCTTTGAGGGCTAGAAAAGTACACGGAAAAGCACCAAGTCGTTGGAATCCTACCAAAAACCAACCAAGTCGTTGGAATTGCTCTCATCCTTCCTTGTGCTTTTATGCTGCCGCGATGCATGTTACTTGGTGAAGTCCAAAAGACCAAACCAAAAAAGAAAGACGTTATATGGCTCGGCATACATATTAAACACATAATGGCAAACTGGTGTGTAGCTAGTTTAATTGGTTTGATTCCTTGTGATGAAGTTTGCTCATCCGGATTCAAGTTATTAACTTGGCAAATGGGCTTGTATTTTTCTAGCAACAATGATGCTCCTATGATCACTTGGTTTTTTGTTTCAAGAACTTTGTCAATCTCAGAAGAAATCTCGTGGGAGTAGTGGCGGAGCCACCAGTATGGCAAGGTCTGGCGCTTGACGTACCATCGGTGGCAGTTAACACGTATTGTATGTATAAAAGAAAATACTCATCTGCTACCATGCGCCAGGGCTTGAGTCAAGGCCTGTCCTCTCGCAGCCCATAAGGCCCATCAGGCCAGTGACTTTCGGTGAAACCAATCAGGAATCCACCATACCCCGATCCCCAATCGGCTCACGGGATTACTTGCTCACATCGGGATACGTTTGACACACATGGCTACGCTAGTACGCCGACCGGTACGCCGTCACGCTGGAGGCCCGACGCTGACCCACGATGCCCTACGCTTCCTGATCGGCTGATAGATTCATCATTCATCACACGTAGATTTTAATCCTATATGTCTAGGTGGAAGTTGGATGTCCATGTATGTCCAATTGATGCTTTCTCAAAAAAAAAAATGAACTAGGAAGAGATGGTTCCCACCAAAATTTGAATTTCTAGGTCATTTGTTAAAATCCATAGATATCCAAATTAGTTTAGCCTTCCACCTATGCCTACACGTAGATTTTAATCCTAGCTCCGCCACTACGTGGGAGTAATAGTAAAAAAATCATTATAACATGACTTCCCTTAAGCAATCATAGTAGTGTCCTTTCACCAATAAAAGAATCAAGACATCTTTAAATTGACACTACGCCAAAGCAATCTTTTGCATAAATGGGTCGATTTTCCGTGGGCTCCTAATTTTTAAAGGAGAACACAAACGTGCAATGCTATATTGAAACACGGAATATCTGTTTGCTGCCAAGATCCAACAGTACCGACCTATCTGTTTGCTAAATTGCATTTACAAGTTGATAACCAAGGTACTGACTGCTAGGATGGAGAAATTTGCTGAAAAACTAATCCACACTGCTCAAACTGCCTTCATGAAAGGAAGGAATATCATGTCTGGTGTCTTAATCTTGCATGAGATTTTGCATGAAACTAAAAGGAGAAAAGAATGTGGAATAATCCTGAAGCTAGACTTCGAGAAGGCTTATGATAAAGTAAATTGGAACTTACTGCTATACAGTCTAAGGGCTAGGGATTCAGTGAAAAGTGGTGTTCTTTGGATCCAACAAGTTGTTACTGGAGGAACTGTTAGTGTTAAAATCAATGATAAAATTGGCCCTTATATCAAAAGCTATAGAGGGGTGAGACAGGGTGATCCCCTCTCCCCTATACTCTTCAACTTTGTGGCTGACTGTCTTACTAGAATGATACATCATGCTCAAAAGAATGGCAAGATCAGGGGCCTTATTGAGCACATCATTCCAAATGGGGTGGTCATACTGCAATATGCAGATGATACCATAATTTGCCTAAAAGAGGATGTGGAAAGTGCTAGGAACTTGAAATTATTGTTATACTTGTATGAAATGATGGCTGGCCTTAAAATAAATTTTAACAAAAGTGAAGTTGTGGTGATCAATGGAGATGATGAAGTGGCATCCAAATATGCTGAAATCTTCAACTGCCAGATAGGGTATTTTCCTATAAAATATCTGGGTGTTCCTGTTAGTCCTAGCCGACCGCATGTGTCGATTGGTCTCCTCTATTAGACAAAAATAACAAGAAAATGAGTGTGTGGAGAGGCTCCTCATTAACTATTCTTTGGAAGAGTCTCCCTTATCACATCTAGCTTGAATAGCACATCTATGTATCACATGTCCATTTATTTGTTTTCAAAAACTATGGTCAATGGAACCACAAGCACCTAACCACAAGCACTCTTTCGATCCGCTTTTCTCGGTGCTCGACCGCGGGCGATCATCGAAGGAAGGCCATCCGGGCGGCGCGGCAAAGCCGCCACGCCGAAGGCACCCGCCCGGGGTGTTCCTGGGCGAGGCCGGGCTCGTGGTGAGTTTGCGCCGCCCTTCTCTGGCGTGACCACCGTCTCATGCATGATGGGGAGCGGCATGGTGGTGAGGTCGACTATTCGTCGCCGATCCACTCGCGGCGCAAGTCGTGGTCCCGCTCGACGGGCCAAGGAGTGGGGGTCCGCAGCCGCGGAGGAGGTGAAGGGTGACCGGTGGTGACCGGTGCGCCTATCGCGATCGATCGACGCCCTCGCGGGTCGCCGGTAGCGCGCAAATGTCGATGGCGCCAACAAACAGGTTACGCCGTGGGTCCAGACGGGCGACGCATTCGCGCCGTCGCTGCCGGTAACCCCCGGGCGCCTTCAAGACGCGCCGCGGTACGTCCGCCCCGTGGTGGAGTCGCCGGCCGACGAAGAAGATGAAAGGCGGAGGTGTGAAGAAGGGCGGCGCATGGCGAGGATGGTCGGAGCTTGGCGGCCGAATTCAGCAAAGAGGCCAAAACCGTTTCACGCGGTTCGCCATAAGCCGAGAGCGCATCGCTGCATAAGTTCGGCTTCACGACGACTAGGACTCTTCGGACGACGACACGTATATATCGACGGAGTTCATTGTCGAGGCAAGTCGTGCGGATTTTCTTTTCGACCAGCTCCTCCCAAAGCCGAAAGTGCTCGCAAGGTAATGATCCGAAACTCGGGAGATCTTGCGTTTGTCTAAATCAATTGTGCAATCGATGGTACGCAAGAAGATCGAAAACGGGTTCCGCGGGGCAAGGCCCGCCGCCATCACATCGTGTTTCTCCAACGAGAACATTGGGTGATTGCATAGAGCCAAGATCCGCCGTGGTAGTTCACGGCGAGGTGATCGGCGTTCTTTTCATCGACCACCGGTGACAATCGCGAGCTTCACGGAGATCGGATTGTTGGTCCGGTTAGGGGCAAAGACACCGAATTTTTTTGAAATTTTGAAAGATGAAAGACGAGAATCTAATTTTCCGCCGTTGTCGTTGGCGCCGAATCACGGTCTCTACGCTCGTTTTGCCGTAACGATGTCAAGACGGAAAAATTGATCTCGCCAAAGGTCGCTCGACTAAAATAGAATTTGGGCCGGGCAAATTTTTTAGACCCACCAAGGGCCTTTGTGCTCTCTTCCGTCCGTACAAGAACTAAGCGTTACCCTAGTACGAAAAAACCTATCCATCGGCCGCCGCCACCTAGACCCTCTCGCACCTCTCGTCGAACTTTCGCCACGGTGGTTCGAGAAGGGAATACAATGGCGTCGCAAGGTGGAGGCAATGGAGGGGGGGTATGGTGCTCGCAGAACGGTGGAAGAGGAGGCCAAGGACGGGGTTCAATCTCGGGTTCGCCCGGGTTTTGAACCTGGTTTTGATCCGGGGTACGGTGGACATGGCCGGGGTATAACTATCCTCGCGGGCCGAGGCCGCGGGCTTCTCGTCGCAGAGGCCACGGAGGTTTTGGGGGCTACAACAACATGAACTTCCATGGCGCACATCGTGGTCGCCGGAATGGTGGTTTTGGTGGTGGCGGCTATGGTGGATCGGTGGTGGGTGGACGTGGGTCGGTGGGGGCTATGGTGGCCCCGGTACAACCAAGTCCCTCCACCATCGCAGCTTTACCCCGGCCAAGAAGAAGTCGTCGGGCGCCACGCAGCGGCCGCAGGGCGGGCTGCCCCAAAGATTCACAAGCCGCGGGTGGCGCCGCAACACGGCCGGCGTTGGTGGCGCCGTAGCGCCCCAGCAACGGTGGTGCCTCAAAGAACAACCGCCCGCGGAGAGGAGACGTCGGGCGGTCATGGCGTGGCCATATCACGTACCGATGGAGACGGGGCGGGGGCCGCGATGTGGTCCATGGTTAGCCCAAACCGGCGACCATGTCGGCCGGTCGGGGATACCGGGTGATCGGCCAACATCCGGTCGGGCGGACAGCCTTCGCCCCGAGGTCGGTGGCTGGCCTTGGCTCCTCGTTACATGGGCCTTCACCGCATGTGGCGGGCTTTGGGCGCAGAAGAATCGAAGACGCGAACCTCAAGTCAAGACGGTGGCAAGGGGAAGGAGGTTCTCAACGCTGCGATGGTAAGCAACTTGATGTCACCGTCCCACCAGAGAAAGCTCTTTTCATTTGTTATTCCCGAGGCATTAAAAGGTTTAAAGAAAAAAGGCAAACCTTTTCGTTATAGATGCTTGACTAAAGGTCATACCATACATGATTGCACGCCAATTCTTTTTTTGCGATCTATGCTTTGTGGTGATCATGTCACAAAGGCTTGTCCGAACATGAAGAAAACAAAAGTCTCGCTCTTCCGTATGGCTATCTTTGTGGAAGGGCTGGGATTCTATTATATTCCGTGTCCTCCGAGAATGTTAATGACAAGAATAATGAAACATCACGCGGTGGTGCGTGTCTTAGAAGGTTCTATTATCGCTGAAATTTTGGCAAGGGAACTAGACATGCACGCCGGGGAAGGTCACTTGGGATATTGAGGTCAAGGACAATTCCTTTGTTACTAATTTTCCTTCACGATTGGTTACAAAAAAAGTGGTGAACTGGGGTGAAATGAGGACAAAAAACTACTCCAGCCCGATAAAAATTTGAGAAGGGCAAAGATAATGAAGTATTTAAATATGAGATAGAAAAGAAGTGGGTGCGCATTTGTGGGACTACCGAGTGGATTTAAAAGAATTTCCCATCATTTGGGCAATTTGCTTCAATCCTAGGTGTTCCCAAATGTGTTGACACTAAATTTTTAAAGAAATATGGCGGACCAAGAATGAAGGTAGCTGTGCTTGATCCTAACCTCATCCCACCGTTTGTGGATGTAGTTATTGGGGATTTTGTATACGTTTATAGTTTGAGTGGAACAAGGGGTTTCGATGGTGAACCAACTCGTTAGATTTGGATTCTACCATTGATGAGGACCCTAAAGATGGAGAGAAGGAAAAAAGAGAAGGAAAATCCTAAGGATGGAGAGGAAGAGAAGGAGAAGGATGTTAATCCAAGCTCGAACCTAAAGGAAGCAACGTAAGGTCGATGGATATTGACCCTAAGGGAGTGCAAAGACACAATCTAGGTGAGGCAGAGAGGCGCCAGACAGCGCCAAGAGGCCTGTGGTTGAGCCGGTGCCCGGTGGCAATGGGCAGTGGACTCTCGCTTTGAAGGACCCGATAAATGACTCGGGAATAATTAATAAAATAAAAGAAAAATTTGGTGGGATAGTGACTTCGAGAAAACAAGCAAGAGGGTGCAAGCAAGCATTGATCGAACTCGTGGGAGAAGGCGGCTAAGTTAAAAATGCGCCGTAACCGGAGGATGCGACAATCGAAAGGTAATACTTTAAAACAAATGTCTTTTATTTCTAGAGATGATGTTTCTTTATTTAATTTCGTAAAGGATTTGGGTATTGCTATAGGAGATAATAGTGTTGCTATTCATAATTCTTTAGAACTTTTAAGAAATATTGAATTCAATCGGTTAGTGGAAAGTTAAAATTCAAGGTCCCCGTGAAAAAAATTTAGATAATGATGATAATGTTACAGACTTGCTCGCAGAAGATGCTTTGGACTTAGAAGCTTTAAATTTAATTTGTTCGTAGATTAATGAGGGTTTAGGTGATGGGGTTGTGATCCTAAATGTCTACAAACTCCTGTATCATCTTTTTGTGGTCGAGGTAGAGGGAAAAGGAAAAAAGAAAATAAATAAAAATCAATTTAAAGAAATGAAAGGAATTTTCCGGAATTGTAATGGGTTCACAGATTTAAAAAGTATAAATTTTTATCGATCTAACAAAAGAAAAGAACCTAGATTTCATTGCCTTATCGAAAAAAACCGGTAGAGCTAATTTTCCACAATCCACTTTGAATAATATCTGCACATTTGGTAGAGATTTTTACGTGGCATTGTAAAGCTCCAAGGGGTAGATCCGAGGTATGGTTCTAGGTGTCAATATGTTGATTTTTTGACATTGGGGAGATTGAGGAAGGGGATTTTTTTGTTCGTTTCAAGTTAAGACATAAAGAGGACGACTTCAAATTTAATCTAATTTCAGTTTATGGCCCCGCCTTAAGTCGATCATAAAGCACAATTTTTATCCGAGCTAGTTCGAGTATATTCTAAAGAAGCCGTACCTATGATTATAGGTGGTGACTTTAATATTATTCAAGACCGGATGAAAAAAATAATGATAATTATAGTGACAGATGGCCTTTTATGTTTAATGCAAGATTGATTGATACACTTAACTTAAGAGAGATAGAAATGTCGCAGAAAAATTTACCCTGGGCTAATAATCTTCCTAATCAAACTTTTGAAAAGTTAGACAGAGTCCTGGTTTGTACCGACTTTGAAAACAATTTCCCTCATGTTATCAGACATTCTTTAAATAGAGAAATTTCGACCACACACCTTTACTCTTCTCTACAAATAATTCATCACCAAATAATCAACATCGGTTCAAATTTGAACTTGGTTGGTTGCTACGAGATGGATTTTGTGAGATGGTGAGTCAAGTATGGCAAAATACTCGTAAATGGCACTCCTATAGAGCGTTGGCGTGCCAAGATTAGAAGGCTTCGCCAAGATCTCCGTGGATGGGCTAAAAATGTCGATGGCGTGTACAAAAAAAGAAAAAGCGATTTGTTGGATAAACTAGACGAACTAGATAAAAAAGTGAAGTAATTTCACCGAGCCAATTGGAACCGGATCTAAAACTTGTGTTAAATGAAAGGTTAGCCCGAACTTTTAAGGGAGGAAGAAATTAAATGGTACCAAAGAGCTAAGGCAAAGCATTTGTTAGAAGGGGATGCAAATACGGTATTATCATCCGCTTGCTAACGGTAGACATCGCAAAACTCGCATTTTCCGGCTAGAGGACGGGAATAATATAATAAATGGTGATGCTCAATTAAAGGAGCATATTACCAAGTATTATAAGGATCTTTTTGGTCCCCTGACGCTTCACAATTTATGCCGGAGGAGGCTTAACGTTGCGTATATCCCACAAGTCTCTCATTTGGAGAATGAGCTTCTAATAGAACCTTTCTCTCGTTGATGAGCTTAGAGCCGCAATTTTTCGATGGAACATAATAAGGCACGGGGGGCGATGGTTTTCCCAGCAGAATTTTATCGGGTCTTTTGGAATACTATAAAGGATGATCCGATGGCTCTGTTTTACGGATTTCCATCAAGGAGTTCTGCATTTAAATCGCCTTTAATTTGGGAACCATCATACTTTTACCTAAGAAGAATGATGCGAAAGTAATTCAGCAAAGCACAGACCCATCCGTTTCTTGAATGTGTCTTTCAAAATCTTCACTAAGGTTGCAACAAATAGATTAACTACCGTAGCACGTAGAGGATAATAAAACCCACACAAACGGCTTTCTTGCCGGGTAGAAATATTATGGAAGGAGCAAAGTGATACTTCATGAGACAATACATGAACTTCATACCAAAAAAGAAAGATGGGGTAGTTTTTTAAGATAGACTTTGAAAAAGCTTATGATAAGGTTAAATGGAGTTTTTACAACAAACTCTAAGAATGAAAGGGTTCTCACAAAAATGGTGTAAATGGATAGAAAGTTTTTACGAAGGAGGCAATGTCAATATTAAAGTAAATGACTCATTAGGTAATTATTTCCAAACCAAAAAGGCCCGAGGCAGAGGAGACCCTATGTCACCCATACTATTTAATATAGTGGTTGACATGTTAGCTATAATGATAGCAAGAGCAAAGGATGCAGGCCGTGTGGAGGGAATTATCCCAAACTTAATCCGAGGATGGTTTGTCCATCTTACAATATGCGCGGATGACACAATTATTTTTATGAGCCATGATGTTCAAAGGTAAATATGAAACTTTTATTAAGCACCTTTGAACAGCTTATCGGGCTTAAAGATAAACTTCCATAAAAGTGAGATATTTTGCTTTGGTAAAGCAAAAGAGCAGGAAGAGTTTTATTCGCAATTGTTTGGTTGTGTTATTGGGAAATTTCCTTTTCGTTACCTTGGCTTACCCATGCACTCGTGAAGCTAAATAATAAAGATTGGAAAATTATTGAGGAAAGGATTGAAAAGAAACTAAGCGGTTGGAAAGGAAAATTATTGTCGGTGGGAGGGCGACCGGTTCTCATAAATTCGGTTTTGTCTAGTTTACCGATGTTTATGATGTCTTTTTGAATTACCGACTGTGTGTTCTTGAAAAAATAGATTGCTTTAGATCGCGCTTTTATCGGCAAAATGATGAACATAAAAAAAGAAGTATAGACTAGCAAAATGGGAAATTTTATGCCAACCCAAGGATCAAGGAGGTTTGGGCATTCAAAATCAGGTATACAAAATAAATGCCTACTAAGTAAGTGGCTTTACAAATTGCTAAACGAAGATGGTCTCGTGGCAAGAATTAATTAGAAATAAGTATATAAAAGACAAGACCCCCGGGAGTTGTTATAAAAAGCCAACAGATTCGCATTTTTGGAAAAGCTTGATGAACATCAAAGACTGCTTTTTTAGATCTTGGATCTTTTAAGGTAAAAGATGGATCTCAAACCGGGGTTTTGGTATGATACTTGGTTGGGAAATAAGCCTTTAAAAGATAAATTCCCTACGCTTTTTAACATTGTTAGGAGGAAAAATGATTCTCATTTGCACAAGTCTTAGCTCAACTCCACTAAATATTTCTTTTAGAAGGAATTTAGTGGGTGCAAACCTAAATGCTTGGTATAGAATTGTTGCATCCCTCGCAAGACTTAAGTTTAAGCGAACAGAGGGATGTCTTCTCTTGGGGTTTAAACACATCCGAATCTTTACAAATCAAGTCAATGTATGATGCGTTAATTAACAATGGTGTTAGAGTGTGTCGGCGTTTCGAGGAACGGTGGGTGCCTCGGGTGCCTAAGCAATAAAGAATTTATAAGCCGTGTGCCCCCCCCTCCCTCGATGGCGTAGCGCATAAGATGGACGGGGGGACGCAGCCGGTTTATCCCTGTTCAGCCAACGGGGCCCTACGTCCAGCGGGGGTGTGTGTAACACCCCGGTGTTACGTAGTAATTAATTAATTAATTAGTTAATTAATTAATTACGCATGAGTTGAGACTATTGTCAAGCTGGAGTTACCATGTGCTAATAATTTTGGAGTTTTATTAAGTGGAGAAAATAAGATGGAATTAAGGGAGTGAGAAATAAGAGGAAAAGAAAGGATATATGGATATATGGGTATACAAGTAGCCAGCAGGCCCAGTCGTTGGAATTGGCAAACGTGCCTTTGGGAAGCCTCCGTGTAAATAAATAAAAAAAAAAAAAAAGAAAAGAAAAGAAAGAGGATATTAGAAGATTTGGGGAAGAGACGGACTGAGGAGCTGCGCCATGGGTGCTCGCCCGAGCTCGTGCTGGGGGTGCCGGCGCCGGAGGCTTCCTCCCATGCCTCGTATCCTCGTCCCCGGGATCTCCGCTGGGCAGCCGCGAATTCGGGTCCTAAAGAAGTCGCGCTAGTACATCGTACAGGCGTTCGCCATGCCTTCGCCCATCCCCACCGCTGTGGGCACGTCCGGCGGCGCTGTGCGCGCCCTGTGCTGGTGCTGTGGCTGCAGTGGAGGAGGACGCACCCCATCGGACCGCTGGGTGCTCGGCGTCCTCGCCGTTCGGTATAAAAGGTTCGACGTTCCTCCGTTTCTCTTTCCATCGCAAAAATCTCCCGCGAAACCTTCACTCTCTGGTTCGTTCGTCCCCTGCTCGGTTGTGCAGCTGGGTAAGCCTCTGCGCCCCTCCTTCTCTTTTGGGGTCGAGCTGGTCCGGGTGCCCAGCCTGCCATCGTGGGATTTGGGGAAGGAGAGGCAGGGACTTTGGGGGAGAAGGAGAAGAAGTCCAGGGGGTTTTCTGAAATTGCTCCAAGGGAGACCTGGCTGGGCTGTGCGTGCACCTTGGGCCTTGCCCATGCGTGCTTGGCCCCTGGCCGTGGCTACAGCCAGCCACGATGCTCTTTGCCTGAAGGAAATTAGTTTCCTTTTGCCTTAGATATGAAAGCTCCAAATTTCACTAGAAATTGTAGGAAAATCGGAATAATGTGAAACTAGTTTCGTTGGGTTTCTAAGATCGTTCTCTGTCCTTAGAGGCTTTGTCGTGTGCTAATTGTGTAATATTCATAGGAGTATTATTTAGCTCTTGCATCTGTTGTTGCATATAGGTGACGGGGAAACTGACTACGTGCTGGACGCGGCGCCGGAGTACGAGGAGGTTATCGAGGAGTACGAGGAGGAGGTTCTTGTTGGCGGTGTTCCTGAAGCCACCGCTGACTTTGCCGTTGACCCGGTCCTGACCCAAGGCAAGCCCCGGTGCATAACCTATATATATTTTTATGTATACACTTATATCTAATGTGTGCATTAGGTTGTAGGAGTTGAGTGCAACACACGTGCATATATATCTCATCCTATGAGTTGCACTAGTATAATAGGTTCGAGTAGTTGCTATGCTTAGGAACTCCGGTAGTGTGTGTGACCTGTTGTCATGCACAATAGGCTGTTACAGCTACTATATTATACTTGGCTGGTTAACAAATCAAGACCGGGCGGACAGTGGTGCTTGGTGAGGCAACAGGGCATGGAGGTCCTGGGTGCTTGTTCTTAGCGCCGCCCCGTGTCGATCAAGGACTGAGTTCGTTGGTGGCCATACCGACAAGTTTGAAGGTACCAAACACATAACAGGGGCCCCGAAGTTATAGTTGACCGTGAAGCTAAGTACTGTCATACAACTTTGTGCGCAAAACGTTCACCGACTTGTTTCTCTGGCCATTCTAGTGGCGGTTTAGGGACGGGGAATGGCCATAGACCAAACTTGTGAGGGGGAAACCTGTCGCCGCGTCGCGGGATGGGCCTCATAGGGTGGGTTCCCCGGGGATGGTCAGGTCAATTCGGGCTTTGGTTGTACGATGGGAACGGTGGCCTTGTACTTGCTCCTTCGAGAAGTAAAGGCGTGTGTTTGGGATTGCCCAAACTGGATGTACATCGATTGCAATCGCCGCCCTCCTCGGATATGGATACCACTTGTCGATTATCTCGCTAGCGTAGTAATAATTATAAAATCATGAGTGGCTGAAGGGAGGAAGAATGTGAAAATATTCTGGTTGCTTACCATTTGTTTGAAAGTAGAACAGGTGCTTATTTAGCATGGTAGGTGATGAACTTAATTTGGCTAAAAATTGGAAATTAAGGATACACTCCTAGTACTGCTTTTTATGCAAAAATAAATAAGCCAGCAAGCCTTATAACCCTTGCATGTCCTTGAGAGTCGGGAAATTATTCCCACCTAGTCGGGTAAGTCTTGCGGAGTATATTGTGTACTCAGGGTTTGTTCTACCCTTTTTATTGCAGATATGTAATTGGGTGTCCGTCCGTTTGCGGGTCCTTCTCTGGAAGTGTGTACCCGTGTGTTACTTTTGTTCCTGCTTGGTTGGATCCTCCCTGGTGGGCACAGTGAGGACCTCGACTTCGACCTCTACCGTAGTAGCGTCAGTTTAAGTTTTCAATAATGTAAAAGAACTTATGGTATTGTAATCCTTATGTTTTATTCCGCTGCAACTCCGCATTTCTATTACTGTAATGTATTTGGATCATGTATCGTATGTGAACTGAAAATTGTAATTTTAATTATGAACTTCACTACTCATTTATGGATCCTATGTTAAATGTGGATGGTTTCGAGTTCTCCTGTATGGTGGGCTCGACAGACGACCGAATTTAAATTAATCTCGTACTTACTTAGTGCTCAATGGTGGGCGAGTAAGTATTTGATTAGCTTAAATTGGTGGTTCTGCCACAGTTGGTACCGGAGCAATAAATGTGTGGTGAAGTTTGGAATGCTTTTTCATATATAAAATTTGCAACCACAAATTTTTGCAAAAGTTTAGGACGTGTACATCCGAGTATATAAATTAGCCCTATAGCTATGTCATAGGTTAGCAGGTGGCAAATATATAAACTAACTGTGGGAAGGGCTGTGATGTTTTTTCTGCAGGTACACTAACCCGAACGTACAGCAAACGTAGTTACGACTACTTATATAGGGAGAGTACGTAATGTGCCACCGACTGAGTCCGTTAGTGCAGGCTGTGAGGACGAATAGGTCGTGCATGCATATTTTCCTTTCTGTGTCAGTCTGCTGTTGCTTTAGGATCCTTTAAAGAGTTCTCGTGCCTTTTTGTTGCTTCTAGACCAGCCTTTCTGAAATCCCTGTCCATACACTGCAGATGTCGGGCGACCAAGGTGCGCGTTGGAGGGCTGAGTGTACCTATCGCTCTGTTGATGCCTCCATCGGGTTTCCCCGTCTCCTGTCGCGCACTCTCAAGATGTTGCAGCCAAACAGCCAACCAATGTACTATGGGCGCGAGTACACTGCCCATGGTTTGTTCCTTTATAAGGTGGAGGTGGTTGTCCCTGCCTTGGGCCATCCTCAAAACTGGGAAGAATTCAGTGCTCGAGGCGTGGGTGTCAGCATGGATCATGCCAAGGAGGCAGCAGCACGCGTCGCTCTGAGGAAGCTGTGCCTTACACGTGCAGTCACTCTGGGACACTTCTTTGCCAAGTACTTCCCGGTGCCCCGTGTTGAGAATCTCTGGCGTGTGGATGTGAACGAGAGGGATACCTATGATGCTAGAGAAGACTGGGAGCAGCGTGTTGCGGAGCTCTTGCAGGCAGATGAGGATAATGGTGGTCATGGAGAGTTTCCAGCCACTATGGAGTATCTAGTAGCTAATGACAATATGGAAAAACTCCAGAAGGATCTACTCAAGATGTATCGTGGCAGAGTGGGTCAACTGGAGGTGGTGGAAAAGAAGCTACAAGAGGAGATTACTGAGGCATTGTACAGGCATGGGCCTGGTGCTAGCCGCAGTCTAGAAGAACAGCTGGCTGATATGATCTCTTGGAAGAATCATGTGGTGGAGCAGTGGAGAATGGCACAACAAGAGAGAGATGAAGCCCGTGCACAGAGGAACCGGTATCTAGAAGCTATGAACGCAGCTATAAACTTGAGGGATGAGGTTAATGCTGACTACCATGAGTTGCTGGCACATACTGAAGGAGTCCAGCAACAGATGCAACAGATTTTAAATCAAAATCAGCAACTGATGCAGATGGTGGCTCAAGCTCAAGCAGTGCCAGAGGATCAGGAAGATAGTTCCCGCACTATTTCTGATATGGAGGCCCCTGCACCATTAGCCATGCCTGTTCCTGTTCCTGAAGGACCTGGTGGTGAGCAACTTCCAGCAATTTCTGAGGAGGTTCAGTCCAACTATCACCCGTACTACCCGTACGTGCTCGGTGGCCACTACAAGCTGCTTGTTCCCGCACCTTTTCTGACGAGAGCGGTTGACCTGCTAACCGACGATGGCATCGAGATCATCAATGATGGCCACACCTAGATGCAAGTCGAAGCGGCGCTGAAGCCTGAAGTTGTGTAATATACATCAGACTGTAGAGTAGTCGAGTAGTGGACTTCCTAAGTTAGGTGCTTGCTGTAGTGCGGTTGTGTAAATGTTAAAATAAAGTAGTGGCTTGAACTCTGTGGTACTGTAAGGTATTGTAAGGGAATGTAAGCAGTACTGTATCGTCGAACGGATGTGTAAGCTACTGGATGCTTGTTGTGTTGTGCATATATATATATACGTAAGTGGTGTGTATATGTATATATCCATTCGAGCTGTCCTTATCTGATCCTTGTGTGATCCAGTTAGCTGAATGCTACGAGCTAGCTAGTGGTGGGATTTTTCTCACAATCTTTTTAACAAGTGATGGTTATTTTGGATACCTCGATCTTGTGTGTGCATTATCTCTGTTTAACAAGTGCCGGTGAAATTGGGATTCATTTATTAAGTTCTGGTTATTTTGGAAATTCCATATCTCATGCGTGCATTATCTCTCGGGTATATATTTTTCTCTTAATATATCCGTAAGAGTCAGGATGCTGAAAGTAATTTATCTCATCATGCAGAATGGCTGGACGCACTCGAGGTGCAAGCAATGGGAGCAACGGTGCAGAGGATGCGCTCCCGCAGCCTCCGGCTACCGTGGTCGAGATCTTGACCGCCATAGCCACAGGCAATGCTGATATCAACCGCGCCATCAGCGCCATCGCTCAGGCAATGGCTGACCGCAATAATGGGGGAAGGGCAGGCCAGAACCAGAATAGCACATACCAGGAATTCCTTAAAACCCACCCTCCTGTTTTCTCGCACGCCGAGGAACCAATGGAGGCTGAGCACTGGCTGCGTGCAGTGGAGCAGAAATTTGCGCTTCTCCAAGTCAATGATGAGCAGAAGGTCCTCTTCGCTGCTCAACAGCTCCAGGGTGACGCTGGCGCCTGGTGGCAAGTCTTTCAGGCATCCCAGGTGGCAGATCAGCGCATCACCTGGGGAGGCGTTCCGTGTTGCTTTTCGTAAACAACACATCCCTGATGGCTTAATGGCTAGGAAGATGAAAGAGTTCCTTGAATTGAAGCTGGGTAACATGTCAGTGCTTGAGTATACTGGAAAGTTCAACAACTTGGCCCTGTATGCAGGACATCATGCTGATAATGATGAAAAGAAGAGGGAATGCTTTGCACGTGGTCTGCCTATGACCATGCAGAAGGAACTATTTCTGGGAAAGTATCAATCTTTTCCAGAATTGATGGATGCTGCTATCAGGTTGGAGACTATGAATGAGGGAGTTAGAGCTGAGAGGGGGCAAGCTAAAGCTGAGAAGGGAAAGAAGAGGATGGCGGTTGGATCTTCAAGCCAGTTTCCCAAGAAACTCCAGGTGGTAAAGCAGGTGTCGTACCGGCCTGCCGGTAACAGGCAGTCTCAGCGCCAGAACCCGACAGGTCAGTACCGTGCGCCTCAGCAGCACCAGCAGCGTGGACCACCAACACAACAGCTGCAGCAGAACAAGTCAGGAGCATGCTACAATTGTGGCGAAGAAGGACACTTTGCAAGAGAATGCCCAACATATCAGAAGGGTGCTCAGTCAGCTTCTGGTACTCGTATGATCAAGAAGACAATTATCAAGAAGAAGGTTCCAGTGGCTACAGTGGGTCAAGTTAACTTTGTTAACATGGATGACGTGCCCGTCGCTGAGCCTATCATGGCGGGTATGTTTCCTGTCAACTCCCACTCTGCAATGGTTTTATTTGACTCTGGTGCATCATCTTCCTTCATAAGTCAGAAATTTGTGCATCAATATGGGATTCCTACAGTTACTATCCCGTTTAGCTACAAGGTTAGGACCCCAGGGGCCCTGTTAATTATTAACACAGCCACTCTAGGTGTTTCCCTCGAGTTGTCTGGGCATGCCTACTCTCCTGGGTTGTTTGTGTTACCAAATCAAGGAATAGATGTTATTTTGGGGATGAACTGGCTAAGAAAGCAAGATGCCGTTCTAGACCTTGAATCCCGAGTTCTTCACTTAAGAGCCCCATCCAAGGATTTCATGATCTCGGTTCCTCTACCGGGTATACCTCCACAATCAGGGCAGGTGAATGCCATTGTCACCGCTACAACCTCTCCTGAGCTTAAATCTATCCCTGTTGTCTGTGAGTTTCCGGAAGTGTTCCCGGATGACCTTCCTGGCTTGCCACCAGATAGAGATGTGGAATTTTCCATTGAGCTGGTTCCAGGAACAGCACCAATTTCCCGTCGACCTTACCGAATGCCACCCAATGAGTTAAAAGAGTTAAAAATCCAGTTGGAAGAGCTACAAGACAAGGGGTTTATCCGACCTAGTTCTTCACCATGGGGCTGCCCCGCTATCTTTGTTAAAAAGAAGGATAAAACCTTAAGGATGTGTGTTGATTACCGTCCCTTGAATGCGGTAACAATCAAAAATAAATATCCTCTGCCCCGCATTGACCTCCTGTTTGATCAGCTTGCTGGAGCCAAGGTTTTCTCAAAAATTGACCTTCGTTCTGGGTATCACCAAATAAAAGTCAAGCCGAAAGATATTCGAAGACTGCATTTTCCACCCGGTATGGCCTTTACGAGTATTTGGTTATGTCCTTTGGACTTACAAATGCTCCAGCCTATTTCATGTGCCTTATGAATTCAGTATTCATGTCGGAATTGGACAAGTTTGTTGTGGTATTTATTGATGACATCCTAATCTACTCCAAGAACCATGAAGATCATGCACGTCACCTGCGCATAGTTCTTAAAAGACTTCGTGATCATCAACTTTATGCAAAGTTCAGTAAGTGTGCTTTTTGGCTGACCGAGGTGCAATTTTTGGGACATGTGTTGACTCCTGAAGGCATCTCGGTGGACCCAAGCAAAGTTCAAGATGTGTTGGATTGGGAGACACCACAGACAGTGAAGCAAATCCGTCAATTTTTAGGCTTAGCAGGCTATTACCGTCGTTTCATCCCGGATTTCTCAAAACTCGCGAAGCCCATGACAAGGTTGCTGCAGAAGGACACCAAATTTGTTTGGAATCAGGCCTGTGAGGATGCTTTTCAAACTCTGAAGAAGCTCTTGACATCTGCACCTGTCCTAGCTCAGCCTGATGTCAACAAGGCATATGATGTGTACTGTGATGCTTCTGGTAGCGGCCTGGGGTGCGTGCTTATGCAAGAAGGCCGTGTCATTGCGTATGCATCGCGCCAGTTGAAGGTTCATGAGTTAAATTATCCGACTCATGATTTGGAGCTTGCTGCTGTTGTCCATGCCTTAAAAATATGGCGGCATCATCTTCTGGGAAATGTTGTCCATATTTACACTGACCATAAAAGTCTGAAGTATATTTTTACCCAAGCTGAGTTGAATATGAGGCAACGGAGGTGGTTAGAATTAATTAAGGATTACAATTTGGAGGTTCATTACCACCCAGGCAAGGCCAACGTGGTGGCTGATGCTTTGAGCCGTAAGCCTCGAGACTCCAATGCTAGTGTGACTGTGAAATTGTTAAATGAACATAGGTGTGCAGATCCAAAAATGGCTACGCATCCTGAGATCCTAGCTCACATCACTCTAATCTCTACACTTCAAGAGCAGATTATTGAAGCACAAAAGCATGACTCTGGAATTATTCATATCAAAGCCAAGATGCAGGCAGGAAAGGCTAATTGTTTCCGGTTGGATGATGAAGGAGTTCTCCGGTTTCGAGACCGCCTTGTGGTCCCGAAAGACCGAAATTTGCGTGAGGCAATTTTAGGGAGGCTCATTCCTCTAAACTCTCCATCCACCCAGGAAGTAACAAGATGTACCAAGATTTGAGGTCCAAGTTTTGGTGGACAAAAATGAAGAAGGAAATTGCAAGCTTTGTCGCTCGGTGTGACACTTGCCGGAAAGTCAAGGCGGACCACTTGAGGCCTGCAGGTCTTCTACAGCCTCTGTCTATTCCATCATGGAAGTGGGAAGATATATCCATGGATTTTATTGTGGGCCTCCCAAGAGTCGCCAAAGGTTATGATTCTATTTGGGTTATAGTTGATCGGTTCACCAAGTCAGCACACTTTCTTCCCGTCAGAAGCAATTATAGGGCACCCAACTATGCTGAACTTTATTTCGAAAAGATTGTGTGTCTGCATGGTGTTCCCAAGACCATAGTGTCAGATCGTGCTTCTCAATTCATGAACCAATTTTGGGATCGTCTTCAGAAATCTTTGGGAACCAAGCTTATTCGTAGTTCAGCCTATCACCCGGAGACAGATGGACAGACTGAGCGAGTTAACCAGGTTCTCGAAGATATGTTGAGGGCCTGTGTCCTGACCTCTCCTGAAAAATGGGACAAATGGTTACCTTTGGCCGAATTTTCATACAACAATAGCTATCAAGAGAGTTTAAAGATGGCGCCCTTTGAAGCCTTGTACGGTCGAAGGTGCAGAACCCCATTAAATTGGGTGGAAACCGGGGAGAGAAGATTATTTGGAATTGATTTGGTCAATGAAGCTGAAGAACAAGTAAGGGTAATTCAGGCCAATCTTAGGGCGGCACAGTATCGCCAAAAATCTTATGCTGATCGGAGGCGTAAATCGTTGGAGTTTAATGTGGGCGACCATGTTTATCTGAAGGTATCCCCCATGAAAGGAGTTCAACGTTTTGGTGTTCGAGGCAAGCTTGCCCCTCGCTATGTTGGGCCATACAAAGTTTTGGAACGGTGCGGACCAGTTGCCTACCGTCTCCAACTCCCCGCAATATTGTCTGCTGTACACAACGTCTTCCATGTATCACAGCTGAAGAAGTGTCTGCGTGTTCCCTCAGAGGTAGTGGAAGTAGAGGGTATTCAAGTGCAACCTGATATTACCTACATTGAGCATCCCATCAAGATTCTGGACCGCAAGGAACGTGTTACACGAAACCGAGTGGTCAAGCAATGCAAGGTGCAGTGGGAAAATCACACGGAAGAAGAAGCAACTTGGGAGATGGAGGACTACTTGAAGGAGCATTACCCCCACTTGCTGCAAGAAAATAATTAGGATGAGTCAATTCTTCTTTTGCGAGCCTTTTATGTAATAGGTTAGGAAGTGACTGTTGTTCCAATAAATGAACCTTGGTGTTGTATAATTAATTTATCCATCCCTACGCTTGTGGATCTCCAAATCTCGGGACGAGATTTTGTTTTAAGGGAAGGGTTGTAACACCCCGGTGTTATGTAGTAATTAATTAATTAATTAGTTAATTAATTAATTACGCATGAGTTGAGACTATTGTCAAGCTGGAGTTACCATGTGCTAATAATTTTGGAGTTTTATTAAGTGGAGAAAATAAGATGGAATTAAGGGAGTGAGAAATAAGAGGAAAAGAAAGGATATATGGATATATGGGTATACAAGTAGCCAGCAGGCCCAGTCGTTGGAATTGGCAAACGTGCCTTTGGGAAGCCTCCGTGTAAATAAAAAAAAAAAAAGAAAAGAAAAGAAAGTAGAGGATATTAGAAGATTTGGGGAAGAGACGGACTGAGGAGCTGCGCCATGGGTGCTCGCCCGAGCTCGTGCTGGGGGGTGCCGGCGCCGGAGGCTTCCTCCCATGCCTCGTATCCTCGTCCCCGGGATCTCCGCTGGGCAGCCGCGAATTCGGGTCCTAAAGAAGTCGCGCCAGTACATCGTACAGGCGTTCGCCATGCCTTCGCCCATCCCCACCGCTGTGGGCACGTCCGGCGGCGCTGTGCGCGCCCTGTGCTGGTGCTGTGGCTGCAGTGGAGGAGGACGCACCCCATCGGACCGCTGGGTGCTCGGCGTCCTCGCCGTTCGGTATAAAAGGTTCGACGTTCCTCCGTTTCTCTTTCCATCGCAAAAATCTCCCGCGAAACCTTCACTCTCTGGTTCGTTCGTCCCCTGCTCGGTTGTGCAGCTGGGTAAGCCTCTGCGCCCCTCCTTCTCTTTTGGGGTCGAGCTGGTCCGGGTGCCCAGCCTGCCATCGTGGGATTTGGGGAAGGAGAGGCAGGGACTTTGGGGAGAAGGAGAAGAAGTCCAGGGGTTTTCTGAAATTGCTCCAGGGGGAGACCTGGCTGGGCTGTGCGTGCACCTTGGGCCTTGCCCATGCGTGCTTGGCCCCTGGCCGTGGCTACAGCCAGCCACGATGCTCTTTGCCTGAAGGAAATTAGTTTCCTTTTGCCTTAGATATGAAAGCTCCAAATTTCACTAGAAATTGTAGGAAAATCGGAATAATGTGAAACTAGTTTCGTTGGGTTTCTAAGATCGTTCTCTGTCCTTAGAGGCTTTGTCGTGTGCTAATTGTGTAATATTCATAGGAGTATTATTTAGCTCTTGCATCTGTTGTTGCATATAGGTGACGGGGAAACTGACTACGTGCTGGACGCGGCGCCGGAGTACGAGGAGGTTATCGAGGAGTACGAGGAGGAGGTTCTTGTTGGCGGTGTTCCTGAAGCCACCGCTGACTTTGCCGTTGACCCGGTCCTGACCCAAGGCAAGCCCCGGTGCATAACCTATATATATTTTTATGTATACACTTATATCTAATGTGTGCATTAGGTTGTAGGAGTTGAGTGCAACACACGTGCATATATATCTCATCCTATGAGTTGCACTAGTATAATAGGTTCGAGTAGTTGCTATGCTTAGGAACTCCGGTAGTGTGTGTGACCTGTTGTCATGCACAATAGGCTGTTACAGCTACTATATTATACTTGGCTGGTTAACAAATCAAGACCGGGCGGACAGTGGTGCTTGGTGAGGCAACAGGGCATGGAGGTCCTGGGTGCTTGTTCTTAGCGCCGCCCGTGTCGATCAAGGACTGAGTTCGTTGGTGGCCATACTGACAAGTTTGAAGGTACCAAACACATAACGAGGGGCCCGAGTTATAGTTGACCGTGAAGCTAAGTACTGTCATCATACAACTTTGGTGCGCAAAACGTTCACCGACTTGTTTCTCTCCGCCATTCTAGTGGCGGTTTAGGGACGGGAATGGCCATAGACCAAACTTGTGAGGGGGAAAACGCCGCGCCGTCGTGGATGGGCCTCATAGGGTGGGTTCCCCGGGGATGGTCAGGTCAATTCGGGCTTTGGTTGTACGATGGGAACGGTGGCCTTGTACTTGCTCCTTCGAGAAGTAAAGGCGTGTGTTTGGGATTGCCCAGCTGGATGTACATCGATTGCAATCGCCGCCCTCCTCGGATATGGATACCACTTGTCGTATCTCTGCTAGCGTAGTAATAATTATAAAATCATGAGTGGCTGAAGGGAGGAAGAATGTGAAAATATTCTGGTTGCTTACCATTTGTTTGAAAGTAGAACAGGTGCTTATTTAGCATGGTAGGTGATGAACTTAATTTGGCTAAAAATTGGAAATTAAGGATACACTCCTAGTACTGCTTTTTATGCAAAAATAAATAAGCCAGCAAGCCTTATAACCCTTGCATGTCCTTGAGAGTCGGGAAATTATTCCCACCTAGTCGGGTAAGTCTTGCGGAGTATATTGTGTACTCAGGGTTTGTTCTACCCTTTTTATTGCAGATATGTAATTGGGTGTCCGTCCGTTTATGGTCCTTCTCTGGAAGTGTGTACCCGTGTGTTACTTTTGTTCCTGCTTGGTTGATCCTCCCTGGTGGGCACAGTGAGGACCTCGACTTCGACCTCTACCGTAGTAGCGTCAGTTTAAGTTTTCAATAATGTAAAAGAACTTATGGTATTGTAATCCTTATGTTTTATTCCTACGCAACTCCGCATTTCTATTATCTGTAATGTATTTGGATCATGTATCGTATGTGAACTGAAAATTGTAATTTTAATTATGAACTTCACTACTCATTTATGGATCCCGTGTTAAATGTGGATGGTTTCGAGTTCTCCTGTATGGTGGGCTCGACAGACGACCAATTTAAATTAATCTCGTACTTACTTAGTGCTCAATGGTGGGCGAGTAAGTATTTGATTAGCTTAAATTGGTGGTTACGCCCACGATGTGTGTCGCTTCGTGTTACCTCGCGCCAAAGGTGAGCCTGCAGTAGGGGTTATAGGCGCCGGGGGAGAGACGCGGGTCTCAAGCCCCACGATCGTGGTTATGGTGGTGGTGGTGTGCGGTTTCCTCCGTGTGAACCGGAGTTTATAGGAGAAGGAGAGAGATAATGTTTACACGGGTGGACGCCTAGGTGGCTAATTCCCGAGGCTACACCGGTTGCATGTCGCCGCCGAGGGGTGGGCCGGGCTTGGATGTTGCTTGACGAAGACACACGCCCCGATCCGATGGTGGACGTGCCGCCCCCGGCGCGGCCCCGGGGGTTCTGCGGGAGGCATCCCTCGCGCCCCGCATGGCGAGGGCCGGTCCCGAGGAGGCCGGGCTATGCGTGTCAAGTGCCCGATGATAGCGAGGGCTAGGGTTTCTTTGGGCCTTGGCAGCCGGCAGATTCTCATAGTTTGGAGAATGTCTCGGGGCCCAATATTTAGGTCCCCGACAAGAGCCCCCGAGCCCCCCGAGCGAGTGAGGACTCGCCCGGGGGTTCCCCCTTGCCCGTCGCCTTTGTTGTTTCTCGGGTGGTTCGTCTACAAGGGGTGCTTGAGCGAGCGCACCGTTGGGTGTAGCCCCGAGGCCTCGAATGGAATGGCGGATTCCTTTGAGGTCTTTTATGTCTCGCACGCCGGCAAAGACCGGAAACAGCTCTTAAATTGCGCTTGTTTGTGCGTGAGCGTGTTTGTTTTTGCGTGGGCAGCCCGAGGCCCGCGCTATGTGCGCAAGGTCGACCCAGCCTCCTCAACTTTGATCATACGCTCCTCCGTCGCCCTCCCGAAAGGGGGGAGGAGGGGAGACACGCCACAATGCCCCCGTAGTCGAACGTGTCGTGCTTTCCGGTGAGCGTTGTAGCGGGTCTCATTTAAGCGGGGTGCCCGTGCCTGCCGGAGCTAGGGTCGGGCTATGTGATCCGTGATTCACCCCATGAGAACCCGCGGACCGCTTTAGCGTATCCCGGGGTTTGGGCGGACCAACCTCGAGGGCCCGTGGGCCTCCCACGGATGGGACATCTCTATAAGCAAAGACCCGCGGGCCTTAAACACGTTCAGAAATCCGCAGCCCTGGGGCCGGGTATAGCCGGTTGTGCATTTCCCTCCCGTCCCGGCTCGGGTTATCCCGAGGCGACATCAGAAACCCCTCGTGGGCCCAAATGGGCAACCTTCGAACGAAGGGTGTGTCGTACCGAGGCTTTTTTGGTTTTCGCCGGGCGGAACCGCCAATGGATCCACTTTTGCCCCTCGTGGTCGGGCGCCCGCTGGATATGGGTGGCCGGACGGTTTTACCGATCGGAAGACGAGGCGCCTAGTCGCCACGCCCGAGGTGGCGCGACCGTTCGGTGTACCGATGGGGACGCGGCCTTACGTCTTCTTGTCGGGGGCGAGATCGAGGGCTCGCCAAGGTGCATTATCGCGCCCGACGGTTCCACCGCGCGGCTTGGCCGTTGGATGAGCGGTTCTCGCTCCGTCATGGGCCGTCCATTCCAGAGTCGGTTCGATTGCCCGGCCGGCGGTTTGCCTTCCCTTCCCTATAAATATGGGAAACGCCGGCGGCGGCGATAGTTGCTCCCCTTGCTCTTTGCCATCGCCTTCTTGCCTTTTTTTGCCGCAAAGAATCGGGATATAGAGATAGTGTGGGAGAGATTAAGGGAGAGATTCACTTGCCTTGCGCCGTGTGATCGGGGTTGCTAGCGGTTGCCACCCTTCGCCTCCCTTTCATCCATGGCGCTTGATCGGGTAGCGGTGACGGGCGTGAGGGAGGTGCTCGATGTCGAAGCCGGGTCGAGGACGACGGCGACGGAGGAGAAGCTCCGGCGCCTCGTCGATGAAGGGCTTCTTCGCCCCCGCACCGATGAAGCGGCCGGAGTGGATTGCTCCGGATTGGACCGAGGAGGAGCCTAACCCTCCCGATGGCTACGTGGTGAGCTTGATGGATCTTCACCGGGCGCAGCTGGGTATGCCTAAGAAGCCGGTTCATTCCGGGCGATCCTCCACTACTATGAAATCGAAGCTTCATCATCCGCCCTCGAACTCGATCTCCCAAAGCCGCCATCTTCGTCACCCTTTGTGAGGGATTCCCGGGGATCGAGCCGCATTGGGACCTCCGGTTGTGGTTCTTCAAGGCGGACCTTACCACCGCCCCGGTTGCCAGGCCAACCACGAGGGCGCGGCGTGGGGAGGCTGCGCGCCCAAGTCCGCTCGGAGTGCAGACGGCCGAACCGAGCTGATGGGTACATCGTCTCCCAAGCTCACCTCCTCCAACAAGGGGTGGCAAGATCGGTGGTTCTACCCCGCAACGACGAAGAACGCTTCCCGGTGTACACCGGGCGTGTCCTCAAACATCGCCCGCGAAGTGGAACTGGGTCCCCCCTGAGGATCATCATCGGTTGGAGGCCTAAGGCGGGCGGTCCCTACGGCCCGAGGGAAGGACGTGAATGCCGCCGCCGTGGTCGCCGCTTTCCATCGGGCGTCGGGTGTTGCCGTTGATGGCTCGCCCCTTTGCTCATGTGCCGAGATGACCCCGAGGCCGCCGGTCTTGGTGCGTGCCGGATGTCGCCTTCGCTTCCACCGATGGCTCGCCAAGAGGGTGAGGGATGCGTTGGGGTCCAACACCCCGACATCGTATCCCCGAGATCCCCATGCGCCTTGACCGAGGGTATATCTCCCCGGTAAGTGCTTCTTGACTTCGGTGTCCTTGCATTGCCGATTGCATTGTCGCCATGGCGTTCTCACTCTTTCTTCGCAGGGCCGCTCGGATTACCGCGACTCCTCCTTTGTCGGGCATTGATGCCGTCGCCGGGCGGCGAACCGCGTTTCGGAGCAGCCGCAATGGCGCCGGCGTTGAAGAAGGGGAGGAGAAGAAGAAGAGAAACGTGGCTCGCGAGAAGCGTCGGGCCGAAAGCAAAGCAGAGGCGGGGACGAGTCACCGACACCTCGACCACCTAAGAGGACGAGGATCCGAGGGACCGCCTTCGGGCGCGGAACTCGTCAAATGACGACGTGGCGGCCCGATAGACCGAGCCATGGGGCTTCCCGACCGCAGTCGGGGCTTCGATACTGAGCCCGAGCATGAGCCCGAGGCGTCGGGGGGCCGCCGACACCCGGCGCCGAGGGGCTCTCCCGGCCGAGTCTCGGGACCATTGGCGTTGGCCATGTAGGCACCTCGGTCACGAGGGTGAGGCCCGAAGGGAGAAGTCGACGCCACTCGCCGCGGTACCGGGCCCGTGAGCTGGCACGGCGGGGGACGAGCCGGCGACTCGCCCCGATCCGGCCAGCGGCGCACGAATGTCGTGGGGCGTTTCGGCCGCAGCGCCAAGTGCGACGCCAGGTCGCAATTTTTCCGGAAGCCTCATCGCCAGGGCGATCCCTCGGGCCGTGGAGTTTCCTTTCGCCTTTGCAACCTTGATTTTCTTCTCGCATATGATTGCTTTGTCCCGACACTTTGACTTCAGAAACGGGGCCGCTTCGCTGGCTCGCACCCCAAGAAGGCCTTGAAGGCTGCCACCTCGGTCGCCCAGAGTCGGGGTCGCCCGCCAAGATGTCGTGGTCGCTTTCGATCGATCCCTCCCGCGGGCGCCACCCCGAGCCCTGTGTGGGTCCGACCGAGCCAGTCGCCGAGGCCACCCCGAGGTGGTGCAGCCCCCGCGGCGATGGGGTCGGCCATCGCCCGATGGTGGTCGACACGAGAGCTCGGCCGCGGGCCCATGACATCGCCGTGTCGGAGCGCATGGCGCATTCGGCGGTGGTCGCGGACGCCGCCGCCCATCCCGAGAGTCGCCCCTTGTCCGGGGAGTTCTCGCAAGAGGAGCTTCATGGCGGCGAGACGCTAGTGTCTGCCACCCGCGCCGTCAAGGCCGCCGATCCGGGGTTCACGAGGCGCGATAACCTCGACTTCCCGCTACCCACGCGGTCCGTGTTCGAGGTGCCCTAGGCGGCGCTATCTTTCGCCATGACGAGGATCGGCGCCCGCGGGTCGGCCCGAGGGCCCCTAGACTTCTATTGGTTTGGGTTCCCTGAGTCGGGAGTTGCCTGCGGAGAGATATCCCTCCGAGCCGACCCGCCGGGCGGTCCACCTTGACCTTGCCACGTCCGGGGCCAGCGTGGTCGACACCGCCTCAAGTCCCGGGAGGAGAACCCACGAGCAGATCCGCTAGTGGGGCCGAGGGCCTAGCGAGGATCGGGAGACCATAACCGGCCGTTCGCCGAGTCGACGCGTGTAGGCATCTTGACGGCCATCCTCTCGTGACATGTCCTTGTGCTTGCGTCTTGATGAGTAGTATTGTCGTTCGCACTCTCCGCCGCCGCCGGGAGAAGTCCGAGCTCCTTCGGCCGGAACGCCCCGAACTCGGAATGCCCTTGGTCAAACTCGGGTGAAGTTGATCGAGGCCCGTAGAGCGAGACCTCCCGGCTTGTCGCCTCGCCGAGGAAAGGGAGTCCCAACGGCGACCCCGGAGGCCGAGCTTGTCAAGGCTGTGTCCGAGGCCGCAAAGTGAAATTGACATGGCTCGATGAGCCATGATTTTGAAGAGGCTCGGATCCGGGCCCCTCCAGTCCTAAAGGAGGCCCATGACGAGCGGGACCGGTCCCGGAGGAGGCGACGGCTGCAGCAGCGGAGATGTGCGACGCCTTGAACACTCGAATCGGCGAAGTTGGTGTCCGAGGGCGAGACCCTCGAAGGGAGAAGGAGGAGCTCCGCAAGTCGCCGCAGATGAGCACGGGCGTGATGCCGGGCCGGCAAACCGGTGCCAAGGCACGCCTTCTTCCTTAGTGAGCTTTGCCTTCAATCGCCTTGTCTTGCTAACTCGGTTTGAGCACCAATTTCGAGGCGGAGAAGGTCCGGGACCGAGGCCGTGAACACCGCGGTCACGCCGGGCGCCAGGCCGGAGCAGAGCGTAAGTCGCATCCGGAGCTGAAGAGGCCTTGTCGGACCGGCCCGCCGCTTTGGGCGACAACCTCGAGGTTGGCCCTCAAAGACGCCAGACCCGCCGAGCGCCGTGGGTGGCTACCACCAGTCCGAGCCCGAACGCCTTCCGGTCCGGCGTGCGGACATGTATGGCCGTTTTACGCTCTCACTTCCCGATGGAGGCCAATGTGCCGACGGCGTTGCGAAAGGCTTCTTCCTCGGTTCCGACGACGCAGGGAGGAAGTTGATCCCCGCCGAGAGGGATGCCGCCGAGCACCGCCAAGACTTCGTGACGTTTGTGCGACTGTGGACGGCGCCGCGACCCGTTGGCCTCCCACCGAGGATGAAAGTGTGTCCCCCGCACTCCCCATAGAGTCAACCTATGAGGCGACACGGAGATGGTGGACGCCGGGGCCCGAGGATGCGCCGGGCGGGTACGACGCCTCCCCTCGGGAAGCGCTTTGTCGAGGGTGTTGCTCGCGCCGGCTTCCTCGTCGGCCGGAGGCGTGGAGGCAAGTGGATGAAGCCCACCCCGCCCTCGACCTCTCCTTGTATGAAAAATTGAGCTTGTGAGATGGATGTATATAAGCAACGGCGCCGCCCGAGGTCTATGGCCTTGGCGGGTGCATTTATGTTTATGCCGCGTTTCTCGAATTTGTTCGCTTATTGTGTGGCCGGTCGCTTGCTTTCTCCGTCAGCGAGATGGTAACCGTGGGACGCCATGGGGCAGCCCATACGGATGCCACTAGGGGCGGTCCGCTTGCCTCTGTTACCTTGCTTTGGATTTGTGCGTGAGCGACCTTCGCAACTTAAACGATTGTTTCGAGAATGAAGAAAACTTTTTTTTTTCAAAAAAAGTTTTGAAAAAGAGAAGGGGAGGGGTCCCCGAGGGGGTCCCCATGTAGCCCCCGAGGGAGTTTTAGTCTTGTCCGACGAGGCTAAGACTCCCTTAAGGTTTACATGAGAAGCACTTTTTTCGTAAAAAGATGTAGATCTTTTATTGAGTGAAAAAACACCGATGTTTGACTTCTAGTGCGGAATTTAAGGGTAGAAGCGACGAAGTCGTTCTATGTTCCAGCGTTGGAGTAGACTTCGCCCTTCTCGTTCTTCAACTTGTAGGTTCGGGCCTTAATATTTTGAGATGAAATAAGGCCCTTCCTGTGGTGGCGTGAGTTTGTGACGCCTTTGTTGTCCGCATCTTCACCGAGCACACGGGTCATTGACTTGGAACTCCCCGAGGCTTCGAAACCGCTTGGCGTGATACTTACCAGAGGTTGTTGGTATCTCGCCGAAAGTGTGAGCGCAACGCGTCGGCTTCATCAACTTGGTCAATGGAGTCTTGCCTCGCCGCCGGGTTGCCCCCGCCGGTGTAGGCTCGCAGCCTTGGGGACCCATATTCAATGTTGCGGGCAAGATCGCCCGGCCCCATAGACTAGAAAGAATGGGGTGAATCCCGTGGCTCGCTTTTCGTTTGTTCGAAGGTTCCATAGAACCGACGGCAGCTCTTGGTACCATCTTTTCCCCGTATTGGTTCACCTGATTGAAGATCCCGGCTTGAGCCCTTGCGGGGATCATGCCGCTGGCACGCTCCACTTGACCGTTGGTCTTTGGGTGAGCTACGGCCGAGGTATCCACTCGGATGCCATAGTCGCCGCGAAAAGTCGAGGAACTTCTTCCCCACGGTTGGTTCCGTTATGCGTGATGATGGAGTTCGGGACTCCAAAACGGAAATGATATTCGTAAAGAATTTCACCGTTTCCCCCGTGGTGAGGGTTCACCACGGCTCGGGGGCCGATCCATTTGGAGAACTTGTCAATGGCGACTAGGACGTGAGTGTGTCCTCCGCGCGCCTTTTCGGGGGCCCAATCATGTCGTAGTCCCCACCACAAAGAAATGGCCACGTAAGAGGTATGGTTTGCAGTGGTTGAGCCGGAGGTGCGCCCCCGCGCGCGTAGAATTGGCATTCCTTGCGTGCACGCACGACTTGGTTCGTGTCTCGCACCGCCGAGGGCCGAGAAAAAGCCTTGCCCGAAGACTCACCCGACCAGAGTCCTCTGGCGGGCGTGGACGACCGCATTCCCCGGTGGGTGTAACGAGCAATTCTTGGCCTTCACCGAGGGTATGCATCGCATGCATACTCCCGAGGCTCCTCTCTTGTAGAGTTCCCCTTTTCTCTCCAATCGGTGTGAAGGACTTCTCGCCTTTTCGGGCTAACCGGCGAGCCTCGGTCTTGTCCTCGGGTAGCTCTCCTCGGGTGAGGTACTCCATCGGCTGGTTTTCTCCGGCCGTGGACGGGTCGACCGCCAAAGCTTCGGGTGTGGCTTGTTGTGGTGCCCCTCGTGAGCCCCCTCGAGGGTTCCGAGGGGGTGTACTTGACCGAGGGTTTATTGAGGTCTCGGTGAGGACGTTCGGGGGGAACGGTACCTAAGTTGCCGCGACCTTGGCCGCTCATCCGCGGCCTCGTTGTAGCGTCTCCGGCGTATGCTTGTGCTCAAGCCCATGGAACTTTTCCTCCAATTTACGCACTTCCCGACAATACGCCTCCATCTTCGGGTCGTGGCACGCCGAGGCCTTCATGACCTGGTCGATGACCAACCGCGAATCCCCCCGGTTTCCAACCGTCGGATTCCGAGGTCCGCCGCGA
Source organism: Hyparrhenia diplandra (assembly GCA_015847255.1). Lineage (NCBI taxonomy): Eukaryota > Viridiplantae > Streptophyta > Magnoliopsida > Poales > Poaceae > Hyparrhenia > Hyparrhenia diplandra. The sequence continues at coordinate 143,661 of JADLZK010012341.1, forward strand.
TCCCGAGGTCGTTGACCGCCTCGTGATTCTCGCGGCGTTATTGGAGGCAGAAAATGCAGCCGGATGGCATACCTCGTGTGAACCCCGAGGGTGAGATGAAGAGCAAACCAGCCCCCGCGCCCGCCTTCATCATGGATCCATCGAATACATGGTCCAAAGACTCGGCCCGGATGGGTGCGGGGGTATCGGGTATCGGTCCATTCGCCACAAAGTCGGCCAGACTTGATTTGATCGCCTTTAGCGGCGAGTGAATGATATAGTTTCGCCCATGAGCTCCACCGCCCACTTCGCCACTCTTCCCGTGGCCTCTCGGTTTTGGAGGATCTCCCCGAGGGGGAACGAGGATACCACGGCAACCGGGTGCGCGAGGAAGTAGTGGCGAAGTTTCCTTCGTGTCGTGACGATGGCGCATAATAGCTTCCTCGTGATCTGCGAATACCTCGCCTTGGTGTCGGAAAGCACTTCACTAATGAAGTAAACAGGCGTTGCTGCGGGCAACGTGTGCCCCTCTTCCCGACGCCCGCTCCACTACACCCCACCACCCACGGGTAGTGGCGGTGGACGATAAGAGCAGGGTTTCTCCGGGTTTGGCGGTACTAGGACCGGTGGGTTTGTTAGGAGCTTCTTGAGGTTGCCGAGGGCTTCTTCGGCCTCGGGGTCCAGCAAAGCGTTCGACTTGCGCAAGCCTATAGAGGGCAAGCCCTTCTCCCCGAGGCGTGAGATGAACTCGCTTAATGAAGCCGTGCAGCCCATGACCTCCTGTACTCCCTTGAGATCTTGGATCGGACCCATCTTGGTGATTGCGTCAACCTTGGTCGGGTTTGCTTCGATGCCTCGTTGAGAGACGATAAAACCCAAAGAAGATCCTCTGGGGACCCCAATACGCATTTTTCGGGGTTGAGCTTGACTCCCTTCTTGTTTAGGCACTCGGAAGGTTTCCCCGAGGTCGCCCACGAGGTCCGACGTTTTCTTGGATTTGACCACTATGTCGCCGACGTAGGCCTCCCCGATCCTTCCAATGAGTTCCCGAAGATGATTTGCATGCACCTGGTATGTTGCCCCTGGGCGTTCCAAACCAAGGGCATGGTGAGGTAGCAATACATCCCGGCGGGTGTTATGAACGAGGTCGCGAAATGGGTCGGACTCTTTCATTTTGATCCGGTGATAACCGGAATACGCGTCAAGAAAGGACAACGTTTCACATCCCCGCAGTTGGAGTCGACAATTTGGTCGATTCGAGGCAAAGGAAAGGAACTTTCGGACATGCTTTGTTGAGACTAGTGTAGTCCACACACATCCGCCATTTCCCATTCTTTTTTCTCTACTAATACAGATTAGCTAACCACGGGGTGGAATACTTTTTTATGAATCCGGCCTCCGGTAGCTTGTGGATCTCCTCGCCGATGATCTTCCGCTTGGCGTCATCAAACGGGCGCAAGCGTTGCATGACCGGCTTTGAGCCCGCCGGATGTCTAGGGAGTGCTCGGCGACATCCCTCGGTATGCCGGCATGTCCGAGGGTCCCCACGCATAAACGTCTTGGCATTCGCGGAGGAAGTCGACGAGCACGGCTTCCTATTCGGATCCGTGTCCGAGCCGATGGTCGGCAGCTTCTCCTTCGGTTCTTGGGATTGAGTGGGATCTTCTTGGTGCCCGAGGAGGGCTCAAAGCTCCCGGCCAGGGCGCTTGGCCTCATGCTCGACCGCGGATTTCGTCAAAGCTTCTCTTCGCATCGGCGATGAGTGCCTCGGCAATGGCGAGTGCCTCGGCATACTCCATGCTTTCCACGCCGCACTCGTATGCATGATGGTGCGAGGGGGCGATTTTGTGATGACACCCTTCGCCCCGGCATCTTGAGCTTGAGGTGCGTGTAGTTCGGGACAGCCATGAACTTGGCGTAGCAGGGCCGCCCGAGGAGTGCGTGGTAAGTACCGCGGACCCCCAAGGATCTCAAATGTGAGAGTCTCTTGCCCGAAGTTCGAGGGGTCACCGGCAAACCGTAAGTCGATCCGCTCGAGGGGCTTTAGGCGCTTTGCGGGGACGACGCCATTGAATGCCGGCCCTCGGCGGATCTTGGACTTGTCTACCCCCGGAGGTCGAGGGTTTCTTCGTAGATGAGGTTGAGGTCGCTCCCTCCGTCCATTAGGACTTTGGTGAGCCGAGTGTTGGCGATGATGGGATCCACCACCGATGGATAAGCCCCCGGCCGGGATGTGCCGGGGTGATCCGACCGTCGAAGGTGATGGCCCTGGTTCAACCACTTTGCGCAGCCGGGGTTGCCGGCTCCGTGGCATAGACCTCCCGACGCTCCTTCTTGGCCGCCAAGACGGACATGTTCTTTGGGTGTCGGCCGCCGAAGATCATGAAGCAATTATTCACCTTGGGAACTCCTCGTTGCCCTTGGCGCCACCTCGAGCCTCTTCCTCTTCACCCTCGGGGATGGCCTTGAGCTTGGCGTAAATGTTGGCGCATTCTCTTGCACTCCCCGAGGGTATGCTTGACCGGGTAGCTATGGTTCCGCATGGCTTCTTGAGCATGTCATCAAGGTTTCTTGTGACGGGGGTCGGGGCCCCTTGCGATCGACCGCAGACCACCATGTCTTCATCGTCCGCTTGGGCGGCGTGGCCCTTGCCCTTGCGGCTCTTATCTTTCTTCTTTTTCTTCTTGCTCTCCCGAGGTTGCGATCCCTAGGGCTCCTCTTCCTTTTGCTTTCCCTTGCCGAGCCCCGATTGAACAGGAGCCCCGACAAGCCTCCTCACCGTTGGCGAACTTGGTGGCGATGTCCATCGGCCCTCGCTTTGCCTCGGTGGGAGTCCGGCGCCCGCCTTCTTCACGAGGTCTCGGCAAGTGGTGCCGGCCAAGAAGGCCCCGATGACGTCCGAATCCATCACATTAGGGAGCTCGGTCCGCCGCTCGAGAAGCGCCGGATGTAGTCGCGCAGGATTCGTCGGATTTTTGTCGGCAGTTTCGGAGATCCCACGAGTTACCAGGGGCGTAGGTATGTGCGGGAAGTTACGCGAAGCTTCTCACGAAGTCCGCCCAGTTTGATATGAGGTTGGGTGGAAGGTGTTCCAGCGGCTCTGGCAGATTTTCGGAGAGGTACAGGGCAAATTTCTCGATTATCACTTTGTCATCAGGTGCCCTCGCGAACGGGCAAGCCACCCGAGATAGTCGCCCGCCCATACTCGGGACGGGCTCTCCCGTGTACTTCTCGAGATGGTTCGGGGCCTGAAACGCGCAGGAGTGGTGCCCTCCCGATGTCCCTGGTGAAGGTGAGGCCCGGCGGGATCGGGAGTACCCTCGGTCCCTCGACCGCACAGGCGCCTCGCCCCGCTTTGTCCCCCGAGGCGAGCCACCTCGCGGGCGAGCCCGCCGCCGCCCGATCTCGTCCCCCGAGGTCGTGGACGCCCGGTGCGTCGCGGTGCGGGTCTTCTATGCGTTCCCAGACTAGGCGGTTGCATCGGTTGTCGCCCAGCGCTCGACCGGACCGCTTTGCCGGTTCTCGGCTCGATCCGTGGATCGAGCCACCGCCGACTTCGCCCGCATTCCTCTCGCCGTCGTGACGTCACGGCCCGATCCCTGAAGCGGAACTCGCCTGTTGCACCGCCGCCTTGTCAAGGAGTTGACGGAGGCCTTCCCATGCGCTCACCCGGTGAGTGGAGGGCTCGGGCATTTCCCGTACTCCGAGATGGCGGCCGCCGCCACGCTGAGGCGGGCTCTGCTGAACGGGCCGCTATGCCGGGATTGGAGGCACTCTCGCCGGTCCGCCGCGTCCGCCGCCATTGTGAGCTTGAGGTGCCCTGGGCCGGGCCGCCGGCCGAGCTCGCTCCCCGCTGGATGTTTTGCTCCGGCCGCCGGAGTCGCGCGCGATTCGCCGATCCGTTCCTCGCAAATTCGTAGTCGGGCGTTTTGGCCGGCAAAGCCGGCGCGCTACCGGATGGACCGCGTAAGCCGCCGCGCCGAGCTCGCCGTGGCGGTACGCCCGCGCCGCCGACTGAGACGCTGAACCGCCATCCCGCGGGCGGGACCTCGACATTGAAGCATTCCCGCGTGGGGTCATAGTACTTGTCTTCATCGTCGGTGCACGGTGCGCCGAACGCCCGGGAGGAGGTTTCGATTCTCCGCACGGTAGAGCGAGTCCTCGCCTCCGGGGACCAGCCCCGATTGAACCCGAGGGGGTGGCGATGACGGGTCGTCCGCATCCCGTGGAGGATGCGCTCCTCCGAGTGAATGTCCATGGGATAACGCCCCGTGGAACGATGGGTGGTTCGCTCGCGCCTCCTGGGCGAAGGCTTCGACCGAGGTTTCACGCCGGGCGAAGATTCACCGACTCCCTCCGTGATGTCCGGAGCGGAGGCGTTTTTTCCGACGATTAGGGTTTCGGGGTATCCTACCACGAGTGGGTGGTGGTAAGGTATTTCCCGGGGCCTAGGGTTCCTGGGAGCCCTTCGCGAGTCGGCGCCGGGATACGTCGACGGATTCGTGAATCTGTTGCTTGACGCCGCTTTGCGCGTTGATGGGTCCGCTTTGCCCGCCTCGGCGCCGGGGCCGCGATGATGGGGCTTGCCGCGGTGGCTTATGTCCCCCTCCCTTCTACCGGCACGCCGGGCGAAGGATCATCTCGAAGTTGTGGCCGAGCGCCACAAATGCCAGCGTTCCGAAGAACAAGTGGTGTTCGCGGGGGAGCTCGTGCTCGGGCGAAAGCGTGGTGGAAACGGCGCGTAAAACGCCATGAGGGCCGATGGAGATGCAGATTGCACACGGCGCCCCTACCCGGGCGCGCCAACCGCCGGGCGTTTCGAGGAACGGTGGGTGCCTCGGTGCCGGCAATAAAGAATTTATAAGCCGCGGTGCCCCTCCTCGATGGCGAGCGCAAGATGGACACGGACGCCAGCCGTTTATCCTATTTCAGCCAACGGCGCCCGAGGGTCCGCCCAACGTGGCGTTTTGATGGGTGCTCGGGAAATGAACAGTGTCATTCGTTTCCGTGCCGGGTGGTGTAACACGCCACTGGTTCAGACTTTGCGCCCCATCGGCCGGATTGGGAGACGATTCGACAGGCCGACGGATCGGCGCGAATCGATGGCACCGGGCGCCGCCTCGCCGTGGCGACCGCATTGAATGCGGCGGTTTCCTTCCTCCCGACGGAACCTCCCACGCCCGAGGGATCGGCGACCCTAGACGGGCTAGTTGGGCTGCCTCACCCGAGGATGGAGAGCTGGTCTCCCCGGGCGAGGCGGAGTTCTTGCGCCGGAGGGTGGTGAGCTAGGCCACCCTCGGGACGGGCGAGATTTCTCCCGGCTGGTGAGCTAGGCCAGCCTCGGGACGAAACGGAGATGCGTGGTCGAGTCCGAGCCATGGTTTGGTCCGGGCCGCCGACGTGGAACGCCATGGTTCGTTGTTTGGCGGAGGTCCTTGACCTTGTCCTTCGTGAGCGTGATGAGCTCTTTACGCCGTGGTGACTCCATTTGGGCCGCTTTGTGGGGCCGTCCGCGGGCCGACATTTCGCCGTTATGTGAGCGCCGTGGCCAATGGCTCTGGTCCATCGTCCGTCGGGCCGCCCTCCGTGCGGGATGATAGCAAAGCTAGGTTTTACTTGGGCCTTGGCAAAGAAGCAGATTCTCATAGTTTGGAGAATGTCTCGGGGCCCAATAAAGCTATTTTGACAAAAGAAAATATGATAAGAAGAAATTGGACTGAGATCCTACATGTTATTTTTGTCATCACCAAACTGTTGACCATCTTTTGTTTACCCGTCCTATTGCTAAAAGCATCCGGGCTACTATGGCCACTTGTATTGGTGCCACCGATATTCCTTCATCTCTAGAACAGGGTTGGATATGGTGTGATAAGTGGATTCCCAATGCTAAACAGTTTCATGCAATTGGCCCGGCAGCTATATCTTTGGGCCATATGGAAAAAAAAGAAATGATGTCCGCTTTGAAGGAAAAAAGGCTGAATACTCCACTTGAGATTATCACCATGCATGTGCTTTAATGAAATTTTGGGCAGGTTTTTTGAAGGAGGAAGACAAGGAAGCCTGGATCAGTGCTGTCGAAGCTACTCTCCAGTTCTCGATCAACCTGCTTCATCAAGAACACCAACCCCGCGGCTGACAAATGAAGCTGAGGCAAATGTGGATGATGGCAACCAGGAGTAATCGATGTTGTGTGATGATATGCTGTAACAGGATAGTTATCTTGTGTTTTGTGCCTGGGTATGGCTGATTGGGAGGTCGGGGGTTAACGTGTTCCCCCTGTTCTGGTCCTTTAGATGTTTAAACTCTGTTCTCTCTTTTGCTTTCTGAACATGTCTAAACAACTGCTTAATTTCCGTTCTATGCAATGGAAATGGGGAAGCCCCTGGTTCGAAAATATTGAAACACGGAATATGTACTTAAGTCACTCGTAATATAGTTTTGTAATAGGTGGTAAACATATTACAGAACAGAGTGCGCGACACATAACAAGCTAGCAGGCTAACTAGCGATAGCGAACGAAGAAGAACAGAGAGGGACCAAAGACACAGAGGCGTGCGTGCAGCAGCACGCCGCAAGTACATCTCGAACAGTAAACCAGAGCAAGGCGCAGGGCCCAACTTTTACGCGATGGCTATGCAGTTGTTCGTCTCCATGGACTTGAAGGCCTCAAACCGTGGCTCCTTGGCCTCGAACTTGTGCCGCACGTACAGCTTCATGTAGTCCTCGAACACGAAGCTGGGGTACGCCCCCGCGGCAGCCTCGTCGGCCTTCACCAGCGCCGGCGCCGGGGAGATGACGGCGTCGCTGCCCGGGTTGTAGAAGGACGCGATGGACATCCTGTTGCCGTCGGGCTGCGCCACCACCCGGTGCACCACGCTCTTGTACCTGCCGTTGGTGATCACCTCCAGCTGGTCGCCCAGGTTGACGACGATGGCGTGGCGCAACGGCGGCACGTCCACCCACGCGCCGTCCTTGAGCAGCTGGAGCCCTGCAACGCGGTCGTCCTGGAACAGCAGGATGATGCCGCCGGCGTCGGTGTGCGCCCGCAGGCCGCTCACGAGGTCCGGGCGCGGGCACGGCGGGTAGCTGCTCACCTTGGTGCCGAACGTCGGGACGCCCTTGCTGGGCCCGCGGAACGCTCGCGCGAGGTAGCCCCCTGTCCAGGCCCAGGTTCTCGCACAGCAGGTCCAGCAGCCGCTCCGCCAGCGCCTCCAGCTCGCCGGCGAACCGCTTCATCACGCGCCGGTAGTCGTCGTCCAGGTCCGGTATCTCGGCGATGTTGGATTCCGGGAGGTGGCGGACGAAGAAGGTGCTCTCCCAGTCCAGGTTCTCCGCCGCCTTGACGCCCTGCGCGTCGTTCAGCGTCTTGCTGGCGAAGTCGAGGAACCTCTGCTCGCGCACCCGCTTGTAGTGGTCCTTGGTCAGCTTCTCGACCTCGTCCATCAGCTCCGTCGAGATGCCGTGGTTCAGAATCTGGACGGCAAGGGAGAATAACAAAATTAACACAAAACGGATAGAAAATTAATTATAACCCATCAACGACAAATATATGATGCTTGTGCTTGTGCAGCTTAATTATTTGTTCTAGTTCCTGGAGTTCGATTAGTGTTGCCCCTTCCATGGTGAACTGAACATCTACCTCGAAGAAGCCCCAGTTCTCGCACGCATCGTGGAGCAGCTCCATCGCCGCCGGCCTCTCCTCCCCGCCGAGCAGCCCCATGTCGATGATCGGGAATGACAATGCAGGCGCCATGTTGCTCTCTCTGTTTCTCTCGACAAGGTCGCGGGACTACCGGACTGGCTAGTAGGAGCTCTCGATCCGGCTAATGGTGTGCTTGTCTAATGCTGAACGCTGGAGTGAAGTGAGTGGAAGTGGCTGGGGTCAGTCGCCATTTATAGGCTCGATCGGCAGCCATGCCGCCCAAGCTTTGTAGCGGAGTGGACGACCTTACCGTCCGCCGACTTGTCAGCAGCAGAGTTGTTTTGTCTGCTCTTGCTGATAGACGACAGGGCATTGACCTGTGGGCACCCACGCCCATGTGGGCGGCGCGTGTTGGCCCGTCTCATCCCGGGCCCTCAGCATGCACGGGATTCTCTTGCCGTTCGTTCCGGTCGCGGTCGCGGCACGGCAAAATAGGGGAAGCTGCGTCCAGCACTCCAGCCGTCGAAGGTGGAGGATGGCGAGATGAGGGCGATCGAGATACGCTTGCGTGATCGAGTACTCGAGTTGGGATGGCAAAAGCCATGTGATACAGTATGGCAAATGTCATTTTGCCATGCCAGCCCAGCGTAGGCGTCGCCGTCGCCGTCGCGGGACCGCCGTGCCACCCACCCGGCCGGCCGGCCGTCTGGCGTTTGCACAGGAACCTCATTCTCTGTTGGACGCCGATGCACGATGGTATCAGCGGGTTTAGAGAATGCATACCCTATTGTTGTTGAGTTTGTGACCAGCCTATTTGTGACTTCGACTTCCAGGTTCCAGTACTAGGGGTCACTGCTCCGTCCCATAAAAAAAAGAGTTATAGAGAAATATTAACAACACAACATTATATTTTTAAATAAGTTTATTAAGCATTATATTCACCGATCTATTTAGTGATACTAATTATGTATAATAATATTATCTTTTTAATATATATTTGGTTAAAACTAAAAGTGATTGATTTTTCAAACGAGAATAACATATTTTATGGGGTGGAGAGAGTAGACTAGAGAGTAAAAACTTTTACATTCTTGCCATATTCTCGGTTCCACAGTACAAATTCAAAAAAAATGAACTAGTTTTGTATGTACATGGGCCATGGGGTGTCATATTAATGTGTATCACTCCTGATTAAATAATCAGGATTGTATGTACGTGGGGTGTCCGGTGTCATATTGATATGTATTACTCCTCGTTAAATAATCGTGGTTGTACGGACAACGTTCAATCGGGTATCCTTGGTGACACCACGGCGCCGGGCGGCGGCTCCCACCTTCCACCACTGTTGGTCCCCCCCCCTCTCCTCCGCATCACGTCCGGGGTTGAAGTGAAGTGGGATCCATCGCTTTTTAATAAGTTTTTTCCCGGTAGATCGAGTCTTCAAGGTTTAAAGTTTTTCCGGAGATCCAATCGAAGAGATTGGTTACGACGTAAGGCGTCGTCAAGATCATCGATGGAGCAATGGAGCATGTCATTCTTCAGCGGTGATGGCAAGACGAAGATATCACCATTGATGGAGAATAAGGTACCTCCAACCCTTCTTTTGTCTCATTTGTGGTTCTATGCAGCCATGGTGATTGGCTAGTGAGATTTAGTTTTCCAACAATATCTATCTTCTTTGTTTATACTTAACAAATACTCCGACAGATCTTTCTTAATGAGCATGTCCATAATGACATGACAACGACTATAGAAACGTTCTGGAAAGGTCATTGGTCATTTCTTCACGTCATTTCTTCACTACTTTTATGCATATTCAAGAACTTCTTATCCACTGTCTTCACATATTGATCATAAAAACTACATATTGTTTTATATCATCCAAACCTACATCTAATATATTGCCAAATTACGAAAATCATAACTTATTTGACTCTTCTTACTTGGAGAGTTTGATTCAACATTGATCTTTTTCCTAGGTCAGTTTCTTCATTAGAATTTGTAGGGAAGAGGTATAGAAATATGATATGCAAGATCAACTTTTTCTCACCACAATCATGTGAATAAGCTTCCTCTAAAGCAGCAAGACAGAGCCACTGATCGTCTTATCATCCTAGAGACTTCTTTTCACCTTTCATATTAGTGTATTATATATACTACTCTCAAAGTAATAAGAGAGAAAGGAATTGAGCTGGTTACGAGCTATAGTGTAAGTCATAACTTCAATAGACTCGTACAAGAAGCCTTATGGCAGCTGCAGTAACAATTGGTATATGTGAGAGAATAAGCTTATAACATTTGATTACGCTATGGCGTTTTTCTTAGCTAGGCTTTTCATAGCTTTCCTATCCCACGGTGTTTTTTGAGTATGTCGGTTGGACTTGTGTTCTCTCATGACGAATCGGGTGAAGGCAACGCGATGAGTTAGACGGCGTAATCGGGCGGAGCCAATTTCATTTTGTTTGCATGTGGAGTTTTCGCGTTTTTACTCATCTTTTGCAAAAGTGATGTGTATGAGGATGACAGCGGTGGATGGTGAGATGGCCTTTGTTTGTTCAGATCGAGCTTATGCGTTCGTGGCATATCCGTTTGGGATGATGATCCTAGATGGTGGAATCTATGGCTTTTTCAAGGTTTCTTGTCTCCCATCAATGCGAGGTAAGTAGTTTGGTTACTTTTTTGTAATGAGAGGATGTAACTTGTTTTAGTATCAATGGAATTTTTCCTTATCGCCAAAAAAAAATTGTGGTTGTATATAAGTTGGGTGTCATAATATCAATGTATATATGAGACAGCCTCTACATTTTTAACATGTAATTATATAACGTAGAAACACAAATAGACACATTGTATAATGTATATATAAAAGTATATCAAAATGTGTAGGCATGCAAGTAGCGTCTCTTCACCTTGACACGCTTAGGGAACTTGTCTCTACAGGTCTCCATACGAAAACATTTCTAACAAGCTTTATAGAAACGTGCCTACACTTTTGTAGAGGCAAAAAAATCATGCGTACCATATAAATAAGAGTCACTAGACTCACTACAGGGTATTTCTCGGAGTGATTGAGCAAAGAACGCAAATTAAATTTTTATTAGAAAATGAGCAAAGAGAAAAGGTGCAAGTAAATTCTATTAATCATAGATACTAAATATTAATATCTAGAGCAACTCAAAGAAACTCATCCTTCCTAAATGCTAGAGTAGACATTGTGAAAAACTATCATCCAACAACTTTTCTAAATAGTTATCCACATATAGCATCTTCTATTTTGCATTTTTCGCTAGCCAAAAATAGAATGCGAGTTCTAAAGCTGCATTAAGTGGTAGCGACGTCCCCCGTCGACAAAGTGAGGCGCCTGTGGTGACTTCATGAACTTCAAGATTTGTCGGCTCCAGTCCGGAGGAGGTGCTCATAGGGGTAGGGTTTTGCGACGTGTGTTCATAGGGGTAGGGTTGTACTCTGTAATCTCAAAAAAAAAAAAATAGCTATTATTAAGAAAAAATTGCTCCCAACAGATGACTAGTTGTCCATCCCTCCTTATTCGCTCTCTACTTTTGAATAGTCTTTTTGGCTAATCTCTAAATGATGATTTAGAGAGTGAGATTTAGAAAGACTCTTGGAGATATTGGCTTCCACTATCTAGCTTTTATGCTAAATGATGGCACAATAACACAATAAGTTTTTTTTTTTTTGAGAGAAAACAATATGTTTTTGTTTGTTGTATAAACTAAATTAGGCTTTCAACATATCAATAAATTGGGCTTCTGTGCATTTCCAGGCCTCCCACAAAAAGGAGAAGCTAAACTATGATATTGAGACCTTGTAGTGGGTAAAGTAAAGTTGGAAGCATTGGCTGACATTTTACTTATGCCACACTTCCTATATATAGCTCTGTCACTTTGCTAGGGTTAATGGTGGACAGATTTAACACAAGAGTTTGTGTTTTAGCTTTCTTATTGAACCTTTTTTTTTATTAGGTTTCTTTCGACATCCAACATCCGTCTTTTATGGGTAGTGGAAAAGGCTAGTAAAAACAAAGTAGGCAAAAAGGAGAGAAGATGACCAATGCAAGTTTATATGGTAGCAAGATGTGACGGAATGGTGCATTAAGGCGACAAAGATAGCGAGACGTTGTGGAAATGTCGGCAACTTGCATGCAACGTTGATTTTGTTCAGATGTGAACATCCAACGCGTCGTCTTCTACAATGTGAAGAAAGGAATACTGGGTAATAACTACACATTTAGCAAGCATATTGCTCCAGAGTGTTTGTCAATCTCTTTTTCAGATTCCATGTATGTTTTAACCATTAATTTCTGTTGCATGCACTTTACCCTTCAAGCACGGAGTGAGCATCTCCAAGAGCTCTTGTATCTATAAGTAGCTAAAATCCTTTTTTTTGAGAATGACACAAGACAACACAGTGACGCTCACAAACGCACGCATACTCACCCCTATGAACACACGGATGCAAACCCTACCCTTATGAAGCACCTCCGAAGGACCGAGCACCCGGCAGATCCGGAGATTCCGAAGTCATCATTGCGCGCCGTCGCCGACGGGAACGCCGCTACCACTTAATGCATAAAGCCGGTAAATCCTAGGAAAATCACGGGGAAAAGGTGCGAAAGCACCAGGATTTGAACCCCGATGGGTAACGCCCCATCCTACCAATTTAGCTATTATGTAAAATGAAATAACTAGCAAAAAGATAAAGAAATCCAACAGTTTCTCTAAATCCAACATGCATCGAACGGGCGAGATGACCAGCAGGACAGGTTTTCTATATTTGGCTAACGGGGGGGATAGAAAATAGCATAGCTAGCTGAGAAAAATAGTCTGTTGGATCTGAGTTTTGGTTAAGTTTTTTTTTTTTTTTTTGGCTAACTCATCGAATATACAAGAGCTCTTGGAGATACTCTTATTGTGTAAATGGTTAGCTTTAGCTCAAAAGGGTAGTATGCAGTCTCTTCCCGATTCCATTTTATGTTGTAAAACCCTCGAGGTTTTTTTTAATCACTTAAGAATATAGTTAATTTTGTTACTAGTATATGTGGAGGCATTATATCCGCTTTGTACCTCTCATTAAAAAAAACAGTCAGGCAACACTAAATTTTGAGAGAAGAAAAAGAAGAAAAATCAGCAATGAAATCGTGATCCAGCGCATCAGCACCGAACGGAGAGGCTAAATGCCGTCGAGATAAGATCACAGGGCAATACAAGATTCATTATGATTTTTGCAATTCTAATGAGTCGGGCAATCTGGACGGTCAGAAATGGCTTCATTTTCAGCAATATTCAGCCCGATGCTGAATAGGCCAAGGAAGTTTTCTGAAGGAATTAAAACTTTTTGACCCTCAGGGCCAAAGCAAAAGATTCACAGATCTTCGACCTAATCTCTATTGTAACTCTGCTTGTCAATTTATTTATTTTTTTTTTTTTTTTGTCCTAATTGCTTCTTTGTATTTGTACTGCCCTATTTTGTTTGAACCTTTTCCTTAAATGAATTTCTGTAGGACTTCGGCTCCTCCAGTTTCATAAAAAAAACCGAAGAGGCCAAGTAGCTAAACTTTAGCCATTCGACGTTCGAAACAAAAAAGAAAAGACTAGCCATCCGAAGGAAAGTTGCGGCGGGGAAGACCTTGCAAAAGGCTCCTTTTCTTCGAGAAGCTGCTTAAGCCTTCCACCAACCATCATTTCTAGTATCTACTTGTAGAATTAAAGCATGGTTCGGTGCTTTTTGTAAACGCCTGCAATTCCTCAGCCGGTTTACATGTCCAGCTCTGGGACTGAAGACATGATGCTAGATTACTTAGCATTTTTTTGTACTCCCTCCGTTCCACAATACTTGCAATTCTTTAACTCATATAAATTGTGTTTGACCTCTCGCCTTATTCAACTTTTTTTTAATAAATATTACCACTTTTGTTATGACTTATTACATCACTAAAGATATTCTAATGACGTTTTGTTTGTTTTATAATTTACATAAAAAATTTGAATAAGACGAAAGCTATCAAACACGCTTTTTATACGAAGTCAAAGAATTGCAAGTATTGTGGAACGAGGGAGTAATTTAATCCAAAAATATATCTACTACTAGTAATATAGCGACGTAATTCTTTCCAGAAAAAAGGTATAGCGACGTAATATGAGTATAAAACAAAAAAAAAAAAGATCTAATTTGCTTAACAACAGACGCAGAAGGAGATTATGGGAGAAACATGATCTGCGCATGTACCGACCCCTGTGCAAAATGGGCATTTGAGATTTAAGGAGGTATTGCATGGAGGCTGCTGTTTGGTTCACTCTCCACTTTTGGCCGCCACCGCTTTCTAAGGCTGTCGTTTTCCTATTATTTCTCGTCGTTTAGCGCCACACTTTGGCGGCCGGGCCACGCCACAGCTCTGGTGGCAGGTTTTGGCTGCCATCCAAACAACCAAGTCAAACTCATATAATCCCGCATGAAATTGAAGATCTTGGAGCCTTCTGAAATCAGCATATACCCAACACCAACAAGCTGGCTAGCTGGGGAGTAGCCCTTCCGGTGGCTGGTGCAGCATCAGTGTCCACAGTCCAGGTGGTCGGCAACCTTTGCATATATGTCGGCCGTGAAACATTCGTGGGTGCTATCCCAAGCACAACACATGAGCACAGCATCATAGACAAGGACTAAAGTATGACCAGGACCAGGAGGGAGCTAAATTAAAGAAGCGGCATACAACTTGGGAATGGCTTGTTGACACGTACTCCGTCATGCGGAGCAAGCTTTAATTTGCAGTAGCTTTCTACTTTGGCAGCCTAGCCTAGCCATACTGGGCTCTTGTAAAGCACAGTTGTAAATTGTTATCGAACTGGTCAGATTCCACTACAAAGTCACATTATATGTTGTGTTCGGCCGGTGGTTTCTTGCAGTTTTATTTTAGCATCTGGATGGTTTTTTTGCTGCTCATAATGCGGCTGATGTTGTTTTGTTGTGCGAGAAACGGCGTGATATGACCGATAAACGGGACTGATAAGTTCGGACTTTGTTCGATAAGTGTGCCAAGGAAACTTCGTCGGAATAGCTGCAGCCGCGTCGTCTGAAGTCTGAACTGGATCCGAACTACGAGCTCGTGCTCGTCCAGGTAGAAAGCCTGAAACTGACACTGTACAAGAGATATACTCCCTCCGTCTCCAAAAAATAAATGACGTTTTGCCTCCCGGAAACATCTGCCGGCAATTATATATTAAAATAGGATTAATATTTATATTGCATAATTAGTATCATTGGAAAGATCTTTTGGTCTAGTTTTTTAACAAATTTATTTGGAGATTTAAAATTTTTACGTATTTTTTTACAAATCGAGCCAAACTTGTGCATATTTTAAAACTCAAAACGTCTTTTATTTTGGGACGGAGGGAGTATACTAGATCGTGACCGCAGCATCTCTGAATACGAAATCTGAACAAAAGAAAGCTTTCTTGAAAGTAGCTAGGCGGCTAACTGATGGCGAAGCAAATTGTTTGCTCCCACTCCCCAGCAGCTAATCTGCAGTCCCAAATTAAAAAGAAAACTCCCAAACCTATGGGGAAACTCAAGGCCTCGCGTTGGAGCGTGCATCGATCTCCTCTGTGACACGGACACCGACCCATTAGCAGATGTTTGACGGCGAACGCAACAAGGCGGGTGCATTGCATTGCATCCAGCATCCCCTTGAAATTCAAGTGGACTATGGCACGGGGATTACCATTTACCAGCTACTAGGAGTGCTACGCGTGTGTGTGTGGCAATTAGAAACGCCGAATGAATGTTTGTCGAGCTCTGGAGCTCTATGCCGATTCGCGGCTGACCACCGATACAAGTCAAAACGCTGCAGTGTCGACCAACCGACTAGTACCATCAGGTTGAACGAGTCAATAGGCCGCCGATACGATAGCAGGTGTGCCAGCGGGCAGCGGCGGTTGGTCGGGAGTCGGGACAATACTATCATCAAGCCGCCACGCGTCTTACACGTATGTACGCCGCGCCGCTCGCGACGTCGCGTCGTCCGGCCGGCACTCCGGCGGGGCCGCGCCGCGGGGGCCATATCTGCTGCACACGTCCGTGGGTCGACGGTGCCTTGGCATTTGCGGGCGCCTGTCGCTCCTCACATGGGAAGGTGCATGATGAGCCCCGCACCGCGCCACGGCGTGGCAGGCTTGCCAGTGTTGGCACGGCACGGGCGGGCGCACTCCGCACTGGCACGGGACGTGCTGTGGCCTGTGGCTCCTGCCCCGCGGCGCGCAACCCCACGTTGTCTGCCGTGGCGCGGCGCGCGCTCGAGGACACCGAGCGAGCGGCTCGGCAGGACGCGGGCACACTGGCTCTGTCCGCTCTCTACCTGCGAGTCTGCGACGGGCCTACCTCTAGGCTCTACCTGCCATTCCGCGCCGTGCGAGCACAGTGCGGAGCGGCGCCGTGTTTCGGTATGGTACATGGCAAGCAAACGCGCTCGCGCGGGAGGACCGCCGGAGGATAGGCGCACATGCACGAAGAGTTTGCAACGACGGAGTATGCTCGAAAGACTTGCTATGACTCCTGTGTTTGTATTTCGATGACCATCACTCGTCATTTGGATCAAAGAACCAATTAAGATTTTGTTTGGATGTAATCGGAAATGACTAAATCCCAAACAAAATATAAGCTTAGCGTTCCTTTCGAAAAGTTGCGTTCCTTCACAAACTGCAGTATCAACATTGCATATCTGCAAGAACAACGCGTGGAGAATTCTCCTAGTTACATAAGTTCGTGTCTACGGTATATGTAAAAAAATGAAAGAATCTTTTGGGCTTAGTTGCTCGTTTTGTTGAGTGACCCTAGTATCACCAAGGCCAGGGCCGTCCCTAAGGGAGTGCAATGTGAGCGACTGTTCACGGCCTCCAATTTGTACAGGCCTCCAAATATATACTTCATACTTCATTACCCATTGACCTATATACATGTATAGGCACAAATAGCAATTAGCAAGCCAATAACCCAATAAAAAATGCATCCTGTCAACCAGCGTCGTTATGTCTCCACTCTCCCTGCGTACGATCCCGGACTCAATTCATGTTATTCAATGTATCGAGTTCTGACCTAACGGTGGCCGGGGGGCGGTGACTGGCGAGAAACACCTAGCAATCGACAATATATTTGATCCAGGATAGATGATCAACAGACCCTGAACCTAAGGCCTAAAGGTAATATTAACCATTCATGTTTTTTCAGTTCAACACAGCAAACTGTACCGAGCAATTGATCGATCTCTAAGATTTGTTGTTCTGATCTTTTTATCTAGACACCTACTGCAATTTTGTTCAAATATTGAAGCCATGATCTTTTCATTTCAAGGAACACCAAAAGAATGATCTTTGTTTAAGTAAAGATTATACAATATAGGTACCATTCTTAACTTGACATAGCTTATATTATATTGTACATCTTATTTCGTTCTATTTTTCTAGTCAGTTGGCCTCATTTTTTTAGTTTTGTGCAAGGGCTAGGATTTTGCCGGGACGACCCTGACCAAGGCGATGACAAATGCTTTAGCAACAGAGGCAGTTGCGCATGTCACCGAGTTATAAACTTATAATCGGGCGAGTGAGTGGCGATCACCACGATAAACTAACCAAGCGAGCTGCGCTCACTTTTTATAGTTGCCTCTTTTCAGCTGGCCCTATTATGTAGGAGTATAATTCATGCTCTGCCCATTAATGATGATCGTTGAATATATCTCCGAGCTACACGTCGTCTTGGTGACCATGCAACAAGTTGTATATCATGATTGTAACACATAAATATGTTCCATAGTTTATAAAGAATGTAATCCTAGTTTTGAATCTGAACAAACGCTTATTCAGATTCGAAGCTATATATATATATATATATATATATATATATATATATATATATATATATATAGGGTGCACTTTTTATATACCAGGGAGTAACTACACCCACCGAGAGTATACGTAGGCTTGTGGGGCTGGCGGGTGGAGAAACAGCCGTTTAGGCTGTTGGTTGCGGTGCTGCACCGCATTTTTCTGGACACGTCCTAGATTAGCTGCATGGACCTAATTTTTTGAATTAAATTCTATCGGCTGCATGTGTCGTACTAGTTATTTTGAAAGGACGTATGCATTCATACTAGTATATATGTATATACTTGACCTAACAAGATAGTATATGTACATACTATTTTATTAGCTGTTTAGAGAAGACGGTACATTTTTTGAAAAGAACAGAAGACGTGACAGGATACTATATCCCTTTATAACTATATACTATGCATGCGTGTTAGCCTGTATGTACACATAATCCCTACTATATTTAATAATGAGTACTCCATATATCTATGTGTACATACATGATATCAGAGAGGGTACGTACGGTGTATTCCGACTAATTCTAGGAATAAAATATATGGGATATCTGTATATACTTTTCTTGACAAAATTAGGTGAAGTATGTCTCCGTACATGGTTAAGAGAATTATGGAGACATACATACTATTCCTGAGAGTATATGTACATACATGATTGAGAGAAGTATGCGGACATACTCACATATAATCCTGGGAGTATATATGTATACATAAATGGGTAAGAGAAGTATGTAGACATACTCACACACATATTATTCCTGGGAGTATACGTACATACATGAAAGAATAGAGTATCTGTGCATACTTTTGCTAATAGATTTAATACAGATGCTTGCCGCTCGGAGGGAATTTCCAGTAGTCTTGACTCTTGTACTCGGACTAATTGCTGCCATGACCCTAGTCTTCTTCATCTGCTCAACGTGCTCGCCGAAGATATACATACTAATTGCCGCCAACGCAAGGGAAGAGGGCACCGACGCGAGCACGGTCGGCGACGACGTCGAAGCTCCAGTCCTTGATATGGAGGCCGCGCACATATCCAGGTTGGGCCATCGGTGATATCCAACGGCAGTAGCAACAAAATAGGAGCGATTTAATTTCGCCCATTGGCCATTGCATAACGTGTACAGCCTAGGTCTCTCATCTAGCATGCATGGGGGAGCGGCCATGCGGCTGCATGCAGCCACCACCGGGGGAGGGGAGGGCCGGACGATGCGGAGAGAAAGATTCGCGTGCCTTGTGCATGCAGGAGAGAAGGATTTCCGTGTAAATATAGATGGGTGTAGCTACTCCTAGGGTGCAGGAGAGAAGGATTTCCGTGTAAAATTTTATATTCTGTAGCTAGCTATGAAGTATTAGTTTATATATATATATATATATATATATATAACTAATACTTCATAGTCCAAACTCCTGGGACTAGCGCACCCAACCAGGCCCGTGCTCTGGCCATGCATTTGACTCGGTGGAGGTGGTCCTCTTCATTTGTAATTAATACACCCATGCATTGATTCAATTCCACTAATTTTGCCATTTCCTTTTTTTCATCGGCCACAAAAATACCCAACCCATTCTCTAATTCCAGACGTGGACCAAAGCTCTCCCAACCAGCGCAAATCCTCCATGGCAAGACGGCAACGCTACGAGCGGCACCTCCTTCCAGACGGCAACAGTGGCGGCACCTCCTCTGTGCGCCCCCGCCTCATGTGGATGCGGTCCGGCGTCGGCACGGCTCCTACCAGACGGCGGCGGCACCCTCCTTCCCGACGGCGAAAGCAGTTGCTTCCCCTCTGTGCGCCCCATCCTCGCAGGGATGTGGTCCGGCGACGGCAGGGCTCAATGCGCACGGCCGACGCTCTTCCTGGCATGCGCGGCCCGAGCACCGGCGGCATCTTGACTCCTGATCCGACGGCTTCGACATCGGCATGGTGGGTGCGGGGTGATGGCTGTGTCATCGCGTGGGGAAGGCAGACGACCAGCCGGTCGCGGTGGTGGTGACGACCGCTGCTGTGGTGAGGCAGCCGCCGCGGCGACGATGTACACAGTCTGCGCGCCGGACGCAGCAGACCTGCTACGTACGCGGAGTGGGTGGAGCAAGACCTTCCATCCGGGCAACAAGATCAGTGTATGATCGATGGAGCTCAGCTCCATTAATTCTCCTATTTGAATCCATCTCCACTAGTAACGAAATGATTTTGCGCGAGCACTTGCAAAATCTTTTTCCGTGGCGGGCACGTTTTTGCCGATCGCCACGGAAAATACCCGCCACGTGCAGCTTTTTTTTTACGTGGCGTTTTGCCCGTCGCGGGAAAGATTTTTACGTGGCGGGCACTTTAACACGCACGCCACGTAAAATAAAATCTTTTACGTGGCGGGCGCTAAGGTGCCCGCCGCGCCAAAAATCTTTTTCCGGGCGGGCATCTTAAAAGGCCCGCCACGTAAATCCTCAAGGCCCAACAAGCCCGGGAATGGCCAGGATATCCAGCACCATATATAAACGGGTTAGGGTTTGGCACACCCAGTCCACTCTCTCTCCCTCACTCCACCGGTCACTCTCCCTCACGCCTCTCTCCTTCCCAGCGTTCCCCTCTCGACACAACTCCCTCCCCCGGCCGACGGCGTCCCCCCCCCCTCCCTCCCCGAGGCCCCCCTCCTTCCCCGGCGGCGGCGCGCTGCCGGCCCCCTCCCTTCCCCGGCGGCGAGGCGGGGCCCCCCCTCCAAGACGGCGGCGCTCCGTCCTCCGACGGGATCCGGCCATCTCCGCGGGCGGACGACGACGGGCGCGGGCGGATCCGGCGGGGGCGGGCGCGCGGATCCGCCCCCTTCTTCTCCGGCGGCGCCCAGCGCGGGCGGCCGATCGCCCTCCTTCTTTCCGGCGAGGCGGAGCGCGACTGGCGGCGGATCCGCCCTTCTTCTTCGCGGCGTCCGGCGCCGAAGCGGCGGATCCGCCCTTTCTTCTCCGGCGGCCGCGCCGCGACGGGCGGCCGGATCCGCCCCCGTTCTTCTCGGCGGCGGCAGTGCGACTGGGCGGCCGGATCCGCCCCCTTTCTCCGACACGGCGGCATGCGGGTGGCGAGGCGGCGGCGGCGCTGTCGGACCCATCGCGGCGGAGGTGGCGAGGAGGCGGGCCGAGGACGAAGGCAAACCTGGATGGGCGGCGGCGGCGCGCTTACCGATG
Organism: Hyparrhenia diplandra; assembly: GCA_015847255.1. Taxonomy (NCBI): domain Eukaryota; kingdom Viridiplantae; phylum Streptophyta; class Magnoliopsida; order Poales; family Poaceae; genus Hyparrhenia; species Hyparrhenia diplandra. Next base: position 164,352 of record JADLZK010012341.1, read on the forward strand.
GGCTCGGCGGGCCGTGGGACGGGCTCGGCGGGCTGTTCGTGTTTTTTATTTATTTTTTTTTTTTTTTTCAGCGTGGCGGGCATTGTAATACGCCCGCCACGCCAAATCCATTTAGCGTGGCGGGCGCTGTGGACCGCCACGTTTATTGAGCTGATTAGCCGTGACCTTTCCTTGGTGGCGGGCCACGATTGCCCGCCACCAAAAATCTAAAACGCCCGCCACTAAAAACTATTTCGGTACTAGTGCTCTCTCACGCTCATCCTCGTCGTCGTTTACTAATAATGCATGATTCGTTCGCACGCGTGTGGCAGCATGCAAGTACTCGCCCGAACTACACGACGTAGTGAAGGAGTGATGGAGTCCGTCTTCGACGCCTGCTCCAGCGCCAAAAACATCTCCACCTTCCACACCGGCAACGACGTCGTGCTGCTCATCGTCGTAATTAAGCACGCGCTACTTCGATCTGCAGCCTCACGGGTCACTGCGGCAATGGCATCAAGATCGGCGTCGACATCATCGCCGCAGGGGACGCTGCCGCCACCGGGAGGCCGATCGCCGTTGTCGCCGCTCCGTGCTCTGCAGGCCTCCGTCGTCGCCAAGCGCGTCCAGTACGGGCTGCAGTTGATGGGGAGATCAGCGCCCTTCTCTAGGCAGGCCGGCGCAGGTGTTGCTAGTTTGTCGTGTGGCCGAGCTCGTGGCCGCCGTGCTCGCCTTCCTCTCCGCCATTAGTCTCTTCATGCCCACACGGCAGCAAGAGCTTTCTTTTTTTTCGAACCTAGCAAGAGCTTTCTATTGTTGTTTAGTCACCATCGGATTATATTATAGTAATTTATTTGAAAATGTATAGTAAATCACATGCTACAAACATATAGATTATAGTAATTCATTTATCATCACACTCAAACTATCGTAATTATTTGTTACAAATGTCGTAACTCAGATTACTTGTTACGGTAAATACTTCATCGTATCTTGATGATGATATAAACAATGTGGTAGTAACTCTCGGTGCTAATTATGGTAACCAAATATTCAGATTATCGTAAGTATTTTTTTATTGTAAATTAATCTCGTTGATATACCTAATTATAGTAACCGGACGTACTAGAAGTGGCATATAATATTCAACATTATCGTAATAAGACTAAAGCTCTAAATCCATTCTCGTAAACTTGCATGCATGAATGGTCGGCGTTATTAATGCTGTTGCGTTGTTTACGGAACTGCAGCTCATGCTGCATGCAATGGGAACCTCATTCTCGTAATTAAATAGCGTCATTAATTACCGCAATTACAGGCAGCATTCACCGTGTTTGCATGGCAGCCAAAATAGGAAAGCAGTAACTGGCCGCCTGGAGCGGACGGGCATCTGGGTGCGGTCAGTTGGCCCTGACTACAGAATATCAAATTTCAGTAGCCAGCTATATATATATATATATATATATATATATAGGGGAAGTATAAATACCGTAGAAAGGACAAAATATGATATTCTGTAGCCAAGCCACAGACCGAACCAGGCCCGTCATGACCGGTGCGCTGCATCCATGTTCTGGCTCCGCGTAATTATAGCCAGCCAGCTCATTTGCATGTTGCATGCATGCGAGCGTAATTTTGGAAAATAGTTAATGAGTCCAATCATTACTGAAATTTCTCGCTAGTTGACCACGTGCACGTGCAACCATAGTAAATGTGTTTTTTTTTTGAATATTACGGTGAATGTGTTACGAGAACAACGAAGTGACATGCACATGCAAGGATTACCGCTAATATATAAAAAGAAAGATGGTAATTAGGAAACAAAGTTACTAGAATTGGTCACAAAAAAATTAGAATAAGGCATTATAGTAATTTGACGTCAAGTAACCATAATTATAATATTTCAATTGGCTCAAGATGATTATCATAATTTTGGGTAACTAGTTACTGTAATGTCGCGACCAATTTACCATAAAATAGTTATGACACTTCATGGAATTATCGTAAGTTTACATCAAGTAGTTACCGTAATTACTATATTTCGATTGGCTCAAGATGATTATCATAATTTTGAGTAACAATTATTGTAATGCCACGACCAATTTACCATAAAATACTTAGGACACTACAAATATGCAATGACGATAATTAAGATAAGAAGTTACCACAATTTAACTTCAATCAATATTTAGTTACTATAACTCAAGGAATTATCGTAAATATATAGTTAGATTGGCTCAAAAATGATAATCAGGTTGAGAAGGTATCACAATTGAGACGATTTCACTTCACCAGATTGCCTCGGTTACAACAATATAGAAGAAATACAATATTGGAAATGATATTTGGTTCACTTGTGCATTCCAAACGAAACTGCAACACAACCCATGTTTTTTAGGTGCACGCCGCACAAGCAAAAAATTTGTCCAATACCATCAGTGCCTCGCTCGCCATATAGCTCCATCCTCCGAGAGAATGATAGTGTCGTGGAAAAAAAAATCAAGCTGAGATTAAGATTGCCAACAGAAATTTGAGATTAGCAGATGCAGCAAAAAGAAATCCGCAAGATCCAATCTACTATTTTAAAATTTAAACACATGGTAACTATGCACATAGAGAAACAAAAAAATAGATAAGAATTTTCTTCTATGAGATGCAGGAAATAAAATAAAAGGAAGAAAACCTTGGTCTGCAAATGTACTACGCTTCCGTCTGCCTTCAACAGGATCAGATAAGTCTCAAATCCACGTCGCATAGAAGGAGAACAGCTAATAGATGGTGTTCAGTCCCAACTTTTTGTTGGTTAGATGAAATCCATGACACTGATGAAATTGACGCTACCAAAAGTCTAATGAATCTACCAAAGTAATCGACCCTAACATTCATATATATAGAAGCGATAAGAATACTATGCATACCTCGTTCCGTAGCAAATTGCACTTAATTAATAGCCTAATCTCCGATCCGCTAGCCTGATGGGAATGTGCAGGGACGACACGAGCATGCAGCGTCGGATGGCACCTGCTTGAAAATACTGACCTCAATCACGCATCCGCTTACAGGTGAAAGCAAAAAGAAAAAAGCCGTCAATCCCCGAAAATCTGCTTCAGCGTCAGATTTGTGCATGGCTCACCTTGAGATACTGTCACAGCACGAGATGCGCGGCCGTGGGGGCGTGCGCTCAGCTAGATGCCATCGCCGTGAGGGCCATCTGCATGGGGCGAGCCGCACGGCCGCCCGGACGACGGGAAGACGCACGACGTCTATCATCGAGGAAGGGGCTGCGCCGCGCCGTGCCGCCGTCGCGACCGCCATCGGCAGTGGGAGCGTCGACGCCGCGGGTTTGGAAAGACCATCGACCGCCACTGTTCGGAGATGGTCGTCGCTGCCACGAGAGGCAACTGGCCGTCGCCGCTGGGAGCCGTCCGCGCGGCCGGTGCTGCGGCTGGTCGGTGAAGACGCGCCTGCATGGCCGCCTGATGCAGATCCACGCCGTGGCCAGAGGAGCCACTCGCCTGATGCTCCGTGCTCCCGGCTCCGTCCTGTAGGGGCAAGCAAGCGACGATACGCAGGCCCTCACGTAGCTCCTTGCTACTAGCCGCAGGGAACTCGTCGGAGCATCGAAGGTACCCGACCGGCGACCAATCCTATGACACCGCTTTGTGGAGAGCTCTGCATGTGAGGAGAGAGAAAAAAAATTAGGAAAATAAGAGAGAGGTTGTTAGGCAAGGGAGGATACCGAGAAGCGCTAATGAAATTTGCCCCTTTTGCCCCAAGTCAAACGGCTGTGATTTAGAGAGAGGAATATTTATTGCCGGCTAATAACTGTGCCATGCATGCAACGGGTTTGTGTGGCCGGGTGTGGGATGCTGCCGCGCGGGTTGGTGCACACTTTGGGTCCGGCTACGGAATATTATATTTTGTAGCTAGCTATAGCGTAATACTTTTTATATATATATATATAGGGGGAGTATAGTCTGTAGCTGACCGCACCAGGATGCCCCGTCCGATCCAGCCGGCCACTTCCAGTGGTTATCCGGCTCCCATGCAAAAGCGCACGGTAATTGCGGCCATTAATGACGCGCCCATTGCATGCAGCATGAGCTGCACTGCTGCAGTCCCGTAAATAACGCAGCAGCCTGAATAACTCATGCATGCACTGCTGCGCCCATTCATGCATGCAAGTTTTACGAGAATAGATTTTGAGCTTTAGTTTGTGAAGCCCCACGGTGGTCTAGTTACGATAATGTTAGAATACTCCAGTTACTATAATTAGTACAGGTCCATTCGCACGGAAAAAAACTAACAAAATGTTCTAGTTACTATAGTTAGCACACAAATGTTCTAGATGACTATAATTAGCACGTGAATGTTCAAGGCGCACGTAAATGATCTTTCTAGTATGGCAATCGAATATTCAGATTATCTAAGATTACGAGAGTATGTATAATATTAAGAAAATTACTCTAGTTACTATAATTTTTTGTAGCAATGAGATTAATATACAATAACGTCAAAGGGGCTCATGGCTCAATGGCAAAAGGCCATTGGTTGGGGGGGCTCCCAGGGTTCAAATTGGGTGCGACACTTTATCCCTGGGATTTATTTCGGGATTTTCCCGCGCTTATGCATTAAGTGGTAGGCGACGCCCCCGTCGATAGCGGCGCCGGTGGTGACTTCGAACTTCAAGATTTGCCGGCTCAGTCCTTCGAAGGTGCTCATAGGGGTAGGGTTTTGCGACGTGTGTTCATAGGGGTGAGTGTGCATGCGTGTTGAGCGTCTGCGTTGTAATGTGTAATCTCAAAAAAAAATATACAATAACAAAATATACGATAATCTGAATATTCGGTTACCATAATTAGTACTGAGAGTTAGTACCACATTTTTATATCATCATCTTGATATGATGAAGTAGTTACCGTAACAAGTAAGCCGAGTTACGACACTGGGAACAAATAATTTGAGTGTGATGATAAATGAATTACTATATAATCCATATGTCTATAGCATGTGATTTACGATACTTTTTAAATAAATTACTATAATAATCCATGGTGACAAAACAATAGAAAGCTCTTGCTGCCGTGTGGGCCTGGAGAGATTGATGGCGGAGAGGAAGGCGATCGAGCACGGCGGCGGCGAGCTCGGCCACACGATGGGCTAGCAACACCTGCGCCGGCCTGCCCAGAGAAGGCGCTATGTAGAGCGCACTGATCTCCCCATCCACTGCAGCCTGGACTCGGCCGTGCTTGACGACGACGGAAGCCAGCAGAGCACGGCGCGTCGACAACGGCGACCAGCACCTAGTAGCAATTGAAGAACAACCTGGCCAGCACGGGCGCCGCACGCCGGCGACCCAGCACCATGTTGCCTCCGCCAGACATTGCCAGGGCGATGCAGCAGCGCGCCGCCAACAGCATGCTGTACCAGGCGGCCACGTCGGTGGCAGAAACCATGTCCGTGTAGGGAGCCAAGGCTGAGGCGAGGTCGTGGTTCGTAGTCTACAAGGAGGATGCAGCGTCGGATGGCACCTGCTGGAAAATACTGATCTCAATCACGCATCCGCTTTCAGATCAAAGCAAAAAAGAAACAGTCGTCAATCCCCGAATTGGCTTCAGCGTTGGATTTGTGCAGGGCTCACCTCGAGATACTGTCACAGCACGAGATGCCACGGGTGCTGGGCCATGAACGAGCGCGGCCGTGGTGGGCGTGCGCTAAGCTCGACGCCATCGCCGTGAGGGCCATCTGCAAGGGGCGGGCCGCACGGTTGCCGGACGAGGGGAAGACGCACGCCGCCTATCGTCGGTGAAGGGGCCGCGTCGCGATGTGCCGCCGTCGAGACCGCCATCGGCAATGGGAGCGTCGACGCCGCGGGTTAGGTAAAAGCGTCAACCGCCACCCTTCGGAGAAGGTCGTCGCTGCCACGACAGGCAACTGGCCGTCGTCGCCGGGAGCCGTCCGCGCGGGACGGCCACAGGCCGCGCGTCCGGCAGGGTGCGCCGGAGCTGCCACTGGTCGGTGAAGACGCGCCTGATGCAGATCCACGCCGTGTCCAGGGCTGCCACTCGCCCGATGCTCCGTGAGAGGGAAGACGAAATTAGTGAAGAGAGATAAATTTGGACGGTGGGTAGTGTCGTGGAGCATTGAACACTGCATGTGGAGGGACCGGGTCAAGCTCAGTCAAATGAGTGCGTGAATTACGGTGGGTGTGAATGAATGGACCTGCAGCCAGCCAGGTTGGGTGGGATGGTGCGCTAGTGATGGTCCGGCTCACGAGTTTGGGTCTGGCTACAAAATATTTGATTCTGTAGAATTTCACAGCGTAATAGTTATATATATATATATATATATATATATTGTGCACCTGGGTGCATCTGCCGTCATACAGGATGCATCCAGGCCAACCGACGCGCCGTAGGGGGTGCACCGGGTTGTCCCATCCGCGCAAGACACGAGACCTTCCCGGGAATCCCGCGATGCGGGGAATCTTTTTTGTTTCGGATCAAAAAATGCAATATCTCCTAAACAGTAGCTCCAATTTCAAATCTGTTTGCACCCGGGTTGTTAAAAAAATGTGCTTAACAAAATGAGATCCCACATGACTATATTTCACAAACTTTTTTTTTCGAAAGTACGTAATTGCAACTTCATCGTACTATGAGTTGCCATCGTGACTACAACACAATTGCAACCCGACCGTAGTATACTTAGCCCATTGCAGCACTTTGACTTTTTTTATTGAGCTCAACCTACACACTCATATACAATGTGTGACGAGTGTATTTCAAGCGGATGGGGTGGCGAGATTGATGATTTCAGCGTCTTACGGACACATCTTGAGACTGAACTTGAGCATTATCGACTTCCATGAGGCCAAGCTGGTTTGTATCTTATTATCTCTCTCTCTCGACCTCTGTTGTTGCAATTTGTAGTGAACCTAGTTCTCGTATGTGTTGCAACGGGTGTGTACTTGATTATTTTTCCCTAGCAATTATTTCTCTCACTCTCTCGACCTCTTTTGTTGCATTTTCTAATGAACCAAGTTTTTTGTGTTGCAATTGGTGTCTACTTGTTTGTTGCAAATGGATACCGCTATAGGTTGCAATTGGTGATTTTATTTTTTCCATTGGAATTATTATCCCTCTCTCCCTGTATTGTTGCAATCTGTAATGAACCCAGTTCTGTTGTGTTGCAATTGGTGTCTACTTGTTTGTTGCAAATGGATACTACAATAGGTTTGCAATTGGTGTTTTTCCCCTTGAATTTTTTTTCTTTTAAAAATCTACTATATCCACCTTACGTAATTGATGTACCAACATTGTTTGTTTGCAGATTTTTTTCCTATGTGTGATGGTGGTCACTATTTTGTTTATTGCATCAACCGCATTCATGAACGCATCGATATCCTTGATTCCATTTACTATGATTGGGTGCAAAGAGACCGCCGAATCCGCATGACCCCATTAAAAAGATGTTGCCGTTCTTAAGTCTTTTGCATTCAAAAGAATTTGCTCGACAACGATGCGAAAATGTTTTCTCCTTTTTTTATTTTGTTTGAGTAGTTCAAGGGTTGGATATACGGCTAGAGCTGATGCACTACTTGGTGTTCCATGTTTTTGTTCAGGCTAAGTTACCTAATCTTGTTGATATCTATAGGGTTGGCGGAAGGAAGCCCGATTGGCAAGAGCCAGGAATCATGAAGTTTAGGACCTTTTTTACTTTCCGGAGTAGCAAGTCCTGAAACTATGTGTCACATGTTGCAAGTCCTTGTCATTCCCGCTGCACTTGGTTTAGATATGTCTTGTAATTTGATACTCCCCTTTTTTGGTGAGATCCAAGTGTTTGTGTATATATTGTTGATGAAGCCCACTAGAGACAAGTCCATTGTTGCAAATGGTAGCTTACCGGCCGTAGGGTGTTGCAACCGTGGTAATCAACCTCTGTTGCAATTGGCTATAAACTAGGTTGCAATTTGCATTTTTTTGCAATAAGGTTTTTACAATTATTGTTTGAGACTACGCAGGGACGAAAGATTTGTAAAAACGGAAATAGTGCATGTTGTAATCGTGTTATTTTCGTTGTTGTAATCGTGGACACCCAATATTACAAATGGAGTTTTTACTAGCGTTGTAGTCACAACTGTGTTTATCACCCTTGTTACAAATGGTTGTTAACCAGGTTGCAATCGTCTAACTTGTGGTGTTGTAACTAGAGACACTCCCTTGTCGCAAATGGTAATTTACTAGCCATTGTGTTACTATGGGTCATCACCATGTTGCAAAATGATTATTGACCATGTTGTTAAGCATGCCCCTTTCGATCAAGGTTTTTTGAGAGACACTTTTAATGGCGTTTGCCGACTTACCAGCCGTGGGTTGTTGCAACTGTGGTCATCAATCTATTGTAATTGGCTATCAACTAGGTTGCAATTTGTATTTTGTCTTGTCAATTGTCTTGGGTGCATGATTTGTCAAGTCAATTGGTTGGATGACTAGTCGATCGCTGGTTTTTAATCGTGACGGTCAATTGTTTGCTTTGTTAGAACAACACCCTCTCTTGTCTATTGTTATTCCATAAAAAAAAATTGTCTATTTTTTTCTTGTTTGTTATTCCGGGACATTTTGCCTATCTTGTCTCTGTTTTCCATAGAAAAGAATTGTCTATTGTGAGTTGTTTGTTGTGCTAGGACAGGACCCTCTCTTGTCTATTGTTATTCCATAAAAAAATTGTCTATTTTTCCTTGTTTCTTTGTTCGGGACAGCTCCCTATCTTGTCTATGTTTTTCTATAGAAAAGAATTGTCTATTGTGAGTTGTTTGTTGTGTTAGGACAGCACCCTCTCTTTGTCTATTGTTATTCCATAAAAAAAAATTGTCTATTTTTCCTTGTTTCTTTGTTCCGGGACAGCTCCCTATCTTGTCTATGTTTTTCATAGAAAAGAATTGTCTATTGTGAGTTGTTTGTTGTGCTAGGACAGGACCCTCTCTTGTCTATTGTTATTCCATAAAAAAATTTGTCTATTTTTCCTTGTTTCTTTGTTCCAGGGATGACTCCCTATCTTGTCTATTTGTGAGTTGATTGTTGTTTGAATTAGCTAGTTAGTCAAGTTGCAATGAGTATGATGTTATAGTTGCGATTGGTCTAGTCTCGCAGATTTGCAATGGGTAGAGTACACATACATGGTGTATAAAATAGACGTTGTCTAGTCTATCACAAACTCGGACTGCACTTGAGCATTGGAACCAAACACAATAAAATTTTGCAATGCGCACTTATTCACTAGTCAACTTGTTCTTTTCAAGTAAATTGTTTGTTGGCCAAATCAAACTGACCCTAACAAATGTGGTATAAAAGTTGTGTTTTGGTTTCGACGAAGCCAAAATATGGGGCCGGTTGTAGTGAAAAAATGTTTGGATTGTATGACATGTAGGACCATACTATACCATTTCACTTTAATTAAATATGATCATGTGAGATCTTATTTTTTGTAGATAAAATCATGAGAAATATTATGGTGAAAAATAAATTACAAATCAAATATATAGTAAAACGCATCTCCTAAACTTCATACGCCTGAGCATCGGCGACGAGATGCAGCAGCGTAGTGATGGTAGGTGCTGGCTGTATGCGTAAGACCGAAAGCGATGGCTCAAGGCATGGACCATACCAAGAAAGAAGAAATGGTTTGAACAAGCGATGGCTCAAACTGACCTTTGCAGCTTGGGTTTTTTCGTACAGCAATCGTGGCTTGGGTGTCCACTGTCCCCTCTGTTGCGCATTTCCTCAAGCAGCTCGGGGGCGTCCACGAACCTACAACCTTTCTTGCAGTAAGCATCATCCTCATGAACACGAAGTACGACGAGGCGTCCGGCAACTTGCGAAAACAAGCACTTGCTCCGCGGTTAGAAGCCCGCACCCCACAAGAGCCATGTCCTTGCTGTGTTACGACTCGTGCTCCACTCGTTGTCCTCGTCCCTCCCTCGGCCTCTCTCTCTGCTTGCTCGCAAGGCCCGCCATGGCCAAGTTTGAGCGCAGCCACGGGATAACTCGATTCGAGAGGCGGCTGGACACGAAGGTGAGCAGAGCCGAAGCGCTCCCGATGGGGGTGGAGAAGAAGAATACCCGGCGCCCTTTGCTATATCCTCTTCCCTAGTCGGCTTCCTCCTCCGCGGCATGCGCCCCCAACAACGCCTTCTCCCCTGGCGCACCATCCGCCCGACATCCTTCTAGTCGGAGGTGAGCGCGTCAACGCGCGCTCCGTGGTGGATCACAACTCCGTCTGGGCGCCCTGGGTAGCCACGGAGCCGGGTCCGACTCGGCGGCGCGCGGACTACGGCTCGTCCCATCGCTGCGCGCGGATGCTACCCCGCTTTCTCGGGTGAATGGATAACGAAGAGGAGAGAGGGGATTGGGAGATGGATAACACCGAAGTCGTGGATGTTAGCAATTGGAACGAAAGTGCCAGCGAAGATGGTAAATTCGTCGGCAAAGTGGGTTCGAACAGAGAACTGCCGGCGCGGCCGCCTTCGATACGTGTGTTTGTTAGACACATTCGAATCTCATCCTTAGTTGCATCGACGAAACACAAAAAAAATGTTTGTATTGTATGACATGTGGGGACCACACTATGCCATTTTCTACTCTAACTAAATATGGTCATGTGAGATCTTATTTTGTAAGTAAAATCATGAGAAATATTATGGTGAAAACAAATTACAAATCAGATATATAGTTAGATATATATTAGCGTTTGAGGATGGACCAATTCAAGATGGGACTATGGGAGACGTTGGCTGTACGTATGTGTCAGAGCAAGCATGACCTCTCGGCTGCAAAGTTTAACCAGACCAGTTTGCATGTTGCCTTCTTTTTACTACGGTTTTGGTCACACCTTGTTTGCTAGTGTGATCACAAGAAGTAAGTCTGCCAAATAAGATTTTTGGTGCACAAGTGCGTGCTCAACTATAAATGAGGGGTGGCAGAGTTCCTAGTAGGGTGGTAGATTACACCGTGGTTAGCTGTATATTTTGATATATATATATATAGAGAGAGAGAACTATTGTCTTATAGCTGGCTTCAAAATATTTGATTCTGTGGCCGGACCAAACTGCCAACCAGCTCGGCACCATCCCGAGAGGCTACAATTCTGTTGCATGCATGGCTCATTTATCACCCGGCAATAATTCTTCCTCTCTCCTAAATCAACGGTGGCTTAATTTCATTTATTGGTCCTTGCCTTTCGTGACGACACCTTTCTCTCATTTTCCCAATATATCTTTCTCTCTCCTCACATAGTCACATGCAGCGTCGAGTCCTCCTGGCCCCGGGCGGCGGCAGCGTCGAGTCCTTGCTACCTTCCGATGGCGGCGTTCCTTCGGGGCGTGGGTGGCCAACTGGTGATGGCGGCCCCCATCCTCACGCGCACGGCAGCGCTCAGGCGGCGCGGCGGTGGCTAGCTGCACCATCTCGTCGGCGGCGGCCCCATGCCCCACGCCTGCATCCCTCTCCGGCCCTCGACCTGATCCTCGCCGGCGCTGCAACGGAGGCTCGGCACACGACGGCACGGCGCAGCCCCGACGTGCAGCCCAGCAGCGGCTAGCAGGCCATGGCCGGCCCTGCTCGCGCCCCCTTGCGGCGTCCACCTCCACCCCGTGACCGAAGGGGACCTCCACCGCGCGTCGACCTCGCCGACGGCGCGGCTCTGTGATGGCGCATCCCGACGGGACCCCAGCAGCTCTCTTCCCATGGCAGATTCCGATGGACCTCGCTGCCCAATGGTGCCCGGGCGATGTGTAGACTCCAGATACCGATCTCCAAATCGTCGCCATCGTTTTGTTCGTTCACCGCCGCCGGTGCACCTTACTAATTGTTTGTTCTGAGATCAGCAGCGTTTTGGATTACGGAGATGTACTATTTCGTTTGCATTTTGTTGCTTTGGTGCGTCCATTTGCTTAGTGTCTTCTTTGTGTGTCTGACTATCGGAAGGATAATTTTAGTTTTGAAATACCTACCAGGTAGGATTTGGGAGTTCATGTTGTAGTATCATCTGCTTTCTTTTCTTGCCCGCGATTAATTGAAGTTGGTATGTGATTTCCTATTCTTGAGTACTCCTTACTAGCTAGGAAATATTAACTGTTTTCTCATCAATCCTAAATCCTGAAATCGATTTATTGTCATTCAAGCCATTCGATTATCGTAACTACTTCGTGATTCTAAAAAAAGTCTAGTAAATATATTATCGTAACTACACTTGGGATGGCAAGGCGTAGATTATCGTAATTATCGTAACTACACGTGGTATATATAGTATATTCTCGTAACAGCCACTTACAGCGTGCTAATTACAGTAACCATAATATTTGGTAATTATCGTAACAATATCATTCTCGTAACCAAAATGCGTGCTAATTATAGCAAGTAAAATAATACTTGCATGCATGGCAAGCCGCGTGAAACAAAACAATTGGCCAGCGTAATTAATTATCATTGATTACTGTAATTACTTGGGTATTGACCGTACATGCATGCAACCGGAGCAGTTACTGGCTGGATCGATCGGATTGGCACCACGGTCATATTCTGTAGCTAGCTACAAACTATACTCTCCCGAGAGAGAGAACTATTATATATATATATTTTGAGATGTAATATATCTGTGAGAAGTACAAGCTTTGGATCATTTCGTGACTTATCTCTTGGTAACTTAGTCAATCCGGCCCATGATGTGTTCTTTGAGTCCTTTATTTCGAAAGGCCTTTCGGACCATTTATTATCAGAAGGCCTTTCGGACCATTTATTTTTAGAAGGCCTTTCGGACCATATTTTCTGCAGCCTCTAAAAAAGATGCTCAAAAAAAAAAAAAAAAAAAAACCCTCCAAGGCCGCACTCCGTTTTTGCTAAAAAAAGAAAGAAAGAAAGAAAGAAAAGGCTGCACTCGCACCAATGGTCCGTCGCACCAATGGTCCAATGCCCTCGCGCCAAGCAAGAGAAGCCACTCCGACGTGGACAAACCCCAGACGTGGAGGCCATCGATTGGTCCGCACACGCGTCCATCTCCTCGCAAGGAATGCCGGCTTAAATCGCAGCAGCACTACGGCGAAAACCCGATCGCCCGTCGCCACTGCCGTTTGATTCCTCCCCCTCCCCGGCTTCCAGAAGCTTCACGGCTCCGCCATGCGTCCCGCCGTCGTCGCGGCGCTCCTCCCTAGTGGCAGCGACCGCCTCCCCGGCCGCCGCACTCTACTCCGCCGGCTCCCCGTCCTCCAGCTCAACCCCAACAACTTCAAATCGAAGGTCTCACCCCTGACTCCCACTGCGCCTCAGCCAACAGATCGGCGCCTCCGTTTTGGGTTCTCTCTGAGCAGTTTGCCGCCTTTCGCCTTTGGTGCAGGTGCTGAACTCGAACGGCGTGGTGCTGGTTGAATTCTTCGCGCCGTGGTGCGGCCACTGCAAGCAGCTGGCGCCCGCCTGGGGAGAAGGCTGCCGGCGTGCTCAAGGGCGTCGCCACGGTCGCAGCGCTCGATGCCGATGCGCACCAGGCGCTCGCGCAGGTGACTGTGCCTCCTCTTTCACCATCTTGTTTCCCTGTAATTCGTCCACGGGCGTGCGAGTTGACTTGAATCAATGGAGTGATCTCGCCATCACTTGCTGCAATTGTACGGTAGTTTGGTCGCGTTAGGTGATTATTCTCTAGACTAATGTGCAATGTCACACCAATACTTGGATTCCATATCCAGATGTTAAACCAAGGATGAGGACAGGTTTTATTATTAATTTGTTCTGATCTTCAGCAGTGCAGTGCCACTCTTATTTTGTGGTTTAGGTCTAGGAATTGTGACTTCATTGATATTAATGCATCTAAATTATTGATTCTTTTAGTATTTAGTTAAAGTTTAGTACCATGCATAAGTTAAAACACATGCCATATTTCGTAAAAAAACAAAAGAAGAAGAACACATGCCATATTTGTTATGCATATGGAACTGTTGTATGACAAGTAAGAGAGTGAAATATGGCGATTCTGCATAGAAAGTATTTTTAGAGGGAGGGAGAGAGGGGTAATCCTTGTTCCATTACTGTTAATGAAACCACCTTCTGTATAGAAAACTTTCAGTATAGGTTAAGATATTATAATAAATTAGCAGTTTGTGAGTTATTTTGACTTTTGAGTTACTGTTAGTTATGAACTTGCATGTTGAATTAGCAATTTGTTGATAAATCTGATGAAAATTTTGCATTGGATAGAATGTTATGTCCTTTGGTGCATATGTTTAAGAATTTTGTTAATGTTTTGATGATAAATTATTGATAATGTGACTCTAAAACACATATACAATGAAATGCATATCAAACTGATGGTCGGCTGCAATAATTTATCCTCCTGTGGGACAGCAAAGAAGACAGACAAACTCAGGGTAAACAATATGATTGAAACTAATTCTGGTAAAATGACCCAAGATTAGGATACCTTCTTTTTTTATACTATGGGTTTGATAAGTTTTTTCTGTTTCACTACACAAATAATCTTGGGGCTCATGTAATGCGAAAGTGACAACCACAAATTTCATCTCACTTGCATAATTTTCATAGATCTGTGTTTGCAATGCTCTGAGTTTAGTTGATTCAGTTTAGTTGATTCTGAATGCATGATGTTTTTATTTTCAGGAATATGGAATCAGGGGATTTCCCACTATTAAGGTGTTTTCCCCTGGTAAACCTCCAGTCGATTATCAAGGAGCAAGAGATGTAAAGCCAATCGTAGAGTTTGCTCTGTCACAGGTTTGTTGCATCAAATGCTACTTAGATGGCCTTTTTATTTTTCTTCTATTTGTTTATTGGATACATTTCAGTCAATTTTACTATATACTAGGTTTTAGGTATGACTTATGCAGTTATGCTTTTGCTGTCCCTTTTACTGAACACATTTCATGCTTTGTCAGTATGCTTTTTGAAATCCATTTAACTTCAGTGGCTTATACAAATTACTTTGGATCATAGTGTACTATGAAAACAACTGCTATATTTATAGGCTGAAAGTAGTTTTGTGGTTGAGTTCTTGATTGCGCTGTTTACGTCTTTTAAACAAATGTCTGACCTAATGAATGCCTTGGACATTCAAATTTCTGAGGCAGTCAATGCATTCCTCTAGTTCTCCGTGTGTTCTGCTGTTCACAGGTGAAGGCCCTTCTTAAGGCAGTCTACGCTTTTAGCAAACCATTTAATTTCAATAACAACTGATATCTTTCTATTGGATGAAAATAGTTTTCTAGTAAATTTTTTTATTGTGTTTTTATGTCATTTTAAACAAATGGCTGTCCTAACTAATGCCCCCAAACATATGAAATTCTTCTCTAGTAGGCATAGAGGCAGTCAATGCGTTGCTCTAATTATGTTGTGTCTGCTATTCACAGGTCAAATCCCTTCTTAGAGAGAGGTTGAGTGGTAAGGCATCAGCAGGGTCAAATGGCAAGACATCTGGAGGTTCAAGTGAGAAAAAAGTGAACCAAGTGCATCAGTAGAATTAAATTCACGTAACTTTGATGAACTCGTTGTCAAAAGCAAGGACCTTTGGATTGTGGAATTCTTTTTGCGCCATGGTATGGTGCTTGCTGTACATTTACTGTTTATCATATAGCTTGGGTTATTTTACATTCTTTGCTATCAGTTTCTCAAATAGAGGAAAATTAAAAAAAAAAGGTTGCAGTGAGTTGTGTAAAATTAAGTATTCTCTTACTAAGAGTATTCTTGGGCATTCTCCTTAAGTTTATGTTTATTTATCCTATCATTTTTCCATTGCCATTGTATGTTCTACAATACTCTTCATTTATTGTGGGGGCGGCAGAAGTTTGACATATACTTCTGTTCAGGTGTGGGCATTGCAAGAAATTGGCACCTGAATGGAAAAAGGCTGCAAAGAACTTGAAGGGCCAAGTGAAGCTAGGCCATGTTGATTGTGATGCTGAAAAGGTGTGTTTTTTTATTTGTTCTTTTGAGCTTACGTCTTCTTTTGGTATTGACCTTTCCCATAACCCTACATTTTAGTGTTTTTGTGGGAATAATCACTGATTGAAACTTCCAATTTATTCTCAAGCTGCTTGCTAGTGAACAATTGCTATAAAGCTATAAATTCTTAGTTTTAATTAAACTCGTGCCTTGCCATTTGGTGATGACCAGGACTTCAATGAAGGATTTGAAAATTTTGAAGGCATTCACATTTTTGTAGCAATATAACTTGAGTTTTGATTAGGATCATCCCATCCCATCCATTTGTTTGGAATGCCACTTTCTCAATATGTGTATGTCGAGAAACATTATTTTTAGCATCTAAATTTATGTTGGCATAAGTTCAGGCAGACTGACCTTTTAGAAGGTTGAAATTCTCACCTTTTAGAAGCATAGAAGGTTGAAATTCTCACCTTTTAGAAGCATGGATGCTTTCCTCTTCCTGGCAGACTGACCTCTCTCTTCTTTCCCAATTGCCACACTGCAGATTATTATTAATAATTAACGATTACTCTCCTATTTTGCAGTCCTTGATGAGCAAGTACAAGGTGGAAGGTTTTCCGACTATTTTGGTATTTGGTGCTGACAAGGAGAGCCCATTCCCCTACCAGGGGAATAGAGTTGCATCTGCCATTGAGTCTTTTGCATTGGAGCAGTTGGAAGCCAACTCTGGCCCAGCTGAAGTTTCTGAGTTGACTGGCCCGGTAAGGCTAGACCTTCATGGTACCTTCAAAAATCTGACGATCTTTTTAGTCCACCTTTGATATTTGAGGTGACGATTTGGCTTCTGCAGGATGTCATGGAAGAGAAGTGCGCTTCTGCTGCCATTTGTTTTGTATCATTCCTTCCAGACATCCTTGATTCAAAGGCAGAAGGAAGAAACAAGTACCTTGAGCTTCTGCTCTCTGTTGCTGAGAAGTTTAAAAAGAGTCCATACAGGCAAGTGTCAGCTTAACTAATTACAGATCTTACCAAAATGTGTCTGGCTCGTCACTTTCAAAGAAAAAAAACCTCAAGTTTAACCGATACAACAGGTTTCTTTAGTATGTGTCTGGCTCGTCACTTTCAAAGAAAGAAAAACCTCGAGTTTAACCTATACAACAGGTTTTTACTAGTTTAGTGGCATTCAAAAGAAACATTGATATTGGCATTCAGCAGTAACACGTGTGTATTTTAAATGCCAAGATATATAGATTTAAAACAAGATACTGAGTAACCTTGCGTGAACAAAATATTAGTGTTGATATTTCAAACCAAAACTGTACGAGGATACTGAAACGACAAGTGTTCTATGTTTAGTTGGCCTCAACAAAAGCATGTCATTCAATCATTCGTCTTTTCTTTTGAACTACACATCCTGAGCCAGATACTTTATGCCTTGCAGTTTTGTCTGGACAGCTGCTGGCAAGCAAGCTAATCTTGAGAACCAGGTTGGAGTGGGTGGCTATGGCTATCCCGCTATGGTAGCTCTCAACGTGAAAAAAGGCGCATATGCTCCACTCCGTAGTGCCTTCCAGCGCGATGAAATCATGTAAGCTCTTTGGTCTTACTAATTATTATAGCTTTGCTTGTTTCATATTGATTAGACAGATGATTAACGGAAAGTTGTCTCATGCAGCGAGTTTGTGAAGGAAGCAGGGCGTGGTGGAAAGGGAAATCTTCCTCTGAACGGTGCACCTACAGTAGTCTCGTCCGAGCCGTGGGACGGCAAAGATGGAGAGGTCATTGAAGAGGATGAATTCTCCCTTGACGAGCTCATGGGCGACAGCTCCTCAGTAAACGATGAGTTGTGACTCTGATGATTCTGGAACTGATTTGCGTTTCGATTAGTCAGACTGTAAATTTGAGGAACTCTGATGTTTTAAGAACTCATTCCTTTAGTGGGATGACTTTTCAGGTTTTGGGTGCTAGAATGGTTTAAAATTAGAGAAAACTGATGTGATAGGCACCTCTTCTTTTACGTTTTATTTTTGTCCCTCAAATAAAATCAGTTTGGACGTATCTGTTGCTTGCCACTACAAATGGTCTCCGCTTTTAGAACATGCTCTGCTGCCTGCTGGCCGCTGCTTCGGATAGACCCAAACTCCCAGTCCTAGAGGACACAGAAGACGAAACATACTGGAGCAGTGCAAGCATCTGATGAGATCATGAGATCGGCATCCGCATCATAGGCGCTACTGTTTCGCTTGACGAGCTGTAACTCGCGCAAAGCCTCGCTGAAACTTGTAAGATACAGATGCTTTATTTTTTTTAGATTACGATATACTGATGCTTTTATTGCACTGTGCTTCCGAAGACTCGAGTACCTGATGACTTAAAATTTTGGAAAGCGACTAGTAGTTACTGTACTTATATTTAACTGGAAGCTTTTCATGCCCTCAGTAGTTTGTACTTTCAGTCTGTTCTCTGAACACTGCTTCAGCAAAGACGCAAACGCAGATGCAGCTGCAATGGTAATAATCCTACAAGAATATCCACCTGCAAAGCAAAGCCAAACTGCCACTTCATTAATCATTAGAAACACAAATATCCATAGAAAAATCTTTCATTAATCATTAGAAACACAAAATCCATAGAAAAAAAATCTGTCTAGAGTATCAATCATTGGGTGTTGGGACTGAGGAAAATTCAGTACTATAAAGGTGACACTAAATTGTCATTCCCGACGTCATGGTTGGCATCATGTTCATGAACCAACTGAAATCCACTCAACAACTCTCGGTACACCGCGCAAAATGACAGATGATCATGATCCAAATTCCCCACAATTCCAACCAAACTGCCAGTGGGCCAGGCGGCAACAGCACCAGACTGCGCCGCGCCCAGTCCGCCCGCACTGACACCGAACAGGTTGCGGACTTGCGGGTGCTGCGGCGGCTCACCTCACCGAACCCACGCGGCGCGCTGCGCCCGCCCTAAAAAAATCGGCCAGTACAGGTAGGACCCAACCAAACCCTCGAAGTCGTTCGGCCCAGCAGAGAGAGTCAGAGCATCGCCCCGCAATTCACCACGAGCGCGACGAGAGGAAGAAGCCGTAGTCGCCGAACCACCCCGGCGCCGAGGCCCTAGGCGCGCTTGCTCCCCGCCGCCCCCCGCATGGCACCGAAGCGCCCGGCGGCGGCGGCCTCGGGGTCAGCGTCCGAGGCATCCGACGCGGAGGCGGACGCGGTCCACCACCAGCCGTCCTCCCCGTCCCCGTCCAAGACACCGCCGCCCAACCCTAACCCTAAGTCCGCCGCCGCCGCTGGCCCCACCTCGGCGGCGGAGGACTCCACCGCGGCCGGATCCGACTCCGAGGCCGCCTACGACTCTGACGCGGACCACCGCTCCCCGCCCCGGAAGGCGGCGGCGGCAACGTCGTCGCCCTCGCGCAAGCCCAGGAGCCCCAGGCCGCGCTCCCCCTCCCCGGACGCCGCCTCGTACTCCGACGTCGCGGCATCAGACGCCGACGCCGACGCCGACGCCCCGCCGCCGGAGACGGCGCCGACTCCGCCGACGACGACAACGCCTCCCCGCTCTCGCTCCGTCCCCCGCGCCCATCCCGCGCCGAGGCTGCCGCCATCAAGCCCCTCAGCTCGCGCCCCATGGATCCGCCGCGCCGCTCCATGGTACCCTCTTTCTCCGAGCCGCGCTCGAAGCGCCCCCGCAGCGCCGCCGTCCCGGCATCCGTGGAGCACCTCAAGAGGCCGTCGCGGCTCTGGAGCCTCCGTGACGAGATCGTCATCCTGCGGGGCTTGGCCACCTACCGCGCCAAGCGTGGCGTCCTCCCCGGCTCCATGCATGACATTTCTAAGCTCCACGGCCACATCCAGAGCGAGCTCAGTGTTAAGGTAACCCCTACGCAGCTCAGTGACAAGGTACGGCGTCTCAAGCAGAAGTACAACCAGCTTTCGTCCCGTGGCAAGAACGGGCGGGATCAGACTTGCCCACCCAGCATGAACAGAGTGTTTATGAGATTGGCAAGAAGGTTTGGGGAGCAAGTGTTAATGGTGGAGGAAGTACTGGTGCTGATGGGTATGAGATTGGTGGTGGTGGTGGTGACAGCGAAGAGGAGCACGAGATTGCAGAGACTGACGAGGACGCGGAGAGTGGGCGGGATGAACGCGCCCGCAAGAACAGGAGGCTTATGCCAATTGCTATGGCAAATGGAAACGGGGCTGGGTTTGGTGCTGTCAATGCCAATAGCAGAGGCAAGTTTGATATTGACAAGGGAAAGGATGCTTATCCATACCTTTGGGAGACTGTAGAGGATCTGTCAAAGGAGCACCCGAATGGGGTAGCATTCAAGAAGGCCTTTGAGTTGATCGAAGGCCCCAAAGCTCGTGGGATGGAGGAAAAGCTGCGAAAATTCAGGCTGACAGAGATCAGACACCAGCTGCGCCGTATGGAGCTGATGAAGGAGACAGTGAAGATGGTGCTTGATGCGCTGGAGGGTTGACTGAGTAATGAATGATCTTCTGGTGGGTGAGTAGTGCGATGTTTAAAGGAGCAATCAGTGTCGTCTTTTGTTTCTAGATACAGTTTCTGTGGCTGAGTTACTTAACTTTCCTGAACAAGGTGCACTTGTCTCAGTAAGAATTTAGGTACAGAACAGGGAGTGAGAGTGATGGTGTTTCCCTTGTTCTTGGTCGATCATAGTATTTTCTGTCTCTTAGGTGCTAACTTCTGCGTTATATGGTATACAGTTTCTATGTTTAGTTAAGTTTGGTTTGATGCATCTGCATTATGAAGGTTGTTCTATTTTACTCCTTTTCTGCTGATTTTTCTACTGTATCTGCAAATTGGAATGCCATGCTTGGTGATCTGGTTGATTGTCATGGTTCAGAATCTACTAGATTTAGGTTTTTTTATATATTGATATATAATGTTCAGAGCCTACTAGATTTAGGTTGTTTGATGCGATAGGAGGATAATTGCAGATGGTTTTATAGTTGATGATCAAAACCAAGGAGGATCACAGTAATCTCTTTGAAAAAGCATTAGTATCCTTTGCCAAGACCTTTCCTGATGATGATCTTTTTTTGTGTTCTCCCACTAGTTTTATGGATATGTGCATCTTGGTCTTTTAGATGTTATTAGTACACATCCATGTGCCTATGCGCCTCTGTAAATGGCCCTGAACTTCAGGCATATTGACATTCATGGAACTCGGTTAGGAGTGAATTCCTTGTTGGCTTGTTCTGTCTGAATCTGCTGGGTTGTTTATGTTTATTAGGCATTTGAACTAATTGTGAAAAGCAGTGTGTATTTTGCTTCATTTTAAATACAGTATATGATGTTTAGTACTTTTAACTAATTGTGAAAATCAGGATGTATATTTTGTTCTCTCCATTTCCGTAACTGTGCTTAGCTTTTGACCTCAAGCTCTTCATTTCCTTTCATATCTCTGGGGATCATGATGTGAATGGAGTTATGATCATTGACTATCATGAAGTGCTCTTATTATTCAGCATCTTAACGTCAGTTTGGATTTTAGTTTTTGGTCCATACTTTGTAAAGTTTGTTTGCTGACGCATATGATTCCAAACTTAGCGTCCTCTATCTGGTGATAATGAAAAATGTCACTTGAGCAACTACGATCCGGGTTGAGGATGAGTCCAAACCGAACAATGAAGTCAAGTTTGTCGTTTGATGACTTAATTCATAGTATCTTGTCTTTTTGTCTTTCTTGATTGATGCTGTCCAAAGTTATGTGGGTTTGATTATTGCTGTCATTACTGTTGCCCAAGTGCGCTCCTCTGAACAGGACCACACTGAGTTACTGATCATGGCTTAACTACGGGCGTTTGGATTTTGATGTGACCTTTTTTTTTTCTGTTTACCTCTACTACTCGATGTGTTATCGTGATTGTTTGTTACGAGTCCCTGTATCATCTGTGTGTGGATCCAACTGGTGAACAAGATGTCGGCTCAAAGGTACAGTACATGTGAAATGATCGGTTCATCACAACGCGGTAGAAACCTGCAAGAAATCAATCAAAAGCCCTGCAAGAAATCAATCAAAAGCATAGGGAATCTATCATCAGGGGACCGCGCTGCGCCGGCGGCGCCCCAGTTACACTGGCCGGTGCCATGCGTGCCGAGGCGAGCGCGAGCGTGAGCGTGGCGGCGCTTGTCCTGCTCCTGACGAGGACACGGGTACACGACGGCAGCTACCCGAG
Source organism: Hyparrhenia diplandra (assembly GCA_015847255.1). NCBI lineage: Eukaryota > Viridiplantae > Streptophyta > Magnoliopsida > Poales > Poaceae > Hyparrhenia > Hyparrhenia diplandra. The sequence continues at coordinate 186,493 of JADLZK010012341.1, forward strand.
CTCGGAGGACGGGCAGGGATCGACCGCCCGAGGGATACGAGACGCCGATTTGTTACACTTCCTGACTGAAGAACTTAGGGGAGGCTAGTTCTTATGGTTATCAATGGGAATCAAAACAGGTTGCAGATGGACGATGCATCTTGGAGCCAAGTTTGTTCCAGGAGGAGGCAAGAGCGATCGAAAATCCAATCAGACCTTGTTCAGACAAGTCAGGCAGGCATGCAGCAACATCATGCACTGGTGCAAAACGGGGACGCCGCTGGCTGATATGGCATCGTTGGCTGATATGGCATCGTGAAGGTTTGCCAGAACATGCCACATCGTGTTAGCTGCACTTCCGTCAACATTGACCATGCGACATTCAGTGGTTACCAAAATCTAGTGACAGAACAGATCGCTTCTATGTGACAACAGTTCTTTCCACAAATTTTTTTGAGAATAAGTTCTTTCCACAAAATCAAAATGGTATAATAATGAAATCCACATGCAGAAAAAGTTAGAAGAAACTATTGTACAAACTTGGAATCAGAACGGAAGTATAGATCATACGAAGCTACAGATCTTCCATGAACACTCAAGTAAATGCAAAATAACTAAGCAGCAAATGCAAGATTTCATTTTGTGAACAGGAACACATTGCATTCCATAAGAAACAGTTGTGTCATACTATGGGAGGGTGCACAAGAACAGTGCATCACATGACACACTAGAGGCTAAATGAATATGAACAAAGCCCCACGCCACTCAACCGGCTATTATCATTGTTATTGAATAAATCCATGAAAGCTTAACAGTATGTTTCATTTCAAGATGAGCATTGAGCATCCCCAGAGAACAGATGAAGACTAGTATTGCTTTGTCCGGTCCAAAGGGGGGCCAACTCAGGGATTCATGTAAGATTGCCTGCAGGATCAACACAGACTCACACATTTCAGCGAGAGGTCCAGAGATCATGAATCAGTGGATTCTGCATTAGCACTTGGCAGCGAATTATCATTGGTAGCGCCATGACGATCACCACCCTCTCGCGTAGCAGCCATAAGCTCATCAACCTGAAGCATGAGAGAACATAACCTTCGCATAACCTCTGAAGTAGTTGAACAAATCAGATCTTGCATTGAACTTCTAAATATAAGCCGCTTCCATCTGTAGGCATGTAGGGGTCCACAGCTCGTGGGTTTGCAGAAGGGTGCTTTTTTTTGGACGTGCTTGCAGAGCTCTCTGTATGTACCCATGTATGAACAACCATCTTCCATGCAGCTCCTCCTCTTGTGATTCAGCTTCTTCCGAGCAGGCTCAACCAAGGTATATCCCTTGACCTCACCACGGCAAAGGGGACATGCAAGCTCTATTGCATCTGCATCCGAGGCTTCTTTTTGCATGACTCCACAAGCTGAGCAAGACAATTTGAGTGCTGGTAGCTGGAAGCACAAATATATGGACGGCAGCCATTGCCGTGTGATGAACAGAGTAGAAGAACAGCATTGTGTGGGAATTCCATGCATACTGGACAAGTTGCATCTGTCCACGCACATTTCTCTATCGCTGAAAATGGTATCTCCTTGCAGGAAACTTTTTTGAATCTGGAACTAGTGTGGGGTTTACTGTGATGTGATGATCTAAGCTGATAAGATGCACTTTTTTTGTTCCTCCTATACTTGGTCATCCTGAATGGACTGTAAGATATAATAGCAAATTAGATGCCATGAAGTCTGTTAAAAGAAATTCACATTGTCCTTATTACAACTAAAAACTGAAGGAACCTGGATGATAGTATGACACTAGGGTTGCTAGCACAAGGACATTATATTTTGCTTAATTATTCTGATCTATCCCATAGTCAAGAATCGAAAAGTATAGCTCAATAATAAATTTAGTAGAGACTAAACTCATTTACTCTGTTACCCTGATCATTATCTATAAACATGGAAAATATGAGTTGAACATTGATACCACCTCATCCACAAAAGAATATTTATTTTTAAATTAAATTACCAAACAGTTCAAACACTCACAAAGTTACAGAAATTTCTGGTTTTATCAGAAACTCAGTGGATACTGTCACTGCAAACTTTGAACCTCTTTTTTTTGGTTCAGGACAAGTTTCAGGGGATTAAAATCAGATGTTTTTGGCGTGTATATATCTGATGCATCATTATTCAGAATTTCACAGCAGAGGCTGCAAATGTCCATCTTTGATATACCTAGCAACCCAAGAAAAATAGACAACATGGATATTCACGGTTGCTATTGAGAAAAAAAAAAAATGGCAATGATTTCAAACAAATTCAAGGTAGAGAGTAATTTCCATCACATTCTCACCATGTCAGTATGCCAAAGTTGGAAATCTATTCAAATGTCCTGTGACTCGTAAGAAAGTATATAGAGACTTAATAGCTTCAAAATAATATAGCAACTTAAAAAGACCTTTGGTGTGATTGCAGAAACATGGATTTTACATGAAACAAACATAGATATGTGTATAACTCAACAGCGGTGATACATAATAAAATTTTCAACCCAGATCCCAGCACAGGCATATGTGTACATATTTTTTTTCCACAACGGTAAAACCGAATTTCATTACGCTAGTAACGAAATTACATAGAGTAACCAGTTTTCGACTGTTTGGAACTTTTACCAGACGCCTACTGAAATTGTATGGTGTGTACATATGGAATATCGTGTCTAAGATTCCTAAAATCTTCTTTATACTAACCAAGCATTCCATAAAATGTTATCCGAACAGGAAACTAGGCATGGTGTGTACCAGGGGCGGACCCAGCAAACGGACATGGATGAACACCCGATAATTTTGCCAAAGTTCGAAGTTAAAGATGCAGCAAATAGCCAAATAGCCTTAGGTTAGGGTTTGGGTGCTCGGCGTCGAACAGCAGGAAGGGAAGAGAAGGGGTTCGAATACCTGGTGGGTGCTCGTCGCCGGTGAAGAGGCTGGCGAAGGCCTCAGCATCTGGCGTTGGAGCGGCGGCGGCGGCCACACCAGTCGTCGGAGCGCGAGGTGCCGAGAGGCAGAGAAACAAACGCGGCAGGCGGGGTCGTGCTCGTGCGGAAGGGGAAAAGAAAAGGAGGCGGACGGACGGCCCAGTCTGGTATTATTCGGCCCGCGGAGAACCCACATGCAGGCCTCCTGGGCCGTTTCTTTCACACATTTCAGTTGCAAATATTTTCTCTCTCCTTGTTTTGTTTTGTTTTGTTTCATATATTCTTCTCCATTTCATATGTATTCAACTAGTTTCTTTCTTGGCGCCCATGCGCGCGGGCATTAACCGACCCTGTGTTTTGATGACTGCAAAAAAAAAAAATGCAACTAAAGACATGTGCCATCATGGCATTTGGGGGATTGAGGCGTGTATCGCTCCCGGTGTTCATACGCTTGATTGTCGCAAGGCAAGGATCGGCAGTGTCCATGAAATGTCCCAATTTTTGCCCTTTCTTTGGCGCCCATGCGCTACAGCGAGGGATCTGCTTAGTGGATCTGTTTAGTTAGCTTGAATGCATTCGGATGGAGAAATTTGCTATTATAAGACCCCAAAAAAGTGGCTTCGCAAAGATGGGATTTTTAGCGTTGGCTTTGCTAAAATGTGACTTCAAACGTTGACACTTTGGAATTCCATATGTCTATTGCATCCCTCGGGATGAAGCATGAAATGTTTGGTGCTTCAACCCTTAGCACACACACAAAAAAAAAAAAATTAAGAATCAACACACCGACCTGCTGTAGTCACCTCTATATCAAACTAAATTTTTGAGAGGAAATATACAGCCACAACAAATCACCAGCACATGTAGCATCAACCCTCAATATGGATATTTATTGACCAAATTATGTAAGCAAGTATACAACCACTGCAAATCACCAGCCTATAAGAAGAACCATCACCATGGATGCGTGTTGAAGCGAGAACATCTATTTTTTTGTTGCATCTAATTCTTTGTAGCGGGTTAGGCCTACAAAAATGCACTCTTTTCTCTCTACAATAGATGGATGCATTAAGGAGCAATTTTCTCGTGGTAGGATCAAAATGAGGGCGCCCAAATTGAATAAACAAATCTCCTCAAATCGACAAACAAAGCGAACCCTCGTTGTGTCCCAAATGGATCCTAGCGTGGACAAAGGCACAAAATTAGGTGGGAAACAATAGAAGAAAGCGAAGCCATGAGATCTCGGGACGGGAAAGCGAAGATGAATTGATCGATGGAGGCGCGGGTAGAAGGGATGGGTGCAAAAGATGAGGAAGAGAATACTTGGGCTTGAGGGGCGTGTGCGGCGAGGTCGCATAAGGAGTATTTACGGGGCCTCTCAGGGAGTCCGGCGGCGCGGCATCGGCGCCGACGTCGGTTCTGCCGCCACCGCCTCCGCGTGGAAGGCGACAAGGGGCTTTGACCAGTCGCGCCCTCCACGGCGGCATCACATCATTCGTCGCCACGTGGCGTCCATCTCCCTCCCTCGCCACCCGCATCGGCGCTGCGCCGCTTCGCCTTCTTGCGCTTCGGCTCTCCGCGAGCGCTGCCGGTGGAAGGCTTCTTTCTCTGCGGCCCAGTTCAGCCGGCACCCCTCGCGGTACCGCCTGGCAGCTACCCGACTTCGGCCGACTGGCGTCTCTTCTTCTTGCGAGGCTGGCGTGCCAGCGCCCGTTACTTCCGGCGCCCTCGGATGGCGGTGCTACTTGACTTTCGGCCGGTGGCCGTGGCGCCTCCTCGGCATCCCATGGAGTGCTCCATCGTGGCGGTGAAGTACCTCCCTCGGCATCCGCCCAGGCATCTTTGCTGGCGTCGGCGCCGCCGCGGCCGATCCGTGCGCCGCAGCGGCGGCGCTCCGTGGCGGTGCCCTCCAGTAGCGGGCGGGCTCGGCGGGGTGGGGCGTGGGCGTGGTGCGGGGCGCTGCGGGCTAGGAGGGACGCGGCGGCGTGCGCTTCGCCCGTGCCCGCGCGCCAGCGCCGGTGTTATAACCCCACACCTTGAACGCCCATCTGCGAACCCTCCATTCTTGAGCGGTGTCTGGCGGCGCCGTGGAGAGGGCCTTTTCATAGATGCGCCCGGTGTCTGCAATTATATATTAAAATAGGATTAATATTTATATTACCGATCTTTTGATCTAGTTTTAACCGGAGAGATTTAAATCTTGACGGGAGAGGAAAGAGTAGATGGAGGGGGAGTGTGGGCGAGTGGGGAAGAGTTGGCGTGAGGTTGGAAAACGGCTTTCGGGGGACAGCTGCGGCTGGGCTGGCGTCGTCGAGCCATGCGTTCCTAGCTATGGGCCAGCGAACCACGCGGGACCTCCTCTCTCTCGCGACCAATGGCCACCCGGACAAACGCCCGGCAAGCGTGTACCCAGCCAACCAATGGGCACCACGACCCACGGCAGCCCAGTACAGCCCCTCGCGCGCGCGCGCGTCCACCCGCTCTCACAGCTCGGCGGCGAGCCAATACCACGTTCGACAACCAAAAGGCGAGGTCAACAGGACGCGACGGCGCCCGCCGTGGCACCACCTGCCGCTGATCTGGGCGCCACATGCGCGCGCCCGATGTGGAGGGGCTGGGGCGGGTCTTGGCCTGGAGGTTGGGTACTTTATAATAATATAATGCTTGCCGTTAGACCAGTCTCAATAAAAAGTTTTATGTGAGTTTCATTAGCCTGGATAGACTGTCGTATAGGTATTTTTGATATTATATCACCATTTTTTATCAAGAGAGAAGAAATGAGATGAAACCCTCTTAATTGATTACTAACATTGGAATGAAATTATGCATTTAAAATGGATGTTCTAACAATGTTTCATTTACATATTGTAGCAATATTAGAAACAACAATACAAAACTTTCAATAACCTTAGTGGACCTATGGGCCCGTATATTTAGGTGTGCATGGACCGGCACAACACGAAAAATGAAATGTAAACACACATACACTACACCACAATGTGTTGCTAAAGAAACCTACAACACAATGCAATGTCCGGGTATTTACTATATGATCTTCTCTAATTCTTGAGTGGATTATAAAAAACCATAGAAACTTTCATGAAAATTAGCAAAAGATTTTTCAGGGCCGTGCTTTTGGACGGCACGCGACTTCGAAGGTGTGACAGCGTGCTATGGGTGTATGCGCCGGTCGAAGCAAAGACTTGTTGTGCCATACGGGCGCGGCCCCATGTGCCTCAGCGTGCCTAGAGGTTATGATCCATAGTGGCATGAAGCACGAGAGAGTTTGTACCATGGCGACATGGCGCGACCCAAAGTCTCACCTCTAGTCGATACCTGAGTCACCTCTTCCTCTCACAATTCTCCCTATCATCCCAATGTTTTTCGCCAAAATACATGCCTCCTTGCCACCTGTCGGCCGTTCGGTCAATTCTGATTTATTGTGAGAGAAAAATATTGTACATGGTTGATAAGTCGGCTGATAAGTTAAAGTGAACAAAGTAACCAAAACTTTGGATAATTGTTTAGACATCTAAGTTATTTTAAAATGAATTCTTTGTCAACTATAAAGGCGTAAAAAGTTCCTCATATTGAACTATCCTAGAGATCTTACCACACATATAGAAACTTCCTCATTCTCGTTCACTATTTGCTCCGATGGTAAACATTTTTTGAAACATATGCATTGTTCATACTCGGCTCCTGTCTGGTAAGCGCGCCTCCCAATAAATGGCTATTCAGTGCCATCAACCCAGGACACCGCCCTTCAAGAACCCCTGCGCCCTAACTCTTGCATTGGTAGCTCCCCTTCATCACTTCAGGCCGGAACCCCAGCCCTTGTGCTACCTCTTGAAGCTTCTTCATTCTCTTCTCGCCTCTCCTCCATCTCATAGCTCCATCCATGACGCCTAGCTAGCTTTTCTTTTTCATCTCCTGCTGGTGAGTTCAGCACTTCCAGATAGTCTTGTGTGTTTCGATCTGGAGAGCAGCATACCAAGTTAATTGAAGATTAGGTTAAGGGGTTGTTGTCTGGTTCAAGGTCGCTACAGCAGGCAAAGCCCGGCCATTTCGCTTAGCATGCAACATGGGTGTGTATCCATTGGTGATCTCGGACCAGGCTTCAATCCCTTTAACTAGCATCTGCAGCATATACTTCTCTAATCAGCTGTTCAAGCAGTTTTGCCTCTGGGTAAGCCATCTTTCGCTATAGGTTTTGTTTCCATTTATTAATTGTTAGAGAAACAGCAAGAGTCTATCGAGTAGCTGGATTTGCCTGACAAGTTTTCCGCTCTCATCTTTTAGTATATATATTACTATGGTATCAGAAGGACATATAACAACAATGCATGCACGTTTGTGAACTTCCGGCGGCTGGCTCTGAAATGAGTTTATGAATCATTGTCATGCAAGCACCGTACCTCAGTGTTTGCATTCCACTGCCTTTTTGCATACCGCATTTGAATATGCAGTAGTGCATTTTTTCTTCTTTGTATTGGATCACAGAGAATGCATGTCTCTTCTAATAACGCGCGTAATCACATTTTTTATTCTTTCCAAAATGCATATAGCATATTGCCACTCTAGAATAACGGGATCCGAATTGAAGAGCGAAATTGAAGCATTTAGTATAAGCACATCTGGCCAGACAGAGAAATAGCTAGGCTCATTACTTCGCTCACGTGGTCGTCACGTGAAAGATCCATGCCAGTCGCCATTGTTACCGTGCATTTGTCTTCCTACTTGTCCAAGAGGTTGGTAAATTTGTGACGTCTCATGTTCTAAACAAGACGAGAATATATTAATACATACATACATACTACATATGATACATACACGTATTGTTCGCAATTAAAGAAAATAAGGACATGCATGTTTGGTTCCGACTTCGAGACAGGCAAGCTCAGCTGGCCGGCACACAGACATCCATCGCACAGGCGTCTATTTGGGAGTCTGAGGCTATGGTCGATGTTTGGCACACGCAGGCTCTTGAACTAAACACATCTAAATATCTATATGATTGGCTAGCTTGCCTATCGCTAGCTCTTAGTATCGATCGAGATTACGCACTATATATAGAACTAAAGTATATATACATAATAAGTGAGCATGTTTTTATGTGCTGGAAAAAAAATCATGTATAACTATAACTATGTTTTGATGATTTCATCTACAGTACACGTTGGCTTTACTGACGTACGGGATTTCATGAATCATGACACTGGCAAAGCAGACAAGCACATGACGTGCTTCGACATATATTGACCATTCCATATATGTACTACGTACTGTTGATTTATTGAACGGACAGTGGAGTGATGTATATGTCTGTCCTTGCTCGATGATGAAAATGTTTGCTATAGATATATATGTATCGTACTGCTCCTCCGATATTTACATGGTCCTTTCTTTATATATAGAATAAATGTTTTGGAGAAAAAAGTTCCTAGTAGTTTGCAAAAAAAAAAAAATGGAGAACATAATAAAGCTCTGCCATTCATTCAAAAAGAGAGTTCTTACCCGGTTCATAGATCTCTGTCGACTTGAGGACGGCGTTAGCTCGGTTGGTGCGTCTTGCAACATACGAGCGATGTTCCCACTACCGACTCACACCCAGTCACGGTGGTGTCCTCATTCCCACTCGGGGAGGTTCTCTAGAACCACGGCGCCACAACCCAAAGTAAGCTAAGTGGGCACTTTCGAGTTGATGGACAAAAGGGCTCACTTTCTCCTCAAAGACCGCCATCAAGTCGCGGGTATTGGCCGACTTCCTAAGCGGAATGGACCGAAAGCCAAAGCGCGCCCGCCGCCGCCGTCGACCAGGAGTCTTGGGCGATGTACTTCAAAGTTTGTTGATGAAGAAGAGCGCCAATGGAGGTCTCGTCTTCGTCTCGCCATGGGGGTATGTATGAAATACATTTTCACCTTTTCTTTTCCACGTCACCATCGAGGTTGGCCACCCGTCGATGGGAGGTCATGGCGGTGATTCCACGGTCACAACTTCGTCATCGGCCAAGTCATGAAGCACTCCGGTTGTCATGACCCAAAAATGGCCTAAATGCGGTCGAGAGGTCCGACAACTCAAGGACCAATTCGACCTCGAACTCATTCACATCCCTTGGCGGGACAATGAGACCGCCTACACAGCGGCAAAGATTGTGTCGGTAGAGCACTGTCGGCGGCGTCATTGCCACCGACCCACCTAGGTCTTGTCACAACTTCGTCCAGGCTCCTAGGGGCGGTATTGCCTAGGTCGACCCCTCAAAGGGGATTGTCATTTCGCCCAACTCTCGGGGGGCGGGCCTTGCCTTACCGACCCCTCAAAGGGGCTGTCGGCTCGCCCGTCCACTCTGGGGAGATTCGCGGCTTGCCATAACCTTGGAGGAAGGACCTTGCCGGTAGGTGCTACCAAGGGATTACCAACTTGCCTGCCCCTTAGGGGATGTTACGCCTTGTCAATGACTTTTTATGTAGAATAACCCTCGAGGCGTCGGCTTGGCACATTTTCACTTAAAAGCTGAAGCGAGGAACCGAAATCTCGGTTTTAGGTTCGGTGTCGGTTTCTAGTTACGTCAGGTTAAAGGTGTTAAACCCGGCCGGTTTCTATGCGGACTAAAGCGAAACATTGAGCAACCGAAACATTCGTTCATGTGGAGGCATGGAGGATGAGCGCACACCCCAAGGGGCATCGACTCGACCCACCCGACCTATTGGCCTCTTCCACTCAAGTCACTCACAAACTCACCCCACCCACGGTCGTTTAGCTAGGCCCAATCGCAAGCCACGACACCCTTTGTCTCAATGTCTCAAGCTCTAACCCCTAACCCTAGGAGGGGCCGAGCCGTGGTCCCCGGACCGCGGCGGCGGCGGTTAGCGCGCCGGGGGCGTGAGGTGGGCCGCGACAGCCGGCGATCTTGCGGCTGCGGCTGCTGCGAGTGCGGTCGCGTGGCCGGCAGCGGGGAGCAGCGGTAGTCGGCCTTGATGGAGGCGGAAGCAGCCTTGGACGAAGCCGGAGAGGACTTAGCAGCGCTACCACCCTCGGCCTCGTCAATTTGTGTAATATTTGTCATCGATTTATACTTGTTGTGTATGATATCAGTTCGATACTTGTGCATGTGCTCTGCTGTTGATGTCATCGGTTTTATTCGGTTTGAACCAAAAGCGAAACCAAAATGGTCGGTCTCTAGTTTTTTAGCAAACCGATCTCTCGACCATGTGTAAACCCCTAATGCAGACTTGAAGCACATCACGAGCACCGAGCTCACCACTAGACGTGATGTGCTTCATAAACGAGGAAAAATCATGCTAGTTTGTCGTAAAGAATTCTTGAATACTATCTCGTAATTTCGGGCAAAGGCACTGCTGGGTTAGCATGTGCTACATAGTATACAATTTTACTGTACAATCCTTTTAGTCCGTACACTCTGCTCCGCTAGTAATCCAAATCCAGCCGCACTGCACCAGACTGGCAATCGCAGAGGATCGGATCGTGCGCGGACACACACACCAAACCCCGGCCAAGATCCAAAGCCCGTACGCATTCCCACACAGAGCTCGCGGTCTGCAGCTTTGCTCTCCCTCTCGCCAGCGCCGCTCGACGAAATCTAAGCACCGATCGGCCCGGAGGCAACGCCAGCGTATCCGTCCGGTCGCCGCTCACTGACTCAGGCGACCCGCACCCGACAGCCGTCGTCATGCGGGCAGCAACGGCGACCCTCCGACTACTACCCCACCTCTTCCTCGCCCTCCCTGTCCGCCGTGCCCAATGCAGTGTCAAGTCGACGCTCGAGTCCTGCGCCTCCTCGACCGCCTGCCCGGCGCTGCTCTCCTACACGCTCTACGCGGACCTGAAGCTGTCGAGCTGGCGGCGCTGTTCGCCGCCGACCCGCTGGCCATCCTGGCCGCCAACGCCATCGACTTCGCGGTGCCGGACCCGGCGGACCGCATCCTCCCGGCAGGTCTCCCGCTGCGCGTGCCGGTGCCCTGCGCCTGCTCCGACGGCATCCGCAAGGCCACCTCCGTCCGGTACGTGGCCCGGGCCGGGGACACGCTGGCGTCCGTCGCGGGCACCGTCTACGGCGGGCTCACCACGCCCGACTGGATCCGCGACTCCAACGGCATGGCCGAGGACGACGCCCTCGACGCCGGGACCACGCTGTTCGTGCCGCTGCACTGCGCCTGCTTCGGCGGCGTCGACAGCGGCGCCCCCGCGGTGTTCCTGACGTACGTGGTGGCCGAGGGCGACACCGTGCCGGCCATCGCGCGGAGGTTCGAACCACGGGCAACGACCTCATGAGCGTCAACGACATGGCCACCGCCGACGTCGCCGCCGGGGACATCATCGTCGTGCCGCTGCCAGGTGAGCGAGCCAGCTTTCTTGGATCTGGTTTTGGCATTTGCTGCCCTGGACCGTTGCTCGGCCTCAGATGTACCCAGCACGATCATCACTCGGGCGCGTGGTCGGTTGGTTAGATTAGATCGGACGCTTGCCGACAAATTTGGTTGGTAAAATTTGCTCGCGTAGCCGCAGTGCAGCCAGTGCTACCAGTTGCTGTCTAGCTGATCACTTACCACCTGAAATAACAAGCAGAATTCTCGCCGTTGTCGCAGGTTTTGCGCTTGATCACATAACATTTCTGCAGTACTTACTGCAGTTCAGTAAAAGCCAGGCTGGTCGTGCAGTCTGTATATTTGGCGAGTGTTTGTCTTTGCACGTGAAAGGGGGTGAAGCATGCGGCACGAGTGCACGGCGCATTCACGATTAAGAATGTGCTACCGCTGCGCCAAAAGTTGTTGAGTTGGTGCTCTGTTTGGAAGACTGCAAATATTGTCCAGTAGCTATAAATAAAATACCAGTAGCAACATAGTGGTGCGCTCCATGTGTGTGCCGCGTGCGTCTGCCAGTTGTTTTATGGTGGAAGAATTTGTGGGTGACGAAATAAAGGCACAAAGATTATTTGATTTGGTACTTTTACTGACACGCCTAGTGCTTTTCGTTTACTGTTTTCAGCATGCGCCTCGTCGTTCCCGGCGTTCACGTCGGACGCCGGCCTGGCCGTGGCCAACGGGACATACGCGATCACCGCCAACCGCTGCGTCCAGTGCAGCTGCGGCCCGGGCAACCTGGGTAAGTAGGCGGCGTCTCCTTGCCTTTCTCTGTTCTGCATCCTCAGCTGCGCCCCGGCCTCTGCTCTCTCGTGTTCCTGATCTGACTCTACCGTACGTTGCCGTGCTCGTTGCAGCTTGTTCTGCGTGCCGGCGCCGCTGGCGGACTCGACGTGCTCCAGCATGCAGTGCAGCAACAGCAACATGATGCTCGGCAACTTCACACTCCAGATGACCAGCGCCGGCTGCAGCGTCACCTCCTGCAGCTACGGCGGATACGTCAACAGGACCATCCTCGCCACGTAAGCGTAGTCCCGACCCAAATTCACCTCGTCTTCATGAGTTGAGATGAGCCAAAAAAAGGCACACACATTTTTTCACCAACAATTAATATTAATCTTTCTTTGCATCTCGCAGGTTAACCACGTCACTGAAACCCCAGTGCCCAGGTCATTCCTCTCGCCACTGTTGTTTACCCTCAACCATGGTCAATTGGTCATTGACCTCCACCATGTATAAAGCAAGATAGTGTGCACACACATTTGCTCATTTTTTAAAAAAAAAAAAAAAACATTTGTGCCATTTGTGCAGGCCCGCACCAGTTCCCTCCGCTGATGCCGCCGCCAACGTCGTCGTTCTTCGAGACGTACCTCGGCCCGTCACCGACGCCGATGGCATCTGAAGGCGGCATTGGTCCGCAGGTGGCTGGCATGGCGCCGACAAGCAGCCCGCCGGTGAGTTCAGGCAGTCCTCCCATGGCAGGTTCAACCGGCAGTGACGGTCTTGCGCTGGTCACTCTCTGCCTTGTCGCCTGTCTGCTGTGGTAGACCGGGCTGTGAGTGTTCGGAAGGAATTCTTTTGTACAGGAGCAGTCAGTTATTCTTCTGCTCGGCGCGCGGCGTGTCAAATTTTGTCGTCCTTCATTCGATTTGTCGTCCGTGTATTATCGCGAACGCATGCCAAAGTGGGGTAATTAACTAGGAGGGTGACAATGTTTGTGTCAAGTGAAGCGGGTTTGTGTGGGAACTGTTAGTGTAGGAAGGACGAGAGGAGATGAGATAGTGTTGTCTCTGTTTTTCAAATCAGATCGTTCCATTCCTGCTGCATAAACAAAAGGATTCTGAGATGGATCCTGTTTGGTTTGGATCAAAGATTTTTTTAGAAAGAGAATATATTAATATCTTAGCGTCTGCGTTATGTCACGTAGGCCATCTTGGTAACTCAAATCTATTGGCCCCCACCTCCCACGCCGGCCTCCTTACCAACTTCGTGGCGCCTCTCACGGTGGCCTCCTTGCCAACCGTGGTCCACTGCCAATAGATCACGAGGTCCTCCAATCGTCGCGCCAACGCCCTTCTCGAACCACCTTTTTCTACCATTGACGCCATAAACTTGAATCCTCAACTAGGCCTCCACATTGCTTGCCATGGCTGACCACCACATGTAGACTGACCCATCACAATCTTAAAAAAGCGGCGGCGCCTCTGGGAGGAACACGGCGCCACTATGCCATCGTCGCTGACCGGAAGGTTCAAGTTTTCACCAGGAAGACAAAGCGCCCAAAGGGAAGAGGGCCGTCGATTGATGCTTCAAGGAACAAAGCGGCGTCACGAAGGCGTCATCGTCGATGGCCGAGAGGGTCCGCCATGACACCTCAACCACGTGCACAACATTGGCCCGCGGCACTGTCCGTTGTGCCATCCACCGCCATGCCCGGCCGAATCACCGGTTGCCATCGATGTCGATAGCCACCGGCTAGCAGCTCGGGACACCCGTCGTACCGATGACTCCAGCCACCATTGCACTAGATCTGCCTACCGGATAGAGTTGCGAGACCTAGAACCGGTGTCCCGTCAAGGCGATGGCGAGCCCGCCGCGCGGGATGGAAGCAGCCCATCGGGACCTCCTCGCCGCCACAAGGCGAAGGGGATGACGGGATGGAGACACGGATCCGGCCCAAGAGGCCACCCGATCCGCATCCACGGAGACACATCGTCACGGCGCCGCCATGGCGGCGTGCCACACATGCTTGGAGGAAGAGGAAACCCGCCGCCACCTTCCTTGTGCCCACGCGGGATTCCTAGTGGGCCGGGAAGGCGGCGGGGAGTTCAGCGGCGCGAGATGGGGCTCGCCCCTGCTGCCCTCGGACGAGGCGGATGTCTATTTCTTTTTGTAATCTGAAGGTTAAAAAGCCCTATCTAGGATCTTGAACTGCAGTGGTGGAGACAAATCGGACAAAAGGCACATTAACCGAAACCACACCCATCCCCCTCCCTCTGCACAAACACGTTGAAACGAGTACATCGTCTCCACACATACATTTTTTTTACGACCACGCCGCAAGCCGCGTATTTCATTAAAAAGCGGGATAGAGTTTGCAAATTAAAGTACAAATAGCTTGCAATAAGAACATGGTTACCTTCGACCCTCAACTCACCCCTCAAGGTCTACACACATACATTTCGGATCCGAACAAGAGTAGTGCCACTTGCTCTGCACGCCCGCGTGTCACTGAAAACCGGCCCACGCATCCGGATGTTTCCGTGCCCCACGCACGGTATCAGTGCCGTCCAGCGTCGTCCACCCATGCCGATCAAGTTGCGAGGTGCCTTGCGCTTCACTCCGGGCTCCGCTGTCCGAGACCGAGCGAAGTAAACAAAATCTGCGCGGGGATCGGGGAACAAACTCGATTCGCAGCTCGAATTGCTGTACTTTGCACAGTGCTCAGTGCACATTTCGCGTGCGCCCCTGCTCTGACTCCCATGGACGACGGGGTGGAGCCGATCCCGGTGGCTCCCCGTTTCGTTTGCCGGTGCACATGGCAGACACCGCGTCATTCCGGGGCTCGACTGATCGAGCCGCTGCCATTGGTCCCGTGCTTTATAGCTACGTCGTGCTACAAATGCGATCAGAGAACGGAAATTCTCTAGCATACCATCAGGCCACTCTTGTTGCAGCTGCAGACACTCGTTCTTTCATTTTTTTTTTTTTTGCGACCACGCCATTCGTAGCCAGTATTTCATTAAGGGGAAAGAGTTTTGACACAACAACCGCCCACGGTAACAACAGTTACCCAGCAAACACACGCGCCAACACTTAAAACTCATAGCGATTACATTGGTGACAATTTTGCTACTAAAAGTCAAGCACAAACACTACTGGAAGCGCTAGAAGAGCAGCCGGTGTCTGTAGCCTGCTGAGCACCAAGCTTGGCCTTCATCTTGCATTTTGGCGACAAGTTGTGCAGCTGTCGACATGACTCCATCGAAAAGTCCTCTCATTCGCTCCTTCCACAAGCATCCAACCAATGAGGAAGAAGGAGTCAAAACCCGCCTCGAAACTTTGGCGGGGAGCTTTGGCGTTCTCAGCCACCAGCGCAACGCATGCTCTTCAGCCACAGCGATCAAGTGCTGAAGGTGCAACTTCACCAAGCAACGGTGCCAAACTTCTCGACTGTACACACAGCCCGCCGGGGATATGATCCATGGACTCGGGCGACTGATCACACATGATGCAAGTGGGCGTTGCCTGGAGTCCATGCCTGTACACTCGTTCTTTCATGTCAGGAACGAATACCTTCTATCTGTAGTTCTTCAAGTGGTTCAAACTTCAAATAATAGTTAAGTTGTATGACTCTGACTCTCACTCCTGGGTTACTGGGGCATAAAAAAATCACGATTTATTTCTAACTGGTGAAATGGGCACACAAACGCAGATCTCTAAAACTGTAAGCCACCTACGGTAGATAGCGTTGATGTTAAGGAACGCAGAGCTGGTAGTAACTAATAATTTACAGCGACGCATCATTGCGACCTCGATTCGTGCCCATATTCCTTATTGCTAGTCAAAATGACCTAAACCAACTTGCACAGAGCAGAAGCAAGAACTCATGTTCTCAGGATCAGTGTCGAGTAATGGGTGATGCACACACATCACACATGCGTGGACACTGTATTTATACATGGAGGATCAAAGAAGCCTTCGTGCTCACAGCATACCTTTCATGGTAGCTAGTGGCGTACTGCGCTCGCTACCACTCAACCCCAAAATGCCGACACTTGCGTCGTTCTTGGTCCTCTTGCTCCTTCTGCTGCTTTCCACGGTTGGTGCCGCAGATTTTCCCCGTGGCGGCCCCTTCGGCTTCAAGGCCACGCTGAGGCACGTCGACGCGGACGCCGGTTACACGGAGGGAGGGCTGCTGGCCCGCGCGGTACGCCGCAGCAGAGCCCGCGTGGCCACGCTGCAGTCGCTCGCGACGTTGGCTCCCGGGGACGCCATCAATGCGGCGCGCATCCTGGTGCGCGCCAGCGACGGTGAGTACCTGATGGACATGGGGATCGGCACGCCGACGCGCTTCTTCTCGGCCATCCTCGACACCGGCAGCGACCTCATCTGGACGCAGTGCGCGCCGTGCCTGCTCTGCGTCGACCAGCCCACGCCCTACTTCGACCCGACGAACTCGTCCACGTACAGATCGCTCGGCTGCTCAACCCCAGCGTGCAACGCCCTCTACTACCCGCTCTGCTACCAGAAAGTGTGCGTCTACCAGTACTTCTACGGCGACAGCGCCAGCACCGCTGGCGTCCTCGCCAACGAGACGTTCACGTTCGGCACCAACGATACCCGGGTCACCGTGCCGGGCATCTCGTTCGGGTGCGGCAACCTAAACGCCGGCTCGCTCGCCAACGGCTCCGGCATGGTCGGCTTCGGACGGGGGCTCTGTCGCTGGTCAGCCAGCTGGGCTCGCCTAGATTCTCCTACTGCCTCACCTCGTTCCTGTCTCCGGTGCCCAGCCGGCTCTACTTCGGCGCGTACGCCATGCTGAACAGGACCAACGCGACCTCCAGCGCGCCGGTGCAGTCCACGCCGTTCGTCGTCAACCCGGCGCTGCCGACCATGTACTTCCTCAACATGACGGGCATCAGCGTCGCCGGCTACCGGTTGCCCATCGACCCGGCGGTGTTCGCCATCAACGACACCGACGGCACGGGCGGGACGATCATCGACTCCGGCACGACGATCACGTACCTCGTGCAGCCAGCGTACGACGCTGTCAGCGCGGCGTTCAGGTCGCATATCACGCTGCCCTTGCTGAACGTTACGGACACGTCGGTTCTGGACACGTGCTTCGAGTGGCCGCCGCCACCGGGCCACTCGGTGATGCTGCCGCAGATGGTGCTCCACTTCGATGGGGCGGACTGGGAGCTCCCTCTGCCCAACTACATGCTGGTGGATCCCAGCACAGGGGGCTTGTGCCTGGCGATGGCCACGTCCTCCGACGGCTCCATCATCGGCAGCTACCAGCACCAGAACTTCAACGTGCTCTACGACCTTGAGAACAGCCTCCTGTCCTTCGTCCCAGCACCGTGCAATCTAATCTAGCTGAAACTTGAGTTTTCATGTACGTTTATTTCGTTTCCTATCCGTTGCTATTTATGCATACATGTGCTCCTAATTAGGATTGGTGCTTGGTAGGGTTTTAACTATAGATCGGTACGTGATCTGTATCAGTAAAGTAGATTTGGTTTACATATGTTGTCTCTCAACATCTGATGATTAATAAGAAAATCGTGTGTTTTTAGACGTGTGGTGGTGGATTCTACACGGATCAGGGTTCGGATCCTGGCACGTGTGCTATAGTATTCTCAAAAAAATTCTCTTTCTTCAATCCACTCTCATACAAGTAAGGAATCCACATTATCCCCGCTAGCTATCAACATTATCTTCCACTAATAGTCGTATCATTCCACTACTTTCAATCTCTTAGGGCATGCACAACGCTGATTAATGAGCCATCTCTATCATGGAATATTTGCAAAAGACCCCTTCATGTGCAACAGCCGAGGCAGAGTCGTCGTCTCAGGAGTCGACGGCTTTTGGCCTGTGCTCCGAGAAAGCAAGCTGCCAGCATTGATCCCGCGTGCTGGTGCTCCGATTATCTTCTTCCCATATCTAGTACAAAATGTGCATATCTTCTTAACCTTATAAAATCCATTTAAAAATAAAAAGTCAAATCTAAAAATCATGATTCAAAATTATTTAGGTTCGTTTTTGATCAGAACTATATTATAGTTGCAATAAAAGAAATGTTACACCTTGAATATTGGTTATGTATTTTGTTTTGCGTAACTGCTGTTAATAATATATTTTATAAAAATTGTTTGTTACTCATTACCATTGTGAATTTTTATATACATATAAAAAAAACTATATATATTGAAAAAATTGCAATCATATTCCAAGTATTTATGCTTGATCTAATTTGCATCAATTAGCAACACAATAGTATACAAAAATAATGCTTATGATTGATCAAGGGCCACATGCGGCGATCCTTGTCTGCTTGGTTGTATAATTTCGTCTTTATATATGTCCGTATGCTAAATTCGAGGTTTCTAGAGACGACGTCCGCGTGGGGGTTGTACATGCCCTTAATGTAATCTATCTACACCATTTACAGTTCATTTATTCCAAATTCTGTTGTAGTCCACAACAACTAATAGGGTTATTCTCTAGTTCATCTTAATCTTAATATTACTAATTAGAGACCTTCAATGGAGTCTCCATGCACGTTAATTGTCACAATATGCATCAATAAAAGATAATAAATCCTATAAATTATCACGATAAGGTAAACCTCACTAGCATAATTCTCTAGCACCTCCTTGCACCACATCATCCACTAGACCCACTACTTTTCCACTACCATCTTATGAAGCCTAGTCATGCAAAGTCATCATGTGTGTCCCTTACACTTCACCTTGTCCACGTTCTATGCAAATCCCGTGGCAAAATGCAAAGCATTCACCTTCTAATCCTTAGTGGTTAATATTCTAACCCATCTATATTCCTCTCTTCTTACTTCTATACCCGCGGTAGTTCGTAGGAATCCTCCTAGTTCCACTAACTTTCAACCTTCTAATGTAATCTATCTACACCATTTTCACTTAATTCATTCCAAATTCTTTGGAGTCCCCGCAACAACGTATGGGCTTAATTTCAAGTTCATCTTCATCTTCATCTTAATCTTAATATTAATATATTACTAATTAGAGACCTTCAATGGAGCCTCCTTGCGCGTTGTTTATCATCAATAAAAGATAATAAATCTTATAAATTATCACGATAACTATAAACATCTAGTCATTAATTTGGTGGACTATAGTCGTCAGCACCATTGAATCTTCTATTTTCTAATAAAGGAGGCTATAGCACTTCTTCCGATACCTGGTGTGGCTGAGCGTTGCCAACATATCTGCAGGCTCCTCTAGGATATCAAAAATCCATCACAGACTCAACACCATAGCTGATTCTTTAGCTCGACATGCGAGGCAAATAGAAATCTTTTCATATATATATGACAGAGGATCAAATTGACTCTTGTAATGTTGTACAAGCTTTACATTATGTAGCTTGACAGGTGTAACTATACTTGTACCTTCATGCTGCTGATAATAAAAGTTGTTTCTTGTAAATAAATAAATAAATAAACCTCTGGTCATGGCCTGTTTTTCACTGGTGGAGGCCAGCGGCAAACCCATTGGTCAACGTTAGACGGACCGACGGCCCAACTGAAGTCAGTATGTCTACCTTTTTTTTTTTTTTTTTTTTTTTTTTGACGAGGCAGCTATAATCTTGACTCAACTCTGACCACTTGTGTTGATAAAAAGGTTTTGATCCATCCGGGTTCTGATCATGACAAAGGGTCGGGGCGGCCCTTTCGATGTTCTGTTCATGGTGAACCAGGAAAAACACTACTCACGCGCACATACTTCTCGCATCATCGGCCAAAAAGCAGGGTTGTAAAGGATCTGGGACCGAAAGCGCAGGGGCGGTCCGTAGCTAAGCTCTGCCCCTGGTTGACACACCTCCAAACTACGTGTGCAGCGGCACGTACGTTTTGCAGTCACGTTACCATCACACCAACCTTCATTCTATTCTATTGGAGGCATAGAATTCTTGGTGCAGATGAAACTGGCTGCCATAGATCAGATTGCACTTTGGTTAGTGCTCAGAACACGCAACAGGCACGGATTCGATCAGACCCAAATAACCTGAAGATGCCATGTCCACTCATTTTACTCGATCGAGCGGATGATGATCACAACAAGTGGAGGCAACATATATCCGACCGTGATTTGCCCCGCGCCAACGCCAAGGATCGGAATCGCCTCTCGGGTCAGGTCTCAGGTGATAGTGAGACAGCATCTTCAATTCTAATGCATACTCTTTTGGTTATTCTATTTTATTTACCTCTCGTGCTAATGAAAGCATACTTGGATGAGGTGATTAGGTCTGAATTAGATCCGCACAATGTAGCCCCAGATCGATGGCTAGAGCTAGAATATTTGTCTCCCCACAGGAGCCCGGCAGCATCTCGGATCGGCCCTCTTTTCACCTGCAACCACAGACGTTCATTCTCCTCAAAATTCGGCGTCACATCAAGAGTTGTAGCCATGGTATAGTCCCTACTACTAGTGCCCTCGTGCAGCTGGTGAATTACAGGTCGCCAACTTTTCTGTCGATCTTGATCTTCGCAGCTGGGTGCCCCAAGAGCATTCCCCGACTTATTCGGTGCCTAGACCACCCATCGGCAAACGGAATTTTGTGAAGTTTCATCGGCAATCCTGCTCGTTGCTTTCCTTCTCAGCTTGCCTCGATGCGTTTGCATCAAGACGGTGCAAGAATATATATTGTGTGTCAGCCGTGTTCAGAATATACTCACCTCACACATATATAACCATCACCACCTAGTTGGGCAAGCTATAGGGCAGCACGACAAAAACATGGAACAAAGATTGGTAGTGCTGGTGCTTGCGATAGCGTCGTCGTTGTACGCTTGTCCAGCGGCATCAGCGTTCGCGAGGGACGACGTCGTCCGTGTCGCGCTAAAAGCATGTCGACGCAGGGAAGCAGCTGTCCAGGCCCGAGCTGATCAGGCGCGCCATGCAGCGCAGCAAGGCGAGGGCGGCCGCGCTCTCCGTGGTGAGGAACCGCGCCAGCCCCGCTTCTCTCGCAAGGACGACGAGCAGCAAACAACGCCGCCTGCTACCGGCGTGCCGGTGCGCCCGTCGGGGACCTCGAGTACGTCGTCGACCTCGCCATCGGCACGCCGCCGCAGCCCGTCTCGGCGCTGCTCGACACCGGCAGCGACCTCATCTGGACGCAGTGCGCGCCGTGCGCCAGCTGCCTCACGCAGCCGGACCCGCTGTTCGCGCCGGGGAGTCGGCGTCGTACGAGCCCATGCGGTGCGCCGGGCAGCTCTGCTCCGACATTATGCACCATGGCTGCGAGCGGCAGGACACGTGCACCTACCGCTACAACTACGGCGACGGCACCATGACCATGGGCGTCTACGCCACGGAGCGCTTCACCTTCACGTCGTCGGACGGCGACAGGCTCATGACCGTCCCGCTCGGTTTCGGGTGCGGCTCCATGAACGTCGGCAGCCTCAACAACGCCTCCGGCATCGTGGGCTTCGGCCGGAACCCGCTCTCGCTGGTGTCCCAGCTCTCCATCCGCCGCTTCTCCTACTGCCTCACGTCCTACGCCAGCGGCAGGAAGAGCACCCTCCTGTTCGGGTCCCTTTCCGGTGGAGTCTACGGCGACGCCACCGGCCCCGTGCAGACCACGCCGCTCCTACAGAGCCTCCAGAACCCGACCTTCTACTACGTTCACCTCACGGGCCTGACCGTCGGCGCCAGGCGGCTGCGAATACCGGAGTCGGCGTTCGCGCTCCAGCCCGATGGCTCGGGCGGCGTGATCGTCGACTCCGGCACTGCGCTCACGCTCCTACCGGGTGCGGTGATCGCGGAGGTGGTGCGGGCGTTCCGCCAGCAGCTGAGGCTGCCGTTCGCCAACGGCGGCAACCCCGAAGACGGCGTGTGCTTCCTGGTGCCATCGGCCTGGCGGCGTTCGTCGTCGACGTCACAGGTGCCGGTCCCAAGGATGGTGTTCCACTTCCAGGGCGCGGACCTCGACCTGCCGCGGCGAAACTACATACTGGACGACCACAGGAGGGGCCGCCTGTGCCTCCTCCTGGCGGACTCCGGCGATGATGGCTCGACGATTGGCAACCTGGTGCAGCAGGACATGCGCGTGCTCTACGATCTGGAGGCAGAGACCTTGTCGTTCGCTCCGGCACGATGCTGACACGCGCGCAACTGGTAGAAGGCCGTCGACTCCACCTCCACTGTATGCAAGTTAGTGTTAACCATGTAAATGCTTGTCAACCATACCAGGTCTCACTTTGCACACAACAAAGGCTTGTAAATAAATGATCTTGTGGTTTTAGAGGAAAATAATAAATATGATCTGGTTAAGAAAAAGGGAAGGGGAACCGTGACGTGACGTGACGTAATCCTGGTAGAGCACGCGCAATCATGTTAGGGCCGTAATCACTCTTGGGCCACGCACGAGGGTGGTGTGGTCGGACCTTCCTGTCCTCGGATAGCAATATTGGCGGGCTTAGCCATGTCTTGGTCACCGCGCTGAGAGCCCGAGGCCTGAAATACCGAGGAATCTTCAGCGCCGACCCGGTCGGCGCCCGATTTAGATGCGCCAACCACCCCTGTGGTGGGCTAGCCCATGGCACCGTCGGCCTTTTCCCTCCCTCTTCCTCCTCCCCACGTGGCGGCGACGGCGAGGTTAGGGTTCCGCGAGCAACCGCCATGGCAACTTCCTTCCCCCCGATCAGGCGGCGGCCGGACGCACTGGTGGCGGTCGTCGACCGTGGATGGCGGTCGGCGGTTCGATCAGCGTTGGCGAGGCGTGGCGGCGCGGCGCCGCCAAGCGGGCCGGGCCTGGACTCATCCGGTTGGGTATGGCGGGTAGGCGGCGGGGGCGTTGAGGTCGACCATGGCGGGTGTGAGAAGAGCGGGGGGAAAGGGGGAAGGGGGGGCCGCGGGCGCTAGGGTTGAACTCCGCCGAGCTAAGCTAGCGCCGGAGGGGGCGGTGGGCAGCGGGCGGGAGGAGGAAGAAGCCGGCGTCGCTCCGTCCCGGAAAAGGAGGAAGAGGATGGGGCGCCCGGACGGGCCGTTGGGTGGGCCGGCCCAGCCCCAAGTGGGCGGCAGAGCATGCCCCTGAAATACCTGACGTGCGGGTAGGCAACCACGTAGGGATTATCACAAACTAAAGTGGCCCAATGAGGCCCACATAACCCAAGCTGGAAGAGGACAAGCCCACGTTCCTGCTGATGCCGAGAGCGTACCGATTGTCTACTGATAATGCCGTCCCCGCAGTGTCGCCGTCAGATCTTGGTCGATCCGGTAAGGTGTTTCATGTCTGTCACGCCCTGTTATGGCCTTGTAGCAAGTTAGCAACTTATCGTTCATTTCAGATTTGTTGTTACTCTACTAGTCTAGGTTGCACTAAGATCCATGGCTGCGCGTGTCTCTATTTGTTCCCGTCGAATCATATATATAAGCTGGTTTCGCAGTATCCAAGTACTAAATTCCATAAACTTTGTTTCTCCACTGTTTTTTCCACCGATCTATGATCATCTCTATTTTCTCCCAACTTAAGTGCTATTTTTTTAATTAAGTGTTAGGCATTAATATTGTGCATGCTGTTGCCACTAAAACTCTGAAACTGATAGCTGAGTGTCAAAAAGATAATGCTGCAGAAACTTCTCTGGTCCTGATGAAAGTAATTGAATAAATTCTAAGAGGAGACAATGAACTAACTGAATATATTCGTGTTTCTGCACAGAGGACTGAAAAAACATGTATACCCATCCCACATCAGCCTATATCTGTATGGATGTATCACCTATTTCTCAACAAAAGGAAGAAAAAAGAATGACGTGCTCTAGTAGTTTCTTCCTGTATCAGGCATCCATGCCTCCCTTGCTCTGAACTTCCTTTGTGCATACAACGGGAGTCTTCTAGGAACACAAGGCAGCTATGGCCTGCACACAAACGTGTGTTTTCTTTATATATACCCCCGAACAATGGAGACTCGAGATCATTCCCTCTTCATCCTGCACGCCCTTAACATCGTCTTGTCAGAACGAGGCACTCCAAATTGCATCCTCCCCTTCACTGCATCTCGAGTGCACGTATTTTAGCCTCTCAACTGGATTGCAGACCCCACTGCACTTCCAGTCAAACGACGCAACACAAACGTTCCCTGCTTGTGCTTTCCACTCACAATCTGAGAGGAAATTTCAGAGAGCAAAGATTGGTCAGAACTTAGAAGTGCCAAATGGTGCATGGTATACAGAGGTGCTGAAGAAACTGACCTGGTGGTGTTCCACAACACATGTCCCTGTCGTCGATGTGCTCCACATCTAGGCCGATAAACCATGCGCCAAGAGATACATCTTCATTCGCGTATTTATGCAATATGGGCCTGGGCGATACGATGAACATACGTAGCTGCATCAGCTGCCACTCAAGAAAGAGAAAATTTGTCTGAGTGAGCACAAACCGTGCTCCGGTCTTACTGGTTGATCGAGATGTAGGTGGCAAGATCCTTGGAGATGGCATATATCTGCCCTGTGGCATGACGAAAATACTTGTTCCCATCTTCTCCAAACTTCCAGAACTCAGGCTCATGGTATTTTGAATCTCTGATGAGAAAACATCAGCAAAGTGGAATGAGAATTCAGTGTATTGGAACTTCAATTTTCTATGCTGTTTTCAGAAGAATTACTTGTCAGAAAGGACCGGTCCTGACTTCATACAACCAATATACACCCGTGGTTTCAATTTATGCCGACCAAGGGTTGCGATGAGCATGCCTGCACATTTTACTCCAGTTAATATTAATAAATAATCAATAGACCTCCTCACTACAGTTGGTGATTTTAGAGGTTTATATAGTATTATATTATATCAGTCTAATACTAAAGAGTAGTACCTAGGTTTACGTGAACATCGTCGTCCACCTTGACATAGAAATCTGCATCCCATAAGGCCACAGCAGTAGAGAAGTATATCTTGGTCTTCGCAGATAGCTTGTGGTACCCTTCAACATGATCCTGTAAGCATGTACAGTTGTCTCATAACAATGCGTCAATGCTTAACACACATGACATGTCCTTAATCAGCGGCAGAACATAGACTTGGATCTTTGTGCTTCAACGGAATGGACAAAACAATGGTAAAGATAGTTAATGAAGACCATCATACCAGCCTAAGAAAGTCGTGATGCATTTCATCCTCCGCGTCTATAGCTTTATCAAGGACGTTGTTTGATGTAGCGCTGCATTAAAAACCAGTTTTTTTACTTCAGTAAATGAATAGACTATTGAATATGTACAGCTTCTTAATTATGGGTTTGTAACTTATTCACAAGCATTAAACTGAAAGACAATACAGTTAAGCATACCTATGTCCTATTGTAAATCGGATGATGATTCCCTTCTCCTCCAGTTTCTTGAGTTTCTCACCTAATAAACAGCAGGTCAGTATGCAAGAGACAGCAAGCACAGCAAACTAGAAATAGCAATCAGCCCTAATGGAGATTTCCTGCAGCATTGGTTCTTTCAAGGAAAAAAAACACAGAGAGAATCCTGCATCATTTTTCTCTAGCTAAGAGCCTAGGAACAAGTAACACATAAATAAACAATCGCTAACCAGCAGGAAAAAAAAAAAAAAAATTCAAGTCGCAGAGCATAACGCGAACCTTGAGGCATCCAGGTCTCCCTCACAGAATCCCGACGCTTCCTGCTGCTGAAGGCGGTGTTGATCCCAATCACAACAAACGCCCTTCTCCTCTGCAGCTTACTTACGCCACCTGTACTTTCCCCATGAAGCTCATTGCTACTGCGCTTTGCTGCCAGCTCCATCTGTAGTGTGTCAATTGACTTCTCCAAGGATCTGAAAACAAAATTATACCCAAATTAGTCCCGAATTGACAGTTCGAGAGGCGCTGATAGACGAAAATCAGTTTCTATAAACAGTTTTCAAGGTCCACGCTGACTTACTGTATGGCCTCATGAGTCTTTGACACCTCCCCATAATGTCCCTATCTTCGGCAGGTTTCTGAAACCAAGAAAAGTTATACAATCAGTTAACAGAACTGTTACTCCTCGGAAGAACATACTAGACCTTGAAAAGCTTGCTTTACGTTATGGTAATAGTACAGTTTTATGTGCTTTATCGAACAGTGTAGTCAAATGCAGGAGATTTTTTTTTTTTAAAAAAAAACAAATGGTGCCAACAACTACAAGAGGTGTACTTAATTAATGCATAAACGGTGCATATCCATTTCCTCATGTTTCCCTAAACCGTCATAGTCTTTAATCTATGTTTTCTTGCCTGATAAATACTGCCACAACAGTTCATAGTAGTAAGCAAGACAAGAGTATGATGCCTGTAACAATGTCGAATTCAACAATGTCTGAAGTAGCAAGCTGATTTGGTCCGGGAATTTATTAGAGAAAAAAAAAGGATATATAATAAGCAAAAGAGAGAGGAAAAAAACAGAAAGTTCAGGGGTTAGGCAGGCCTACCGGCTTGGCAACAAAATCTTCGGAAAGGCTCTGCAGCTCCCTGTCGTGCTGGTGCCGCCGGCTCTGCACCACGACCGGGCTCGGCAGGCTCGGCATCGATCCAAACCTGCACAAAACCATCGCCGCCGCAGATGGCAGACGCAGAACCCGTAAGCCGGCCTTGCAGCACGCGGTGACACGCACAGAACTCCCCGGGCATAGCAGCAAGAAGAAGAGAAACCAATCTATTGACTCACAGGTCGGTAACGAGCATGCCGAGGAAGAAGCTGAGAAAGCAGAGGATGAGTATCCGGCGCGAGAGCAGCCTCCTTTCCGAGGCGGCGGCGCCGTTCTTGGGCTTCATCTCCGATCGTTTCGCCTCTCTCTCCTCGTCGTGTCTGGTGGGCCGGCTGGGGACTCGTGCTATGCCTATGCGTTTCGTGAGTCACACCATACCATTCGGCGAGCAAGGGAGGGCGGCTTTATGCAGGCTCGACGTAACCGAAGCAGAGGAGGGAGGGAAACACCAAGAGGGAGACGACGACTAGTTTAATGGTGGACTCGGAGCAAATGCTACGTTCACGGCGCAAGGGTGGGAACGCTGTTTTTCTAGACGGAGACAGGGGGAGAGAGGTGGGCAACGGGGATACCTGCCCTGTGGTTTAGCGGAAGGCTGTTACGGTGTTCCATGTTCCTTTTCCCCTTTTATAGTTTGTTTATTTAATGCTAGAGATTTGTGATTTCTTTTATTGAATTGAATGGGTCCGAGAGGTACGAACAACAATAAAAAGTATTTAGTTCTTTAGACATCATGTATCATATATTTATATAATATATGAAGAATGAGAAATTCATACTCCATTTATTTCTTTTTATAATGCATATTAGAATTTTCAAGTGACAATTCATTTTTCTAGTGAATAACCGAGGCCTTAAAAAAGTGGCATCATTTTTGGGCACTGGCCTGCCGCGTTGGCACCGGCACGGCGAGTTCCGTATCATTTCCGGGTCCGCGAGGGACGCGGCACGGGGCCACGACACGTGAGAAATTGCGGAGACCCCCAAAGCGCGGCGCCATGGCATCGCTGACCCTGTCTGTCCCTCTCAGACGGGACGCGCCATCGAGGGCGCCGCGCCAGCAGCCGCCGGCGACGGCAAGGTAAGGTGCGCCAGCGATTTCCTGGAATACGTTCTCATGATTCACACCGTACACGATGGTAGATTCGTTCACCGAACTACCAAAGCAACTGAACTGAAACCAAGGATGGCAGTTTCGCTCTCGCCGCCGCCGGAGAATCCACGTTCCACATATTACCATGATCCACCGTGTCAGCTGGTGTGGTCGAGTCGAAACGTACAACTCAGTTAGCCTGAGTGAGACCATTTGTCTGAGATCCCAAGGTTGCAGTTGTGACCCAAACGCGATTACTTGAATCGACCCTGGGCCGACGTCTCTTTCACCGTCAGTACATTACTGAAAATGGCTGCAGGTACGACTGGTAATTCCAAAGCATGTATGTTGCCCGGTCTAACACTGCACGCTTCAGTGAAAGCGACCAAGCTGGACCGCTAGCCACGAACAACGCGCCACAGGCCAACGGAATACTGTTACTTTCCACGGAACGGCAATACGGTATCGTCGGCGGCAGGCGGCTGTACATGGATCCCTACGTTGTTATCGATAGAAACATATGGATTAAGGGCTTGTTTGGATGCAGTGGTTTGCATCAATCGACATTGTCTTTGATTAACCTTACTTGGATGTAGTTAGATCCACGTGTGTTGGGTGGATTAGAGTGGAACTTAACTAAATTCCACCTCAATGCACTCTATCACATACGAATTGAGTTGAATCTGATAACACTCAAACAAACATACGAATTGAGTTGAATTTGATAACACTCAAACAAGGCCTAAGGCTATCGATCCAGCCATCCACAACACTGGGAATCGGAGCATGGCCAATCTTGTTTTGTTATTGTTGTAAAATAAATAAATCTAGTTTTCTTATCGTGCCCAGCCGGCAATGGGCCCCTACACCGTGTCACCGTCTGCAACAAAAACAAACCCGGAATGCCGGCAGTACAGAAATGGCGTTCTCCAACTTGAAGCAAAACTGGTGTTTTCAATACGTGCTTTGATAGCTGGACATTGATTCGATGCTTCCAGGACCGTTTAGATCATCAGCGATAACGATGAAACAGGGCGAAATAGCGTCATGAGTCATGACTTATATGAAGTAACTGGAACTGACTAGGACGCGTGATTAAGTAAATAGTACGTAGTATACTAACTTGTTGCTGCAGGTGGTTATCAATGGCCACATCGAGGTGATTTGCATGGTCATGACCGCATCACAGATTCACAACTCACAAGAAGCTGGGGACGACAAAAACCAGCACCGGTGATAAGAAGCATCATTTTTCAAACGGTCAGATATGCACAGATGAATGAAACGTCTAGTCATCCCATTTAGGAGTGAAAAGTGCATGCCAATCACACAAAATCATATTCTGCCCGAAATAAGTTTCTTCACACGATTGTGGCCAACCTTGCAAGCATGCACATGACATTACGACCTTTAATCTTCTGAGTGGCTTGTCCAACATATACACCACTCCGCTTATGATGCTACTGGATGTAAGGATGACTGGTCTGGAAGACAAGTCTATACTAATGTTGAAGATCCACTTTTACCAATTTGCAATCCCTTCTTTCAAATTCTTGAAGCAGATTGACCTTGAGAGGCATGGCATGTATGACGCTTACACTATCGTGTAGGCTATGCTAAGGCAGTCCATGTTAGAATATCTACCCAGCCCATGGCCTTATCATGTTGTACACGGCTCCATATAGATAGACTATAGGATATTCTCGAAGTTGTTGTAATCTATTGTTGTTACTTGATATGTAAGTTAGCTAGTTAGTTAGCATAGCATGATCCTAACCGATTGTATCTAAACCTATCTTGTAAACCACGCTAGGGTGTTTCCAAGCCTATATAAACACGGAGCCGTGAGCCTGAGAAGGCATCACGTTAAACCCATTTTACATGTAATCAGAGCTTAGGTTTCCACAAAATCCACCCATGGCTTCCTCCTCTTCTCTGCAAAGCAGCCCTTTTGCCTTCTCGCTGATCGGCTGCCCGGTTTTCTAAGAAGGCATGGCAGTGGGTCGGGAACCTCCACCAACACCGCTACCCGTGGAGGACGCGGGTGGCTTCAATCATGGTGGAGGTGGAGGTGGCCGCGGCCATGGTCGTGGTGGTGGCGCGATTAACGGCAACAATGGTGGCAAGCCCCCAATGGTGGAGATCGATCTACCAATTGTGCGAAAAGGAGGGGCACACTGTTCTTTGCTGCCACAAAGCGCTTTGACTCCTCCTTCCACGACACGCCGGAGCAGCGCCGCGGTCTGGCCGCCACCAACTCCAACTCTTATGGCCTCGACACCAGGCCGGTACAACGACATCGGCGCCACCGACCACATTACGAAAGTGAGCTTGATAAGCACATCGTGAGGGACAAGTACCATGGCAGCGACGGTACACACCGCCCGGCCAGTGCGGTATGAGAATAAACCAAGTAGGTCGAGTTTTGTTCATACCCCAAATCGCAATCTTGTTCTTAATAATGTTCTTTTATGTTCGGAAGCAAACAAAAGTCTTGCCTCTGTCCATCGCCTTACCTCAGATAATCGTGCTTTTATTGAATATCATCCTACTCATTTTTTTATCAAGGATCAGGCCACAAAGAAAAACGCTGCTTAGAGGGGGAGTGCGAGGCGGACTGTACCCATTGAAGTCGTCACATAGTCCAGCCCCTTCATCGAATAAGGTGACGCATGCTGCTGTCAAGATCTTGGCGTCTAGGTGGCATAGTAAGCCTTGGTCATCCGTCTTATGAAGTTGTCCGTCAAGTCCTTAGCAAAGAGTCAAATTAAGTTTGTTTCGAGTCCAGTAAAGACACCATCTATAATGCATGTCAAAAAAGTAAAAAAGCCATCAGCTGCCATATCCTAGATCAACAAGCGTGTCATTAAGTCCCTTTGAACTTGTTTTCTCATATGTATGGGGGCAGCACCTACTTCGGTTGGCAAGAATGATTATTATGTTAGTTTCATTGATGATTTTAGCAAATTCACTTGGATTTATTTGCTACGGCATAAGTCTGAAGTTTTTCAGAAGTTTCATGAGTTTCAATCTATAGTAGAACGCCAATTCAGCAAAAAATCCTAGCTATCCAAACTGATTGGGGTGGTGAATACCAAAAGCTAAATTCCTTTTTTTTTTCAATGTGTAGGCATCGCACATCATGTCTCATGTCCTCATGCTCATCATCAGAATGGATCTGCTGAGAGGAAACATCGTCATATAGTAGAAGTGGGTTTATCTCATCGTCATATAGTAGAAATGGGTTTATCTCTACTAGCGCATGCATCCATGCCCTTAAAATTTTGGGACGAAGCTTTTTTAGCCACCACATATCTCATTAATCGCCTCCCTAGCAAAAGTTATTCAAGGTCAAAATCCTCTTGAGCTTCTTAGAATGACTTATTATATTTTCATAGTAATACCAATGTGCTGTCATAATAACGTTTCTTAATTCTCTAATTTTAGTCAAACTTGATTTGATTTTACTCTCAAAAATTCTTAGAATGACTTATTATAATTTAGGATGTAGGTATTAAATAAATAGTACTAATTCATTGACAGTTTCAGTTTTAACCACAAGATTTGCATGATCCACGACCGCATCACAGATTCACAACTCAATAGAAGCTGGGGCAAAAAACGTACACCGGTGTTAAGAAGCATCATTTTCAGAACATCAGTTATGCACAGATGAAATTTCTAGTAATCCCACTCAGCAGCGAACAGTTCACGCCATTTCCATCACACAAAATCACATGCTGTCAGGTGCCAGAAATAATTTTCTTCACAGGATTGTGACCAACTTCGCAAGTCTGCTTATGACATTTCGCCCTTAATCTTCTGAGTGGCATGTCCAATAGACCAGCCCACTGCAAGGGTCAAGGGAACTCGGTACACAAACTGGACAAGCGTCCGAGGGAGTGAAATATTATAGTAGATGGAAATTGAAGGCATACCTTATCAACACAAGAACACATTGCAGAACACCAGCCACACCAGTCCAGACAGAAGGGCCCTTGTTCGTCAGCGCATCTTGCACCAATAAACCCACAGATCCAGCTAGGCAGACAAAAGAGACCACATATGCCACAAAAAGCCAAAGCTTCACTCTGCAAGATTAAGAAACTAATGTTACAAAAACTTCTATAAAAGTATCACAGACAAAAAGTTCGTACATCTTAAATTCCATTTGAGCACATTCCAGCACCCTGAAATTGCTTGTCTTGTTATAGAACCAATGAGGGAGTTTTTCAGGTATGCAAAAGATATGTCCATTTGGGATTACAAGGACAAC
Organism: Hyparrhenia diplandra; assembly: GCA_015847255.1. Taxonomy (NCBI): domain Eukaryota; kingdom Viridiplantae; phylum Streptophyta; class Magnoliopsida; order Poales; family Poaceae; genus Hyparrhenia; species Hyparrhenia diplandra. The sequence goes on from JADLZK010012341.1 coordinate 218,422, forward strand.
ACCATGACTTACTGAACCTGATAAAAAAGTGATGCATCGCATAGCACAATGCTAGAAACTTGAGGCTCTTCAATTAGAAAGCAAAGATTTAGTTAATGAAACTTTTGGCTAGGTGGCACATGTACATGCCATTGGATGCAAGGATAATTGGAACACAAGTCTATAATAGCGTTGAAGATCCACTTTGAACAAAATTCCAATGCCTTCTTTCAAATTTTCAAAGCAGATTGACTTCGAGGGGCATGGCCTAACGCCTTACAATCTCATTGTGTAGGATACTCCCTCCGTCTCAAAATAGAAGTCATTCTCGCTTCCCGAGAAGTTTTTTTTTTTTTTAAAACTTTTAACCAATTATATCTAAAAAGTATTAATATTTATAAGAAAAAAATTAGTATTATTGGACAGATCTTGAAATATAATAAAATCATTTGGAGATATAATTGTTGCACGTATTTTCTCTGAGACTAGTCAAAGTTGAGAAAGTTTTGACCAAGACGCGTCCCATAGCGACCTCCATTTTAGGAGGGAGAGAGTATATGCTAAGGGGAGTCCAGGCACTCTTGTTTACCAACATATGGTTCTGTACTAACAACTTTCCTTGATTTTGACATTATGAAAAAAAAAGTGCAAATCGTTTATTTTACAAGCTTTATGTTGCTGCAGGTATCTTTAAATTCTAGATCCGCAAAACCTATCTGACCAGGATCTCAATCAGTGTAGTTGTTCAAAAAAAAAAGACCTTTCCTGGAAATAGTTCTATATCAACTGTTGGGAAAGGCGAGGTGTGGCGAGCTACCCCTTCCGCGCCTAAGGTGTTCAAGGCGTGAGGCGAGGCAGAGCCAAGCGAACATCTTAATCAATAATGCCACTAGAATTTAGAAGCAAATTAAACTTCAATACTGCCAGTTCTTAGGATGTATTACCATAATAAGCAGCGCTACTAGTATAATCTATAATGCCACTAGAATTTAGAAGAAAATTAATCTTCACTTCAGTACAGCCAGTTCTTCGCATGTATTATCATAATAAGCAGTGCTAGTGCACAGCATAAATTAGCAAAATAGGAACTCTGGAATCTCTCCTCTCAATAGCAAAAAAAAAAAAAAATAGACTATAATGGCATAATTTATCTTACTAGTGAGTGCAGAGAAGACCCAAGCACAACTACTAAGAGCAGAGCAGAGGCAGAGGAGGGAGGGAGAAAGGCTAGAAGAGCAAACAAGGGGGCTAGTTGGGAGAAAAGGATACACCTGTGCTGTGACTGAGCGGCTGGAGGGAATCAAAGAGCAGAGATCACCAAGCGGATCAGGCAGGGAGGCAGCGGATTAAGGCGAGCCCTCTTCCCTCCCCTCTGCTCTCTTAATCCCAGGTGCTCCCTCTCCACTCTTCTCTGTTCTCTTCCCTCCCTCCTCTCTTTCCCTCCCTCTCTGCTCCCTCGATCCCAATCTATGCGAATCTGAGAATCAACCCCAGGAGATGTAGGTGCGGGCCCAAGACCTCCAGCGATGGCCGCAATCAGTGAGTTTCCTGCCCCACGGCGTAATTCCCTTGTTTGCCGTGCACGCACGATCACCACGTTTCCCACCCACAGGCAAAATCCCTGCCGGCCTATTTTCCTTCTGAACCCTCCCACGCTCACATGCTTTGCAGCATCCCCCTTGAGCAGCTCGACGCTTTGGTGACGTGCAAAGCGGACGCCATATGCACAAAAGCCGTAGCAAGCCCGGCGCCACCGTTCAAAAATCGCTTTCAGGCGTCAAGGTGATGACTAGGTGACGCCTTAATAACTTTGATTACAACCCCTGTTTTAAAAGGCGGCTAGGTGTCCAGCGAGTCTTTGAAATGATGGTATTTTGGGCGCCTAGGGCGGTGCCTAGGCGACAAGGCGCCTTGTTTTACAAGGCAAAGGCTGAGTACACGGGCGCCTAGGCGGCGCCTTTATAACGTAGATTACAACTCAAATCAAACATGTCTATTTGACCTATTGTATATTGGTTCATCAAGATCAATGACAAGACAAGTATTTGAAAAACAAATGTATGTAATCCCATTGCGCCAAACTCAACAACAAAACAAATGGGGTGAAAAAAACATGAAATAGTGTCCTGGCTAAGACAACCCTAATAACAAGGTCATTGTTCTACCTAAATACAGAAGTTATATTTAACAGACAGAGATGTTATATCTTGATGATTGCATTACCTGAAAATAAGCATATAAGAGGATAAAAGCATTATGATCCATGATCACGGATAATTCGTAATGGTGGAAACCACCCTACTCGAAAGATATGAAGATTCACAAATCTGTAAGATTACCAAAAGAGAAGTCCAACTAGTTGTCTAAGTAGTTCCATAAGTCCCCTAGAAAAAAAATCTTATGACTTTCCATATGGTAATACAACTACATCTCATGTAGAACTGCCTCCTCCTTGCTAATTCCATACCAGAGTTACCAGAGTGGGGACGGCAGTTGTTTTGAAACATGAGATAGTAACTAATCCCTCATAAAGTTGGGAGACTCCTACAAGACCACACCTTTACAAAAATATTTTCAGCTCATAACCACAATGCTACATTAGGGGCGTTTGGGAGTGCTTTCGCAGCTCTAGATTCTCCGTGAGAATCACTCCAAGACAGCCAAACAATAAAAACGACTAGATTCTGGTGGGATGACAATAATCGCTCTTCCATTTACACGGCAGTAGGGAGCTGAATAACCTGCTCTCATGCTACCCCTAAATCCCCACAAGAATCACTCCAAAATCACTTCCCACTAAGAATCACTCCATCAGATAATCAAGGAGCTCGAGCTAAGAATCAAGAGTGAAGCTCCACCAAACAGGGCCTTATTAGTTTCCTAATTACAACAATTCTAAGTCCAGTGCCAGCTTAGGAAGATGGAGATTGACTCAAATCAAAAAGTCTGACATCATTGTAAAATGGTTTATTTACATCGCATGAAAATTCACGTGATTCCTGAAACTGTGCTTATTTTCAATCGTACAGATAAAACCCGGGCTGGACTGAATCATATGGATCTCAAACCCTAAATTCATCCACCAATTCCATCAACCTTTTAAAAAATCAAGCAGTAACCTCACCTCCACTCGGAATCGTCGCCGTAGGGCGAGTAGTAGTCGTATCCAATCTCATCCTTGTTCACACAATTGAACATGAGCGCCGCCAGCGAAGCAAAGATCCCTGCAAAACCGGCACGCCCAACGAAATCACACCGATCAATCGGACCCCAAGCTCGCACGAGAAAAAAAAAGGGGAGGGGGCTACTCCCCGAATCTTAGGGCTCCTGCTCTCACCTGGAAGGTAGTGTAGGAAGGAGACCTGGACGGAGCTGCAAACGACCGCGTCCACCCAGAACCACCATCCAGCCCCCGAAGATGGCGCCGGACACGCCCGGGCCGATGATCCCCAGAGCAGAGCAAGGTTCTCCATGGTGGCGACCTCTCCTCACCAACTGCTCCCACCAAGCAATCTCCTCGTCAGGTCGTTCCGCTTCCGCCCTCTTCTCCCTTCTTCGCCGAATTGTTTATTCGCAAGCGAAAACAGGAGCCTGGAGGTGGGACTGTGGGCCGTCCAAAAAAAGCCCAACTCAAGATTTCTTTGGGCCTATTGCGCCACGCATGTCTATGGGCCTTAGCGAATCGCGTTGAGATGGACGGGGTGGCGCTTGCAACCTGCTGGGGGCTGTTGGTGGTGGTGCGGCAGGGAAGAGACGATGGCGCGAGGTGGCGCATGGGCGGCGGCGGCGGCGGCGGTGGCGGTGTGGTGGATGGCGGCGGGGCCGGGGCGGTGTGGCTGGAGATTGCGCCGTCAGGGGACTAAGTGTGTGTCGGAGGAGATCCAATCCAATGTCGTCGTCATCGGCGACTACTCCGTCCTCTACGATCACCACCACGCCCACCCTACCATCGCCGTCAAGGTAACCAATCGCTTGGACCTAGTGTGCAATATAAAAAATAGACTATAACCATTGCTTGCGTAATTAGTTTAAGGGAGAGAAATGAATGAACTAAAATAGTTGACACTGTAAATTAGTAATTATTAGCCGACCTAGAAAACACCATTGGGTTGGGGTATCCAATTGCATCCATCAGATCGGGATTGATCGAAGCATTACAGCGTGGGAGGTGATAGACAACAAAATATTGTTATATACACAGTATAAATTTTTTGGAATGGCCGGTACTCCTATATTTTTTCTATGTTTTTTGTGTACAAGTGGAAATGCAATGGAAGTGCATTATGTGTAGTATCTGTTATTATGGAAGGGGAAGTGCATTATGTGCAGTAGCTGTTATTTCTTTGATGTTATGGATTTATGGTATATATCAGTTACTCTTACCTAACAATGGATGGCATACATTGGGACATGTGATTAGCCCTTGGGATATATCATATATTCATATGGCTCCTTACATTGTGGTCACACAGTCCGTGGGCGTCCTAAGAAGAACACCATTTGAAAATCATTCTGCCAGCTCAAATGCATCATAGAAAACAAAAACAATTTTATTCTTCATAAAACATAAGTAACTCTCACTATTGTTTGAGAAAAGAAAATCATTGTGTGATTGGATTCCTGTCGTGGCTCCCATTATCCTTACGTTCATTCAAAGTGATCCTTAATAAGCCAAGTTCTTGATTCCTTTTGTCTATGGTGCATGAAATGGATCACGCCATCATGGTGGTCACATTGTTAGTTCTTCAATAATGAAACTGGAAGATGCTGTCCAAACACCTTGCTTATCTTGCATTGGCCATAAACTCTCCCTTCAATTAGAGGGACTAAAGATAGGCAACATTTTTTCTGGATAGAGTTGTGATTATGAATCAGGAGACATTGAATCCACCTCCATACTGTCATATTTATCTGCAAAATAGTTTGCAATTGCATTCACGATATTACATCTTGTGAATAGGGTGTATGAGTTGCACCAATTTTACCCACAAAAAGCTTTTGACTTATTTGCACATGGTAGTAGTAGTGGATAAATCTATTGGCATTTTCACTTAATTGAGAACATACTAGTAACTTTGCTGGGAGAGGAACTGGACATTGACTGGGAGTTGTCTGATTGAAGATTGTTACATCTTCAACCCTTATGTTCCGCTAACATGCTTACATTTCGTTTGGGGATCATTATTTCAGGTCACATCCCCTTTTGGAGACATTGTTCATAAGAAAGAAAAGGTTTCAATGGAGCAATTTGCATTTACCACAGCAGAAGCAGGGAACTACCTTGCCTGCTTCTCGATTGATGGTGAGGACAGAGGGTTAGTGGTGAAACTAAATCTTGATTGGAAAATTGGGATAGCTACTAGAGACTGGGAGTCTGTTGCTAAAAAGGAAAAGATCGAGGTGAAGTATATGAAAATGAGGTGTTATACTGCCAATTGTAGTTTTTTATTCCTCTTCCATATAACATCAAGTTTTATAATCAGGGAGTTGAACTGGAGTTACTCAAGCTTGAAGTTTCTGTCCAATCAATCCATGACAACCTGCTTCTTCTAAAATCCAAGTCTGTGCATCCACTTATTTTCCTAGCTTCATGTTTCAGTTATTCATGAACCTGGCTGATACCCAGGGTATAATAACAATCTATTTAACAAAATTGTTCTCGCTGCAGAGAAGCTAACATGAGGGATGTCAGTGAAAAGACGAATTCTAGGGTCACGTGGTTGAGCATGCTCTCTCTTAGTGTTTGCATTGCAGTCTCTGTTTTACAGTTGTCGATCTACAACAGTACTTCGAAAGAAGAAGCTCATCTAACTGATGTCCGTAATATAGTCCTCTGCAATAAACCTATTTTATGTTTTGTGTTTTTGCATATGAGATTTGATAGTTTCACCATCGAGTCTAGCACTTGCAAATAAACTGGTAACAACCTGAAATCCCAATCAGATGAGATGACACTGCTGCTATCCTTGTTCAACTTACTTTTTGCAGCATTCAAGACAGTATTTTGTTCCATGGACAACTCAGGGACAGGGATACCTCTATTTCTACTCAAACATCCAACCCCATGGTGCTACTGACCCTTGCCACAGCCACAAGAAAATCTCTGTAATCACACTCAGGCAAGTTTTTCTTGGATGTAGTCTGCAAGGTTCCTTCCACAACTACTCTTGAATGCTGATCTGATCTCACCGATACCAAGATCATCACAGCCTAAGATAGCTCTTGTAAGCATCCTTTTTATCAGTTGCTGCAGATAGCATACTTCTCTGCAGTAGCTGGAAATATCAAGAGCAGAAGAACGAATTAGAACAGGTACAAAACAGCATGCTTTTTTGGTACTGATTTCAAGGGTTTCCTGGACTTATTACCTTGGAGTAATACTTGGAAGGGTTGTAGATGCACTTGACAACAACTCTCAGAGATTCTTCAAATTCAGTAGACCCATTCATCTTCAGTGCCTGCACGCGTACACATTGTCGCAAGGTAGTCAGAACAGAGTCATTGAGCAGAGCTGCATGAAGTGGATGATGACACGAAGAAGCTGATGAGTCCGCTTGCCTTGGTATAGTCATGGCCATATATGTGCTTGTAGCTGCAGAAGGCCAGCCTGAGCTGTGGGATGCTCCTCTTGCTGAACATCTCAGGACCACAGCCTCGTCGACGACGGAACCGGCACCGCTGTTCTTGGTGTCGTGCAGCCTCCTCGCGTCGCATTTGGCTACGTGCTGGCTGAGTCCGTCGTGGTGCGACCTGCGGGAGGCCGCGAGAGCCAGGAGCAGCTGTTGAAGCAAACAACAATGGCGGTAGTCAGGTGGTTTAACGCCATGACAGCAGAGAAGGGGAGTGAAGAAGGATGGGATGGGCGCATGCCCTCTGGTAAGGGGTGAGACGGCTCGGTGACCATGTCCTGGTCAGGTTCCTCCTGAACCTGGCCATGTAGGCCTGCTTGGTGAAGAAGAGCTGGTCCTGCTTCCGGCGCGTGAACACCTCGACGAGGGCGCGGTAGCCGGCCACGGTGACGCCGCCCTCGACCGCCTCCCGCGCCACGACCGCGTCCCGTTCCGCCGGCTCCAGCGCCCACAGGTAGAGCAGCTTGCAGAGCTGGAGGAAGAAGAGAAACCCGCGAGACTGAGAACTCGGTCGCCGCCGTCGCTAAGGCTGAGACTCCTGTGCTCGCCTCTGCGATGATGTTACCTCGTGCTCCTGGCTGTTGGAGTTGGACATGGCCACGAGGGGTGCCGTGCAGCGCCCCGGCGAGGTCCTCGCCGAACGTCGCACGGTACGCCGCCCTGATCTGCTGCCTCGCCCGGGCTCCGTGGAGCCAGGAGGAGGCCCAGGCGCCGCGGCGTGCCGCACGCGCCCCGGATCTCCCTGCACGCCTCCTCGGCCATGGTCGCCGACTCGCCGTCTGAACGAGAACTCTCGTTTAGACTGGCCCTGGCCGGCTGGCCTGTCCAGAACGCGCGGCCGTATAAATACCAGGGGAAGCATTGCTCGCGGCGGTTTCCTTTCCCTTGGAGGTGGAAAGGGAAAGGTATCTTCTTCTCGAATGGAAACGGGCGGACGCAAATCCCGGGTCGCACTGGGTGTAGCGCTGAGTGAGGGCAAGCTGATCTCGGGATCAGCCTTTTCAGCTTCACGTAATCTTCTTTCTTTGAACACAAATGGATCACTTAAAAATAGATCACTTACAAGATCCTAGGATCAGGATAGCACATTTGCCTTTTGTTGTGCAAAATGAAATGTACTATGGCATTTTGCAGGTGTGTGTGTGTGGGTCATTCTCATTCACATCCACTGGCTCGTAGTACTTCAGTGGTTGCCAGGCGAAAAGGTCGTAGTACTCGTATACTACTACGAGCCAGATAATAGTACCAGTACGAGTAACAAACGTGCGCTGCAAAGGCAACCCACTGAACTGTACTGTAAAGGGGATCCATAAAAGCTGGCACTTTTTCGTGGCGAATTCATTTGCGGCTGCTGCTGCTGGTGCGTGGTATGTTTGAGTGGCGCCCGTTCGTGGATTCCCCGTAGATGCCGAGTCAGTCTGTCTGTGGCTTTGCCTTCCGTTCCGTCACTGGCCGGCCATGCGTTGCTCCCTTTCACCGAACCTAGATGGATCGCATTCGCCCGCCCCGGCCAGAAAGAACTCGGTGGCCTTTCCTTTCCTCGCCCAACGCCGAGACTTTTCAGTTCTGGACTGCGCGCGCGTTGGTGGATTTTTGTGTGTGTTGGGTTCTTTTGGTTGGTAGCACCTACTCGAACGGTGCAGTGCAGCTGGGATGTTTTTGCTTGTGTGCGCTGCCCAATCCGCAACGGTTTCTCCCTCCTACGCAGCACGCATCGGTGTGTGAAAAGTGTGTGGTCTCGCAAAACACAAACGCTTTGGGCGAGCGGGGCATCCCGTGCTTCTTGCATGTTTCCGGTGAGGGGCGCGTGCTGAACTGCTGATTCAAGCCAGTGTCTGGTGACTGCTGGTGGCTGGCGCGTGTGATGTCGCGACTCGTCATGATGGCTACTGCTTCAGAGAGGCTGGCTCTGGCTGCTGCGCGCGACCAAAGTGCACAGGCACAGGCGTCTGTCTTTAAAACGTGGGAAGGCTCATGCTACCCGGGAGGCAGAGGCAGAGGCCGACGAGTGGAAAGGATGCACGAGACGACGAGCGATACAGGCCGGGTGGGGATGCCGACTGAGGAATCACTGAATCAGTGATTTTCAGGCCGTATTCGGCTCAAACCGACTCACCATACAACGTTTATAGAAATCAGGCCCAACAAGGCAAATATCATAAAACTGCTTACAACAATGCAAATTAAAAAAATGAAAGCACAAAACGTAGTGAAGATAGATCGTCTTTATATGAAACTGGAGCTAACAAAGCGTGGTGGTTCTGTTTCTTCTTTTGACAAAAAAAAAAAAAAATGGTGGTTCTATTTGTTTTGTATGACTTGAGTGCTTATTTACCTGTTCTTGTAACATGAATTGTGTTAGGGGTTTGCTTTGTATTGACTACTACGCTTTAGGCAAGCAGTAGCTAGTATTGTCCCTGTTTGCTAACACAATTTGCCTAGTGGTTTGAGTTTGTAGATATTCATTCATGACCCTTGTCTTAGGTTCTTTTTTTTGCTTACTCCTAATGAAATATCATAACCAGATCAATCTAACTTATCTCTTTCCTAACAAACCAAACCAAACCAATCTAATCTATTTCGACACTGTTCATTGTGCTACAATATCACCTGGGCCTGGGCCGGCTCCACTTGCCATAACATTGTCACCAACAAGACACATTCCAGAAAGAGATGGTGGAAAAACTAAAGAAGCGGGAAGAACGGTGAAGAATATAGCTTTAGGGTTTTAGGCGGCGTGTGTTTAGGGGGGAAAACATTAGATGCTTTTTCAAAAAAAAAAAAAAACAAGACACATTCCAACAAGAGACGGTGGAACACGAGAAGGAAGAAGAAGAATATAGGTTTATTTAAAAAACATGATTTTTAACTTCACTCAAGTAATACCCATGAAAATCGACTAACTTTTGCAAGTTCAATTTATACTTAGAATTAATTTTAAGAGAATGATTTTTTAAAAAATAAGGATAATAGGAATTAATAATTATCTTAAATTTTTTTCTTCAAATCAGTAGTCCGGTGTTTTTTTTTAGTAATTTTTATTTGAACTTTTTTTTTTTTTTTTGTTTGTCTTGGCTTTTGAATCTTTTCTTGAAGACGTGTTTGATGATATAGGAGAGCTTCAATCAAGTTTTTAGTGGTTGTGGCACTATAATTTGATTACCATGCGAACACATGTATTGGTCCTTTTGCACAGACATAGCACTGTTTAATTTACAACATCGAAGGCATAGAAAAATATTTAAAGTGCACAGCGACGAAGGCCGTATGGGGCGGCTGAATGATCAACTGAGCACAGACAGTTCACCGGCTCAAAGATTTCTACAGATAAGGCCCAAGAAGGCAAATATCATCATTAAAAAACTAAACTAGTGACGCAATTTAACAATTAGTCAATCATAAATCTGCATACAACAATTGCAGACACATAGATCTAAGACGAAATTTGAGCTTCACAAATTCACAACGTTAGACCCTGAACTTGCGATCGTTCCATGCAATACAGAAGGGAAACCATAAGAACCGTACTTTTTTTTCTAGATGATTTTTGTTTACATGTAAACGGAAACTCTTACGACATCGGAAGACAGAAGCTTACAACGACATCAAGCTCTGCAGTGCGAGAACGCTGAATTCGAATGCTCATTCAGCAACTGCTCTATATAGAGTTATTATAGACTTTACAGAGGAACCGGTTTAATTAACTTGCAAAATGCAAGGCACTGCCCTATTCCGTGCTTTGAACAAGCATCTGCCAACCGGCAGGGAAATCAAAATCGGTCAGCCAAAAGAATTTACAAACAACACTCAGGAAACAAATATTCTGAGAGAATTGAAACTGGAGCTCAGCTCATCAATGAAACTCCTATGTAAGGTTATTGTACACACTTGCTATCCAGCATCACTGGAGGGCCTACTATCAGGATGGCACCGCGAGGGAGGTTGCATCAGGCTCATAAATTGTATCACCAATCTTCGATGGCGGCCAATATCGAAGAAGAGATCTCCCAATAATATTCCTCACTGGAAGTGGCCCCCTGAAAATGGCAAGACATTCGATACAATTCAGGCATGGGGTATGTGTATCAAGTGCAATTCTAGTGTACCAGATCGAATTATAGTAGTTTGCAACGTACCAGATGTGGGAATCAAAGCTGTTGTTGCGGTTGTCTCCCAGCACAAACACACAACCTTCCGGTATGAGCTGCGGCAACAATCAACAAATATATGAAATGTGTTAGGGCCCAGCCACCCAGGTACCACACGATGAATGCAATCATGCTTACAGAAATGAAAGAATGCTAAGCAGTATGGCTAAATGAATAGGAACTCCATGAGATTCTAAGCATTCCATAATTCAACTATCAGTCAAATATTGGAAATGGAACAGCTGATACTTCTTTATTGCATAATCTACAGATTTGAGTTTAAGATGTCGATTACTTAGGCCACCTTAAGTACGCATTTCAAAGAAAATATGTCTAACATCTCTAAAAGTAAAGAGCAATATATGAAAGCAGAATCACACTACAAAAGACACAGTTCCTAGTGCATGGTATAGAGCATATATCGTACCACTGGTTCCAGCTCGTAGTTGTGTGGCTCCAGCACATAATCCTCATCCTGAACTACTCCGTTAACAAACAGCTTGCCATCACGCACCTGTTAAAGAGCCAAGATTATCCAGAATTATTACAGGTCAAGTAAAAGAAACGATCTGTTTCCAGCATAATGACACGAAACAAAAAGCAAGGCCGCACTACCATCGGAACAAAAGCTTACTTCGACATAGTCTCTCCCTTGGCCACAACTCTCTTGATGAACACATCACCTGAGCTGTAGCCATAAGCCTGCAATGAAAACATCCAATTCAGACATCTTGAGAAAAACAATCCAGGAGGCAGGAAATAGCACCTGAAGTCCTTTGGGGAGCCGGGAAGATCACAATGTCCGAAATTTCCGGATCCCGGAATATGTATGAGACCTGCAGATCACAGCACCAACAAATCATTAACAAACATAAAAATGGCATGGTATGTAAAACCAAAATGTTCGTCAGACAAAGCTCTACCTTCTCGGAAAGAATCCGATCACCGATATCGAAGGTCGGGTACATGGACTTGGACGGGATGGACTTGGGCTCGGCCAGGGACGAGCCGTAGAGAAGTGGCACGGTCACAGCTGCAAGTGCCGTCTTGGCGTCATCGGGCAGGAGCTCATCCACCTCGACAGCCAGTTGCTCCTGCTCATGGCTGCACCAGCAGCACTGCTCGTCGCAGTTCCGGCAGAACCAGACGCGGCGGCAGTAATAACAGTACCACTAGCACCACCAATCAACGCCTTCCTGGGGGGAGCCGAGGGCGCCAGCGAGCGGGGGGGAAGAGGGTGCCGAGGACGATGACGTGGCAAGGTCGCTGCACGGGAGCCACTTCGCCGTCTGCAAGAACGGGAGGAAGGACGTGGGGTTGAAACCGAGCGAAATCGGCGACGAGGCTGACAGAGAGGCCGCCGATCCGGAGGTCCCAGGCGTCGGTCCCGTCCTCTGCGCGAGCACCGATAGCAGCCCCACGGCGAGAGACGGCGGCGGCGACGGACGATAAGCACGCACGCGTGAGCAGCAACGAGTGAGCTCCGGCGGCGATGGCCTGCGGCTTGGGGTGGTTGTGGTCGCCTCCGTCATGGCGGTCGCTGCCGCTGCCGCCGTTGCGGTGCTGCTCGGGCAGCTGGCGGGTGGAGGTGAAGATGCAGAAGGGTCGCCACGCGCCGTCGTGGAGGAGGCGGCTGCCCGAGGCGGAGGCGGAGGCGGAGGGAGAAGCGGTGGCCGAGCGAGGCGGCGAGGTTCTGCGCCACGTAGCCGGAGTAGGAGACGGTGATTCGGATCGCCATGGCGAACAGGCAGAGGAGCCGTAGCGAGAGCGCGAAGAGACGGATTGGGCTGTCGAGGAAGCAAGCGGAGAGGGGGCGCGGCCGAATTAGAGGCAGGCGGCCATTCAAGAGGGGTTACAGAGTGGGAAGTTGCGGTGGGGAAGTCGAGGTGAGGTCTTTCCGGCGAGCTACCTCGCCGGAAGAAGAAGACGTCAACGGTGGCGGTCAATGGAGGAAGCGGCGAGGTGAAGGCGGGGGAAGAGAAAGCGGAGGGCCAGGGGATGGGTGTGCTTTATAGACGCGTCGACGACTTTTCCGAGAGAACGTGGAGGAATGGAGGCCCCCGGATTTTGGAGATCTTTTTTTTCTTTTTTTTTTTTCCTGTAAAAGACAAAAGTGTGATAAATTTTACTCACGAATTTCGGGATACAATACCGAAATTGACGTGAAATCCAGCGTTTTCACCAAATTCAGCGTTTATATTTGCTTATTTAAGTAATTATACAAGCAAACATGCATGTTCGTTGCGTGATCACCTCGATGATTTGGAGATTTGTTTTCTCCAGTTGGCCTTTGTGATGGATTATTGAATTCTCGACCGAGCGACTGACAAACGGCCAACGAACGTCTGCCGTGAAAAAGCGAGATTAGGCTGCGGAAAACCCAGACTAATCCACAACCCTCCGAGCTCGAAAAGCAAGCAAGCAAAGCGCAGCCAAAACAGAGGTCCTCACGAGCGGGCAGCACCCAGCCACGAAAACGACTCTGTTCGGTGTTCATCAGTGTGGTGTGGCCCGAACGTTGCTTCGTTGCAGCTTCCACTGTCGTAGCTGCATCAAACACGTCAATACCCGGTGACGAAGCCACGGGCCCACAGTGCTGATCAAATCCTCGCGGAGAACTTCCGGACGATGGAACAGTGGCCCAGAATGTCATTTCAAGTCAAAGATCCTGACGGAAACAGGAGCCGAGCATCAGAATCATCACTTGACAACTGGGAACCTAGTCAGTCCAACTCTTTTTTTTTTTTTTCAGATAAACAACTTTTTCCAAAGATTCAGAATTCGGATCAGGAAACGATGCAGGATAACTCATTGAGATAGCAATATCCCCGGAAGTCACTAGGTCAGAGACAGTAAAACGTAGTAATGTGTATAGTAGTATCAAAGTAAAATAATTGACATGGAGAAATGTTCATTGCAGTAAAAATAACTGTGGTCAAATCTAGAAACATTTCAACTAATAACTGGGCTCAGCCCCACTCAAAACACTTGTGGACACTGTCATGTGGGCCCATTGACGTCTACACTTGGACTCAAGGTACGGCGGTTCCTAACAACCACCAACAGCCACACGATTTGCTTGCTTCAGCAAAATGTCAACTGCTAAGTGCAATTGACTCCATATAAAAACTCAAGGACTCGATAATGTTTCGGCAAATGACGTCTGCGATGTCGTAAGCACTTACGCTTTCCGGAGCCCAAGGATACCAATCATACATGCATGCGCATTGGCAGAGAGAAGGATAACATACATTCCTGAACCTCTCTGATAGAACGACAAAAGAAACAAGGAAGGAGCCAGGAAGCATCGCAATCTGATGACGAATAGAAACGTGCTACAATTGCTGAGCTGCTGTCAAGTGAGAATGGCGTGAAGCAACCTAAACAAAGGAATGACGATCAGATGAGTGTAGTAGAATGGTAACCGGATGAAATTGTCTAGAACTTACGAGGAACGAAATGCTAACGTTCATGTTAAAAATAAATAAATAACTGAAATTCCAGCTGGCATGTTCAGCTCTATATAATTGTTCGGTCCTAGGAGTACCTCAAGATCATGCATGTCACAATTCAAGCAGCAAAAGGTCCAGCTATTTCTAGGACCGGAACGAACCAGAAGCGACAGGACAACTTTTAAAAGGCTCTAGCTCACCCAAACAGGCCCATACAACATCTAAGTCTGAAGTTCAATACTCAGTATTCAGGCAAGATCATGAAGGGGCACAGGGATTACAACTTTATGACAACTAGCTAGTACGATCGTATCTGATAAAACTTCAGGTAGTATGCATGCAACAGGTTAAGTTACATAAAACTCAACTAGAATGCTTGGGAGATTTAGTTACAAATTTTGCATAAGATAGGGGAAAAGGGGACAGTCAACAGAACCAATAGCAACCACATTCACATTGGTTCATTTACATCTAGCGTCGTCCCCGGGTCTTCGACCTTCCTTTCTGCACCATTGACAATGGATAAACATGATAAGGTGAAAAGGGAAGCTTAGCAATAAGCAGAACCAACTAAAAACTTGCCAGTTTTACTCACCGATGCACCACCAAAGCTGGAACCTGAAGCAGTAGCTCCACCTGAAAAAATACATAGATGTGTCATGAAGTACAATTTGTCCTAATGTTGAATAGTCTTTTATAATAAAAGCACTGAACTCAGAATAAACAAGCAACATGCAGGAAAGAAAAAAACAGTGCTAATACGGGTTGATCTATATCAGTAAGTCTGTGCAGCTCCAATTTATATGTAAAATAGAACACAAATTTCTACTACAGCTTCCAGCTAGTGTAAATTGAGCAAGTATGTGTACCTCCAAATGGTGTAGAAAATAGAGATGTTCCACCCAAAGATGTAGTGCTAGTCCCAAATCCAGGAGCTGGTGTTGATGCTAATGTAGGAGTGGAGGATGTCCCAAATGGTGTGGTCAACTGAGCCGATCCAGATGGACCAAAAGGTTGCCTGATGGAGCTGGAGTTGTTGGAGTTGCAAAGAGACTAGATGAGGATGGAGCAGAAGCTGGAGTGCTAAGAGTTAAAAAGGCACTTGAGGAAGTCGCAGCAGACGGAAAGGAAGATTGTTGTGGCTGGCTTGTAGCTGGTGCAGCGATTTGTGCCATGGGCTGCGAGGAGTAGGCAAATGCAGTGTTGGATGGACCCTTCTAGCAGCTGCTTCTTGTTTAGCTGCTTCTCGTCTGTTTGCCTCCAGAAATGGATCACTCCCATTACCGATGCGGCGTTGTTCATTAAGATATTCAGTTTTCATTGATTCAACATATTGATGAAGATTTTCCACCTGAAAATAGCAAAGATAAGGAAACCCCTTAATATGAAGGCGATATTAAGATTAGTAAATGATAACTAAATGATGGCTTCTCATTTTGTTCACAGCATGTTGCAATTTCTAAATGTTCAATCAGTTTGAGTTTTATATTTGACTCATCATAAGCAAGCAATAATTGTTAGATATTGGCACATCATCAAAGTACATTTCAGGAAAAAAAAAATCCTGAATTTATTTATTTATTTATATAACCTTTTTTTTTAGCAAGCTTACCTTAGAAGCAACATAGATGAAGTAATCATGCACATTCGACATAACTTTTGGAAGAGATTCTAGAGAATCTGATGATCTTTTATTTGTCTCCATTTGAACCAGCTGCTCTAGCTCACCGATCCACTTGCAACACTCTGCAAGATAGCACTCAAACCTATTGACAGTGCGCTGCATAAAAATGGAAGGACGTTTTGGGACTCCACTGTAGAAATCTATCACTGGCTGATTGGGTGGAGCACCAGCAGAAGGATTTGAAGAACTGCCATTTGCAACTCCAGCACCTGGGCGGGTGAATCTTGGCCTCAACATTAGATATGACCTAATGGCGAATTCTGTGTTCCACATCATTTCATTGACAACACTCATCAACTCTTGAATGGAAGCTTTCTCTCTCTCCATTACAGCGGTGGTCCCTCCAAGTTCCTGCAAGAGCAGACAACAACTATTACTAATGGATCCAAGATCCTGCTAGAAAAGACACCGACCAGACTCTCAGGGCAGTCCCAACGGTTACTGTTGGTAGTTTTCATAGCATTGAATTTGTGGTCACTGTATCAACAAAAAAATCGAGCGAAGATGCTAACGCGACCAACGGCCGGTGTCCTCGTAATAAATGCGTAATAAATCCGGCTCTCGTCCTCTCGCGTCTCGCGGCGGCCGCGGCCGTGGGCGCGCGCAGCGCGGCCTGCTTTCAGCGGGTGGGCGCGGCCACCCTTGGCGCCGTCGGGTCGGATACCGGTGCTCAAGCTGGCTGCGGCGGCGTGCAGGGAGCGCAGGGGCGAGCTGGCGTCCATGGGCAAGACCACTCGCAGCTCCCATGGTGGCCGCGTGGCGTGGCGGACCAGGAGAGGCAGCGGTGGCAGCGGCCTCGGCGGGACCAGGAGCAACCGCAGCGGAGCAGTTCGGCAGCGAGCGAGCCGGCGGCGCCCAGGCCGGCGCGTCGGCGCGACGGGCGAGCTGCTCAGCGCTGCATCGCAGCGCTGCTCGGCGGGCGGCCTGGCGGTTTCAGCGAAGCGGCAAGCGGGCGCTGCGTCGCTGGCGAGAGTGGAGAAGGAGGTCCGCGCCCCAGCGCAGCCCATCACGCTCCGTGACGGGCCAGCCGCGGCGCCAGTGGCGTGGCCGTGCGGCGAAACCAGGCCCGTGGCGGGGGCGCCCCGGCCCTGCGCGAGGTGGGCGGCATGGGCGGCGCGGCGGCGCTTACCTCGCGGCGGGGGGGAGCTGGCAGCGCGGGCGGCTCGGCGGGCGGCAATCAATGCCATGGGCCGGTCGTTTCTCCCCATCGGCGTTTTGGTGGGTTTCTTGTCTCCCTCGTTGCGGCGTCGACTTCGTTTCGTGCAGGCGAAACCGTTTCCATGGCTGTTCCTCTCTCTCTTCGTTATTTGGCGCCACGTATCATTTTGCCCTCATTTAATGAAATGGAAACGACCAACAGTAACCGTTAGGACTGCCCTCACTAAGGCACTACAATTGTATACAAAAGAAAAATGCATTGGTACATCAATTCCCAGCTACCAACTAACATCATTTTCTACAAAGCAAGTCATTTTTTCATCAAAAGGCATGTTAGCATTCAAGTTGGATGATTTGCAATAAATAACCCATCATGATCTTATTAAATTTATAACTGCACTATCAGGGTGTAAGTGTCCTAGTCAAACTATGAAGCTTCTATTCTTACTAGCGTAAGTTCAGTTTCAGTTGCAACACAAGTTGTTCTTGTTCAGGACATGACTAAATCATCAGGGACCAAATAGACTCATATGATAGATCAAATATTTGTGGAAAGTGGAAAAGGTTTAATATTTTAGAAGTTCACCTAATAAAGAAAAGGAAAAGGGTTTCAAAGTCTGCAAAGTCTGCAGTTGTTGGAGGTCAGGGGACACTACATTCAAGATACAGGTCACTAACTCATGAATCTTAAAATGCTTATTAAAAGGTCTACAAGTGACTCTTGTCTGTTTGCAATGATACAACAAATCCTAGAAAAAATATCGTGTACTCTTTCAGAATATGCCTACTAGAAAAATCATGTGTCAAGCTATCAGCTTAGACTACAGTGATCTCGGTTTTGTGGAGCATGACAAAAAACAAATCAATCATGCACTAAAAGCTAAGAAAATCTAGAGAAAGTGAAGGTCTTAATGAAATATCCTAACCTGAGCAATGCGACTGAGATCAAGCTCAAAATTGACATTGAGATTGAGGAGTCATAAAGTCGACTGCACTGATCCAACCTCTCACTCTCATCTCTGTAGTCCCGTATCTTGTCCCTGCAAAACCACAGTTAGGCAAAAGAAAACAGCGTGAAAACAGATTATAGTGCATAACTGAAACATCAAGTGCTCAGATAAACCCAATGGATGCAACAGGTTACAAAAATTGGAGCTTAACCATAAAAGGCTCAGACTCCGAGGATTGCCACAAGAACATCAAACACAATTACACACAACAGAAGCCCACGCCATTAGAAAATCTGATCATGCAGGAACAAAAAGATGTATCATTCCATTCAAAAACCAAAACTCTACAACATTGGATGATGACAGCAGCCTCAAATAAAATTTAAAAACATTTAGCCCCATACAGGAAGAGAACACTTGAAATACGTCACCCCACAAAACCTTTAGTATCAATCACACACAAATTTCACCACCAGGACTCAAACGAGAGCAAATTCCACCGATCTGGCCTAGTAATCATGAAATTTTACTAATTGGGTGGAGCAAATTATAGTTGTGGGTGCAAATCGACAGTAAGTTCCATCTAAGTAATAACCGCACTCCTTTGCAAGAAAACGAGAAAAGGGAAAAGTAAATATTCAGAGGGAAGAATCCTACTCGATCTGGAGCAAAGCCTTCTGCGACTCGGCGTGCAACTCCTCCCACTTGGTGTTGTACCCAGCGGGTTTCATATCCGTCGTGTACAGCATCAGCTTCTGCTGCTGTGACTGCGGCTGTGGCTGCTGAGGAAGCGCCGCCAGCGTCAACTGCTGCTGTGGCTGCTGCTGCTGCTGCTGCTGCTGCTGGAAGCTGAACTGGAACGGCGAGGGCGAAAGGGACGGCGCCTGCGAGGTGGCCGGAGCCGGTGTCTGAAACGGATTCGGCGCCGCCGGCGTCTGGAAGGGGTTGGACGCAGCTGGCGTCTGGAAGGGATTCGACGCAGCTGGCGTCTGGAAGGGATTCGACGCAGCCGGCGTCTGGAAGGGGTTTGAAGCCGGCGGCGAGGCGAAGGAGAATGCCATTGCCGCGCACGGAGACGGAGGGGTCGGCTCCGGCGACGGCGGGAATGTAGTGGGCTCTGGCTGGGCCTGCGCACGGTGGGGCTCGGCCGGTTTCTTTAAACCCTAGAAAACCGGAAGGACTGGAGTGGGAAGCTGACGCCTTTGCCCCAGTGGAGAAGAGAGAGACTCTGGCTGGGCCTGCGCACGGCGGGCTCGGCGGGTTCTTCAGCTTTGTTTGAAAAGGTAGCCGTGCCTGTGCGGTGCTGGTACGAGGCTACGAGCAACCCAAAGAACAAATCTGTGTTTTGTAGAAAAGAAGACGCTTCATCAACAACTTAATAAAACAACTTCTTATAAAAAATAAGACATTGTTAAATCTCCTCTTCAATTTGTAACTTTTTCCTGAGTATTATACATTCTCTTGATCTCTTCCGATCAAGACAGATAGATCTCTCTCCTTCAAAAGAGAGAGAACATGCAAATATGAAAAGTTTCGGACCCTGAGTCCCGGCCGGTGGTCCTCTCATCAGTTCGGTTCCGATTCCATCTCCTTTGGAGCGTCACGATGGATCGACGGCAAACCTCAATTTGCAACAAAGACAGTACATGAGCATCAATACGTTTACAGAAACATTTGAGCAACATATTTGTACCATAGATTCACTTGCATATGATGAATATTTTCCAACCGAATCTTCATCAAATATATAGTGCACACGACTGTGCAACCTTTTGTTTCTAGAAGTCCCACATACTGACAAAACATCAGCCAGAATCAGATGCACCTACAATTGAAGACCCTTCCATTGTAACAAGAAGCTGGCTTTGTGTTCTGTTGTAACTCCGGTGCAGTGCATCCTAGGATACTATTAAGTTGAATCAGTATGAGTAGATGTGTCATATTCCATTGCCACAACTAGTAGTCAGACATTTGATGTCAACTCCCATGGTTGAAATACTGAAGATAACCATGAGTTGGATGCTTCCAACATACAAAGGTAAGTTTTACCATCATGGAGGATATCAACATTCCATTGCAGTATAGTGTAGAGGCTCTATAATCGTATGTTTGTGGACTTGTTCAACAGTCAGCATGTCCCCTGAGATGACAGATATCTGGATTCACTCACAAAATGAGCATAACACCACTTAGGCACTAGCCACCCACTGTAAGTTGTGACAGAAGACAATGCCATCTGGAGATAGATGGCACATATGGAGATACCTCATGATCTAGGAAATATTGATATACTGTTTCTTCATGCATTCTGCAAAGCTGATAAGAAAATTAAATCAGGTGTCCATGATCGGAATTTGCTGCACAAGTTATTGATATCAGTAAAAAAAAGTGCTTGGTGATAAGTATGATGCCTCACAAAGCTCCAATTAATCGATTAATAGCTAAGGTGCCTAGGATGGAGAGGACTGAAATCGCTGCCTGAGCTTCACATGTTTGACCAACAGGATTTGATTCAGAATGATAAGACACATGTTGTTCACATTGCAAACCATTTTAATGAGGAAAGCAGTCTCCAATGCTAATTCCTTGATCTGCAAATACTTGCTCTCCTCTACAACATCTGTTGTCAAGTTGAGAATTACCGGCCTCTCTGGATCATATTGAGTAAACTCACGGACTTTTGCAACCCATTTAGCTGCCTCCCATATACACCAAACCTAGCATTTGTCAAATGCAACAAATTGTTGAATTCAAGCATTTGACAAAAGGTTGAATTAAGTAAATTGAATATGCGGAAGCGAGAATCAGCTTCCTTTTATGCACTTTTACATCTCTGCCAATCTTGTAATAAGGAGCAAAGATTACAAGCTGGAAGGTGGTTAGTGAAACTCAGAAAGCAGCAACCGAAAGTATCCAGGTAATGCATACCTTGTATTGAATGATGATGTCACAAACACAGCTGGGTAAGGAACATCCTTCTGGATGTTATCATAAGGAGAATACTTTCTGATTGCAAGGAATTCCTCATGATCCACAGGAAACCCAAACTCTTCATAATCAATTGCTGTAAGAGGTAGAATAGGATGAGAGGGTGTTGCAAACATCCAAGAAAGGGACCTGCAGGGTGAAAATTTTTTCACTGAAAATGGAAACTGGGTAATGGAACATCAGCAGAAACAAAAGAAAAGAGTTGATAACGGTGTATCTTCAAGGTCACAGAAAGAAAACATGACTACAAGACAATTCCAATCTCGAAGTGGAATCAAAAGAGCTAAGTTCCTGCTACTAGAAATGGCCATTAATTTGTTTATCCAAAACTTTGATGACAAATAATGAACATAAACGAAGCTTAAAAAATCTATTAGGTATAAAGCCTCTAAGCTTGCAATATATGGTCTACTGATACAGCTTTGCTTGGAACTGCAGCTTTGACCACAAAATCAGCTACAAAAAGGGCACTGCAAGTGCCAGTGCAGTCTTACAGAAGCATAGTTGCTACTGCTAAGATGGCAGTTCTTAT
Source organism: Hyparrhenia diplandra (assembly GCA_015847255.1). NCBI lineage: Eukaryota > Viridiplantae > Streptophyta > Magnoliopsida > Poales > Poaceae > Hyparrhenia > Hyparrhenia diplandra. The sequence continues at coordinate 239,942 of JADLZK010012341.1, forward strand.
AACATGGAGTAAAATTGTGCTACAATGAGAAAAAATTTGCTGTCCCATGGTATTGTTTCATTTGAACAGCATTTCAGCATCTCGATGGGTTTACTTTGTATCAATCAATATCAATGCAATTTCGGTCATATGGAAGTCAGGAACAAATCATAACCAAAGCGCTAATATTTTCCCCATCTACTGACTAAGGGCTGTCTAAGGAAGCTAAGCTAGCTCAGTTGGACAAGGGTGTGGATGTATACCCAGACCACCCAGGTTCAAGTCCCCATCGAGGCCAATTTGGGTGCCTATTTTCTGCTTAATAAAATGCTACCTAATTCCCCTAGGTTAGTCTAGTTTAATATTAAGGACTGTCTATAGATAGCACACACAAATTATCGCCTTCTACACACAGAGAGTTAATTGCATGCTTTATACCTTTAAAACAGCAGCACGAAAAACAAATCTGGTCGATAATTAACTGCCGAGGCCACCAGAAGTCCTCCAGCACTATATCCCCATCCAGCAAGCTTATTTTCTTGTATGATACCCTTTTCAAGAAGAAACTCTCCACAAGAAACAAAAAAATCATATACAGAATTCATTTTTGGTGCGTGAACCATCTTGGTGCCACTTTTTACCATAACCTCCACCACCCCCTGAATACAAATGCTTTAGTGAGTATATAACCACATGCCATAAGTTCAAAAGGCTACAGCTGAAATTATTTTAATAAGGCAACAGCCACCATGAATGAACAAATATTTTAGCTCCTTCTAAATATTTCTGTCATGCTTCCAAATTATCCAGGTGGGCGACTTGAAATTAATATGAAGCTTCTAAAGTTCATTTCACAGAAATAATAAAGGTAATTAAAGTAGGCTAGACATACCTAACATCAGCATATGCAATCACCCAACCACGATCAAGTAGAGTCTTTAACTCACTGGCCAACGTTTATCAGAATCTCACCATAAGCGCCATGTCCATGAAGTAATCCTGGATTTCCATCTTGCTTGTGCTTCCGTGAATATACTAAAGTTAGTGGAACCAAAACACCATCTTTTGATGGAACTTCATAGTATTCACAAGCATAGTATTCAGAGAGCTCATTCCAAGAACAATCAACAATATCATCATTTGAAAAATCTGCTTTATCTGAGGATTGCCTGGCCATCTTTGCAGCAAAAGAAGTTCCATATAGTGCTCTTGTTCGCTCATGAAGCATGTTTTGTTGTTGGACTGTTTGCCACTGTCCATTCAGCAAGTTGTAGTCAACAACAGCATCAGGCATCTGCAATATCATAAGCTTACTGTAAAGAAGGAAAAACATTGGAAACATCAATTTATGTAAACCGTTATAATTCAAGCATATGCTAGGGAAGAACGAGAACATCCAAGAGCAAAAGACCACACAAGCTGTAAGGATATGAATTATGATATCACTATGAAATCACAACTGATGTATTCAGAGAAGTAAGAAGTAGCTTCAGTGCAATTTGAGTGCTATGCTAATTAAAAATGAATTATCGCTTCCATCACCATTAGGGTAAAACACAGTAATAGGTACAAAAAAACTAGGAAAGCAGAAACATAACAGAGCACATTCTTTGATAGCATGCAGGGTAGACCCAGTGCCAGGCGGCTCCCACTTGAGTGTGGGTTCTGGGGAAGGGTTTAACCAGGCCAGCCTTACCCCCCAAAAAAAAAAAAAAAAAAAAGAGGGATATAATAATCAATGGTATCAGAATAAATTCTATGTAGTTTATATGAACTGCTAATAATATCATGAATCATGAATAAAATGCATCGATTCATATAGCTTAGGAACCAACAAGCATAATAAATAAAAAATCAAGATACAGATATGATCAACACTAGAAATATGATAAAAGACAAATATTAAAAAAGGAAACTAAACATATTAATTAAGTAATGCACAATTTCGCCCATAGACTGTCAAAGACATATGAGTTGCTATGAACTCACCACCATATCAAGACATGGCATCAAACTCCAAATATTAACACAAAATTGTTGCTGGTAAAGGGGTGATATAATTGGAAAATAACATAAAATGTGCAGGAACAAGGTAAGTGGGTACTCCATCTGTCCCCAAAAGGCCTTAATTATTCTTTATGGTCTGAGTCAAACTATCTTAACTTTGACTAAGTTCATAGAAAATAGCACCAACATTTATGACTTCAATTATGTATAGTACGAAATATATTCCATGGCAAAATATAATGATATATATTTAACAAGATAATTATTGGTATCTTTTGACTGAACCCTATTTAGAATTGCATCCTTTCTGGGATTTATTAGGTAGTAAAATGTAACACAAGTTACAGTAAGAAATGCCAAATATAAAAGGCAGCATTAGGACAGCTCTTTCCATAACTACATCATCCATCCGTTATACTGCTTTTTAGAACCAAAAACATCTCAAGTGAAAACAGGACTCAAGTAAACTAAGGGTTAACCCAAATGGATCTGTTGTGTAGATGGATCATCTTCAAAAATAGCAAAAGCAAAAGAAAATTAAAAAGAATTCATGGTATGGAAACAGTGAGGACAGTTTAACACGACAAAACAATGGGATGCACTTCATCAGAAACTACATGACAGAAATAAAGACGGCTGTTATTTCATACAAATCACATAAAAATAATATTGAGTGAATAAATTCTACTCTTATCTGTAAAACAAAGATTACTTATAGAAGAATGGAAGAGAATAATAAAAAAGAAAGAGCAGAGGAATACCACAGGTGATGATATCGTGAAATGCATTGTTGAGGAATAATAATCATAATTCGCCCAGATACAATCTGACACACATCACTGGGAAGAGGCAGGTCAACTGGATGCAAATCTGATAGATGAGTAGGTACCTGAGAAATGAAATGAATAAGAATCATGGTTACAGACTTACAGTATATGCGTAAAACCTTTACAGAATTTTTTTTTCAAGATATCCGGTTTCAGATTTCCAATAGGTGGAATAATTATGGGAGGAGAAAAGGCTGTGGGAGACCATCAAGAATGATAGAAATTGTAAAATTTCGCAACTTAGTTCAAACATAGATAAGGATAAACAATTCACTTACTTTGATATCTTCAGTTAGAGGCAATTTAACTGAACAAAGTCTAAGTTTTCTGCCTTGTCTCAGAGTAAGCACCATATGAGTATCACAAAAAATCAACATCTTCAAGAATGACACCAGGTTCCTCAACAAAAACATTCTGGTTCAAACATCAAGTGTGAGTCAAACAGAATATACAAAGTCAGTTATCTGAAATAGTTTTTAGCAGAATGTAGTCCTACAGCAGTCATAACAAGTTCTAACTAGCTTAATTACATATGGCATGTATGTATTCACCAAAAAGTATATAATTTATGGGAGAATTGCTTCTGTATAGTAGCCACGAAGGGACTGCACTTGTATGCTTTTTGAATCCAATGGCAGGAGCTCGCCTTTCAATTAAGCAGGAGGGACTGCACTTGTATATGTAGAGTAACAGGGTTCAGGAAAAAAACAAGATAGCATAGTAGACAAATAATTTGAACCTTCCAATTATTTGGCCCAGAAGATTCCACAACAGACTGCATTACATAATGCTTAATCAACAGGGACACCTTCTCTTGCAGCATCTGTAAACAAATAAAGGTGTCCACGATGATGCTCAACAATGCAATGAACTTGGGATTCCCCTTCCCATACAAGGGTCATTTGGGACAGGGGGTCAGAAGCATTTATCAAATACACCTGGAAAAAACAAATAGGCATGAGCAGCAAACAAAAGATCAAATAATAGGAGCACTAATAAGGTATACAATAAACAGTACCTTTGAGTGAGTGTCTGAAAAGACATTTAATGTTATATATCGAAAATCCTTAGTATGTCTGATATTTAGAAAGATATTCTCATCATGTTCTTCCAACATGAGAATGTCATCCTTGTTGGATCCAATCATGCTACAAAACAACCTAACCAAAACAGAAAGAAAGATACAGTTCTTGTGCAATGAAAAAAATAATAGATGAGCAGATTTATAAAAGAAAAATCACTGACCTATATGGTCTTCTTTCCTCATTTGTAACAATGTAAAACCAATGCTTTCCCCATCCATTGCCCATGAAATATTTGACACCCGATCAGCACAGGGTTTATCATAGAGTGTGCCTGTTACTAGGTCCCTAACCATTAATGTGAAGGAGTCCTTATCTTTTGTCATACATTGTGTACGCAATGAACCTGTGGTCCGAGATACTTCAGACAGCTCCTCGTATGAGTATCCTACATACCAATGATTGCATATATAACTTAATAATCGGTGCAATAGTGAGATAAATGATGTATTCCCCACCTCCAGAAATGTAGTATAGGGTGTACAGCATATTTACAATGCAATTTGTTGGACGCGCATGCAAAACTTAGGAAAAAGTTCTACAGGAACCATATATTTTGCATAATCCTCTTTTATAACATAAAAAATCAGACTATAAGCTTACAAATACTGCAGACGTACATTAGATATGTGCAAAATAATATGCTATCAATTGTAGATGGCAAGATCATAGAATCGAGAACATAATTCACAATAATGAGTTGGTATCAATATTGCAGGACACATCAACTGGGGCGAATAGCAACTGGAATTGTGGCAAAATTTTGGTAGTTACCTCCGAACCGCTCGGCCTCCTTGTTGTAATCCACCAATTTCTGTTCGATGCGCTTCCCAGCCGTGAAGTCGAAACCCGCGGAGGGGTCACTGTACGAGACGAACTCGCTATGGAGCGCGGCGGAGCGGCGACAGAGCACGGGGTACTGCTTGCCCTCGTCCACGCGCCGGTAGTACAGCCAAGGGCCCCAGCGGACGGGCGGCGTGCACGAGTCGGAGGCGAGGCAGGAGGCCATCTCGAGCTGGAGCTTCCGGGCGAGGCGGTCGGCGCCGCAGGCGGCGAGGCAGGCTCGGCGTACTCTCTCCTCGGCCTCCCATGTGGACGTCCATGTGGCGCATGGCGGCGGCGTCGGAGAGCGCGCCCATCCAGGCGTAGTTGCCGTGCCACGTCTCCCCGTGGATGGAGACGGGCTCGGGCTTCTGCGGCGGGCGCGGCGGGTTCGGGGGAGGGGAGGGGAGGGGGCGATGGCTTGGCGCGGCGGTGGACGTGGCGGCGGAGGAGGAGGCGCGGGAGGAGGTCCATGCGACCGCGCATGGTTGATGTGGCCTGAATTGGCGGCGGGGAGGGGTGGCGACCTGGCGGGCGGTGGAAGCCAGACGCCGGAGGAGAGGTTTTAGGTGGGGTTATGGCCTGTTGGGGACCTGAGTTCGCCGGATTCAAGCGAGGTGAACCACCGCGAGAGGCCTAGGCATTCGGTAAGGGGTAACCAGAAAAAAGTCGATAGCAGTCGTTTTGGACAGAAAAGGGTAGTGGGCTGCTGGGCTGGCTGGGCTATCATGTTGGGCCGTGATGATTAATTCATCATTGACGAACGTATTTTCTCCCTACAAACGTTTGGTTTAAATTACATTTTCGTTTGATTTTTTACATAAAGTTTGACAACTTGTCTTATTAAAAAAAATTTACAAGTATATTCAAGTTTAAGTCATTCTTAAATACCTTTTGTTAATAAAGCATCCCATTGTGTATATTTTTTAAATAAGACGAGGGTCAAACTTGGGGTTAAAAAATCAAACTAACTATAATTTGAACGGATTTAGCATGTACTAGCATAAATCAATACCGAGAAATCAAACTAAGGAAGGCTTTTTGTAAAGAAGATCCACTCTTCGTTTAAAAGATGCACAAGAGAGTTTATAAACACCATTTGATACTCAAAGCATACGAAAAACAAAAAACAAAGGATGATCAATGGCGTAAACTGCTTTAGCCATTGCAGTAATAAGTGTTCTTGAACCATACAGTACATTTACTTCATCTTGGCCCTCTAAGCTCTCTCTCCCGGAAATAATGTGGGGATCTGATCCCTCGGCTTCCCTTTAGTGGGAATTCTTCCATTAGGACTAGGATGGTGGAAAATTGATCCCTAATGAGATGAATATGGTAGAAAAGTCGGTCCCGGCCAGAATAACGGACCCGGGATGGTTCACTGCTCCCCGACCCCGATCCCCCGCAGTAACGCCTTCAATGAAGCAGCCGCCACCAGCCCATGTAAGCGCCCAATACATCACCGAGTATATAAGGCCATCCAAGGATTCCAACCCACTCCTCCACCCGCCCCCAAATCCTCCAACCGGCCGCTGCTCACTCGCCGCCTCTCACCTCCCCGCGAGTCGCGGTCGGCCGCCGATGCATGGCTGACACGACACGCTGACGCCCGCCGCGGTGGCACACCCCTCCGTCTCTCACTCTCTCGCTGTCTTGCACTCGCGGGAAGGTCATAGCCGGATCCGCGGGAGCTTGACACAAAGGCAAGGGGGGGGAGGCAAATCTATATAGGACTACTAGGGTCCCACGGCGGCTTGCCGGGGCAGGTGATCTTGAGCAAGCTAGCCTCCCAAGGCCGGCATTAGAAGACCACCTATTTTTTTCAAAGGCCGGCCACTTGTCCTTCTCCCAAATACGGCCAAGAAGGCTAGCTCGATGAAACGAAGAGCTGAATAGAGATGTTGAGGCGAGCAATGGGAGGGGGGGATCCCATTGGGACAAAGCTCCGCCACTCGATATGGAGATCAAGAGGAGCCATGGCTCCACGCACGCCCCCGTGTGACCATTCACGGTCATTGTCTTCAAGGATGGGGATTTCTTCCCGCAGGGATGGGATAAGGAGATGGGCTAAAACCTCCGACGGAATTCTCGTATAACAATGATTTCGCCTCTCTAGTTGAGGCGTCGCCAGAGATGGTGGGGATGAGAAAGAGAAGAAGATCAATTGCCATAGAATTTCAAATTGATGAGTCAACTGCTTTTAATTTTGCATCAGAGCGAGAGAGACGAGTACTATTAGTGGACAAAGACCAAAAGCTGTCATACTGTAAAATTAGGATGAGAAATATATAGGAAATGGTGAGAACAAATTACATCAAACATATAACAATATACAAAAGGGAAAAAATGCATACAGAAATTTATGATCATGTGACCCAAGTAATTCTATATATTCTTTTGTCCAGGAATGTTAATTGTTTTTCTCGTGAAAGATTTTCACGGTCAGCAAACAAAACCCTGCTTGATTTAGCCGAACACGACAACGATGACGCTCCTCCATTCATCATCATCACCCGTCCTAGCTAGCACACGGTCACACCCCAATGAAGTTCCAAAACACTTGTCCGCTACCACCACCACAAAGCCCGCCACGAGCCCACACGAGTCCCAAACAACAAAATGCTACACCACAGCAAAGCGCACCCAGATACAATGCCAAATGGGCCCAATAAACTTTCAGGCCCACTCGTCATCCCCACTCATGCATCTGCACCTCGGCACCTCGCTGGTGGCACCGATCCTCGCGCGGAGTCGCTTTGACTCGCTGTCTACAGCAGCCGCAGACCTTGCTGCACACCGAGTCCGGGCGGCGGACGCGAACGCAACTCGCGAATCGACTGGACTGCGCCTCCCCATGAATCTGGCCGCTTTTCCCTCCACCCTTGCCACCCGCACGCCGCCTGGGCGACTGGGCGACGCCCCCCGGCATGAGATGCCATTAAAATCCTCCACCACTTCGCGCCCCTGCTGTCCGCCGCTCGTTTGCGCGTCGCTCCAGAGGATCCGCACATGGCTCCCGCCGCCGCCCCCATCTTCCGCGCCCGCCGCCGCCGCCACCGGAAAACGGCGCCGCGAAGGCGACGGAGCAGCGCCCGTGCAGGTCCGTGCGCCCGCCTCTTCCCTTCACTGACTATCGGGTTCCCGCGGCTGAGATTCAGTAGGCGCTTCCATCGGGCGCTGTGTTATGGGTGTTCACGACGCGCGGGGACTTGGGGATGGAGGAGGGTCGTGGCCGCTGATAACTGAAGCGTATTTTACTATTTTTGGTTTATTAGTGCAGCTCATCGATTACTTGAGACGAACAATAGTTTATAATTTTATATAGAGAAGCGGTTCTAGTCCGACTGAATCTTAAAGAGTGTATGCGATGATCACTTTCGGTCACATAATCATTCCCATAATCATTTGTCTCGATCGATAAGGCGAGAATCAGAAGCAAAGAGGTCTCGGTTTATTAGTACAGGTTTTTTTTGGTTCTATTGTTACATGTTAGTCGGGCCTTTTTCTTTCAAATATATAAAACAACCAGCTATCCTTGCAGATTGTCAAAAAAGAAAAAACAGCTATCCTGCCTGTTTGTTAAAGAAAAAGTCATAAGGACCTCTACCAAAGTTGCTCCTTGCAACTGCTATATGTAACTGCATGTAATATAGTCTATCAAGCATGGTTGATGCGAGGTTATTATTTTGGAATCGCTCAGCTTTATGTAAAAGCTTACCGAGTCAATGTTAAGGGCCTTTTGGTGAATTGGCACCATGGATGGACCCCAATCGGGTGTGCCACGTGCCCATGTGTATGGGAAAATTGAAATCCACTGAAAACCATCTGTATTCGCGATAGCTCAAATAGCACAGTATATGCCAGGAAAAGATGGGAGCTTATTTGTTGTGAACACAGTCATGCCATTACCCATACGATCAGTTAATGTCGATGGATTTATTTTGTTATATATATTTCATTGTACTTGAGAATTCAAAAGTTTTTATATGTTTCATTTATTTGAATGATATTGCTAATGAAAAGGCGGCTAGCTACCTAGCATATTTTAGATAGTTTATAGTAAAGCTGAGAAAGGTTTTCATCCTGCAGAAACTCTTAATAACCTTAAACCCATTTATACTTCCATTACTGATTACTAGATTACTAGATGTGGTGGCATTGCCCCAAATAGAAGTATCAAATTATTGTCTTGCTTGGTGCACCCCATATATTATAGATCATCACTACTACTTTTTTATAGTTTGTGCTGTTGATACTTTTTTGTGTGTTTCTTTGTGCAATGTATTGCTATATTCCATCTGCTACTTTTTATGTGCTTATTACTTTATTAGTATCTATTCTAATATGTACACTGCTCTTAAGAGCTTTCGTGGCAGAATTTTTGCTATAGAGTTGCTTTGCCTGTTTGCTCCAGTAGGATAGTGCTGGTTAAATAAAAAAAAGAGTGTAGACATGATAACGAGCAGCCATGTCATTTATGAGTTTCCTATGTCATTGTGGCCAAATAATCAGCATGTCTGGAAGTGTAAATCTAGCAGAATACACAAGCCATATATATATAGTTTTTTTCCTGATGTTTTAATTTCCCTTCAGGCCCGCAAAAAAACCAACTGTCTGATGTTTATTGATTCCTCCTGTATATGTTAATTACCACCCCTATCTGTCAAGAATTCAGTGATTAGATAAAAATCATGCTGTATTTCTGAAAACCTTTAGCTGTTTGGCACATTGTTGTATCGCCATGCAGCCTGAATTTTCCCCTTCTTCTTTGACATGCCTGAAGTTTGTGAATTTAAAAGATTGAAATAACTCCCTGCATAAAGAAGGAAGACATATTGAGATGAGAATACCTCAGATCAAAAGCTACATTTGCGCTTAACGACTCACAGCATAGTGGTTGTTCCTCCCTGTCAGCGGAGGGCACCTGCCCGCGGTTCCAATCCTAGCCTGCCAGTCTGGGATGAACCGGTGTTGGCGCCATGGATTTCCCCACAGTGTATGACACGAAAGGGGTGTATGCTCGGTGGACTCATTCTGAGGTTCCTGTAGGCAGTCTCACATGGCTTAAGCATGTCAGTATAGGTGTCCATATGAAAAGCTACATTTGCATTTTTGGTGAGACACCATGTAAGCAAAAACCTCTTCATCAGAACTGTTCCTCTGTCCATACCTCTAGCATAGGCTCTGAGGTAAAGCCACCTATATACGAATGCACTATTTCAGACCATAATCGATACTTCATATAGGTATAAGATAAAAACCCAGTGGTCCATCCTGGGGTCATGGTTTGCCTACTTTTGGTTATTTTTATTGTGTCAGACCTTGAAAACGATCATTTACGCTTTCAGCTTTGAGATGAAAAGTGTTCTATATAGTATTTGGATTGGTTTACAGTTCATACCTCATAAGTATAGTTTCTGGATTCTTGTTGACCATCACTTGTTCAATATATGGTTATGGCAGATGATAACGGATGAGTTTTTTGACTTGTCAGCCTGAGGTCCTATGTAGGTCCATTATTCATTTGTTGTTTCCAATTCCCATGCCCAGTGTACATTGTGTTCAAGTCCAGCTGACATCAAGTGAAAGAATATTTTATGAAAGTTTTAGTAATAGGGTGATCAAACGAAATTCCTGTTTCAGACATGGTTTAATTATGCCCGTCCTTATAGCAGTGGGTTTACTTGCTGTCAAAGTAGACTACCTTGAGTTTGCAATTTGGCTATTTTCTTCGATGCCGCTGCAAGACTACCTTTGAGTTTGGAATTTGACCCATGTTCAGTTTCTGCATTGCAGGTCGCAGCTTGCTGGAAAAGTTCAAGACAACAATTTTCACTCAGATGAGCATGCTTGCCATCAAGCATGGAGCAAATAAACCTGGCCAGGGATTTCCGAATTTTGATGGTCCAGACTTTGTGAAAGAGGCTGCAAATTCAAGCTATCAATGCTGGGAAGAATCAGTATGCAGAGGGTTTGGTATACCTGAACTGAACTCAGCTATTGCTGAAAGGTTCCTGAAGGATAGTAGTGGCTGCAAGTTGACCCTGACAAAGAAGTTACTGTTACATCTGGATGCACTGGAAGCAATAGCTTCAACAATATTAGGTCTGATTAATCCTGGGGGATGAGGTGATATTGTTTGCTCCATTCTACGATTCATATGAGGCTATGATGTCGATGGCTGGTGCCAATGTAACGCCATTACCCTCCGTGCTCCAGATTTCCTCGCAGTCCCACTTGAAGAGTTGAAGGCGCAGTCCCCAAGAACACCTCAAAGCGATAATGATAAAACACACCGCATAATCCAACCGGGAAAATGTTCACTAGAGAGGAGCTTGAATTTATCGCCACCCTCTGCAAGGAAAATGATGTTTTGCTGTTTTCTTGATGAGGTCTATGACAAGCTGGCATTTGAGGCTGATCATATATCAATGGCTTCTATCCCAGGCATGTATGAGAGGACTGTGACTATGAACTCTCTGGGGAAGACATTCTCTTACAGGATGGAAGATCGGTGGGCAATCGCACCACCACACCTGACATGGGGTCTTAGGCAAGCACACTCATTCCTGACATTTGCCACCTGTACACCAATGCAAGCAGCAGCGGCAGCAGCTTTGAGAGCACCAGATAGCTACTACGAGGAACTGAAGGGGACTACAGCGCGAAAAAAAAGCTATACTGTTAGAAGGACTAGAAGCTGCAGGGTTCATTGTTTACCCATCAAGTGGAACATACTTCATCATGGTCGACCACACCCCATTCGGTTTCAACAATGACATAGAGTTCTGCGAGTACTTGATTCGTGAAGTTGGCGTGGCTGCTATACCACCGAGCGTATTTTATCTCAACCCTGAGGAGGGGAAGAACCTGGTGAGGCTTTACCTTCTGCAAGGATGAAGAGATACATTGCGGGGCGCGGTTGAGCGGATGAAGACGAGGCTCAGGAAGAAGAAATGAAGGGCCGGGGGAAAATTCCATGTTGCTGGTGATTGCTGAATAATTTGCTTCTAGGTTTCAACTGCTGCCGGATGCGTGTACTACCTTTTTTTTTTTCCTAGCAATAGTGATCCTGTCAGTGACTTCATTCCTAGTGTCTTTACTATTTGTCTGTGTGTAAGCAGATGGTGATGGATCAGGATAGCTGCCGGTACACTTTTTGTAACCTACTAAGCAATATGTGGACGCTATGTGTTCACCTCTTTTTTTCACAGCCAATCCTATCATCAGTCACAGCGGCCAATAAACTGATCAAACCAAATCCCTGAAACAGTGACATTGTTCTCCTACTTTCCTTCGAGCGCTCCCAGACTTTTACTTGTCATCGATCGAGAAGTTAGCCAAGCAGTATTACAAGAAAACATTTTTATTTCACCTTTTCCTCTGGGCTAAAATTTATTCCACGACCACCTTTTGGAGAAACTGTAGCCGTGAGACCATCTAAATGACTTTTTGGGTTTGTTTCTCCCCAAATTTTTCCAAAACCACACACTAAAAATCACATCCTATCATCACATCGTATTCCGTACCCAAAGACCCACTATAAAAATTCTAGGTAAATAAAAACTAATCGCATGCTTTGGAGTAGTACGGGAGACGATTCTTTTGAGCCTAACATCACCATAATGTGATAATATTTGCATAACAAACTAAACACGCTACACGAACATGCGATGGCGACACGCTTACGAGGACCCAAAATTTTGGCTTCTAAAACACACCCTAAATTAACATCACTTGTTGCATCTCTCCGTCCCATGATTCCGCACGACTACTGCACTTGCTACATCTCTATCCAGCACCCTACACTGACCATGCTCCTGCCCAAAAACCGTTGAAGAAAAACATTGGCATGGAAAAAAATCATTCAATCACTCGAAACATATGCGCCCATCCCATATGATCGATACGGCCTGCCATATCCTCTCACGATGCCTCTATCCCTTCCAGGTTCACACCTCGCAATCAGTCAGTCACCAACGCCGGCATGCACGCCTCGTGTCTGTTCCTGCCCTTCTAATTTTGCTGATTTTCCCCTCTCACACGCACACATATATAGCGACCGGTACGTACAGCGAATAAATACATTATCTCGTGTTCGTTGGCCATGTTGGGCCCTCGTCAACCCCTACCGGCGTCGCCTTGGCAGCGTCAGGCACTCACCAGACGGTGCCTGATGATGGAAAGCCTTGGACAAATAATTTCCGTTTGAGTGATGCGTCAGACAAGGCCGTGTAGATGGGTGTGGTGAAATATTTTGGTTAGCGATCAGAAGACTTTTGTTTGTATTTGGTGAATTATTATTCTATCATAGACTACGGTGCCTGATGATGGAAAGCTAAAAGCCAAACAAATTAATTTTTATTTATCAACATTTAAGAGTGATGCGTCAAGCAAGGCCGTGATAGAAACTGTGTAACACTTTCGGCGGGTGGAGGGAAGTGAACACTTTGGCGTAGCTGCATATGGGCGAGGCTGCGCCATATGAGCCTTGTCTGTTGCTGGGAGAGCCTGAGCTGAGACCAATCTATCCAATCGAATCCATGCGCTGGTTGCCGACCTCGCTCACATGCTTGAAATTGAAAGAGGGTATGGATGAGCAGTGGTTAAACTCTACTCGATTGAACGGTGTAGTGTAGCGTTCCAAGACCAAGATTCTGGAGTATTTTTTCTCCCATGAGGATTGAGGGGTGTGCAGTTCCCGATTGGTAGCTTGAGAAACCAAAAAACAAAGGTGCAGGTTCAAAGGAAGAGACTGACACCGCCAGCATCGAGATGCAATGATCAGACATCCTGATTATTTTAAAGCTAGTACTAGTAGTACTACTTATCTTATCTTATCGCCAATTTTTTTGGGTTTTGGAAAACATTGGCCATTAGGTTGTCTGATGATGGATGAATCAACAAAACGTCATGAGCTTATATTATGCGCACACTCAAATCTAAAGGGACTGGCATGTAATTATTTGGGAATAAACAGCTGTGCCATAGAATCACAAAATGGAAATGGTGAAGACTCAAACAGTATGCGCTTTTGAAGATATGATTTGACTGGAGAAACCCAAAAATTCTACTGTACTAAAGTTCCGAATTCAACAAAGCTCAGAAACATATCTTCAGCTGCCACTGCTCGTTGATGTGTCAAACAGGTGGAATGGCTCAACAAGCTCCGCTCCCTTCCTGTCAATAGTCAGACAAGTCACCTAGGAATTCAGATTTGAAAATTGAAACGGCAACTGGCCTCTCCTTTCAACTCAAAAAATGCACCAAAGCGATATGAATATGATGTCCGCCCGTGTTACCTGGCTCCATGATCCACCACCCACCAACACCGGCACCGGCAGTCAGCGCACACGTCCGCCATCCACCTACCCGGCGCGCCGGCGATGCAGACTGAGGTCCTGAAACCTGAACCGATGCACCACCAACAAACCGGAAACGAAACCGCAGGTCCAACCTGCGGCGTCACCACTTTGACACGGGCAAAAAACGCTCATCGGCTTTAAATTCCAAACCTACGAACAGCAGCAAATCGACCGAATCCACGATGGTTTCCCACACGAATTCGACGAAAATCCTCTGGGTCACGGGTCACCGAGAAACACCGCACACCTACTCCATGGACAATTTTTTTTTTCATGTTTTCATGTTTTCTCTTTCTTTCTTTCGGTGTGTGAAAGTGACGATACATACACGAGGAGGAAATAAAACAACTCCCATGTAAAAAATAAAAAATATTGTACGCATGCTGTGTTCTTCCTTCCTGGGGAGGAAAGCCGGCAAAGTGTTCTGCTACCGTCCTACGAAGTGGTTGCGTCAGAGAGAGACGCTTGGGACAGGCGAAAACTACAAAGCCAGGCGATGCTTTCCCATGGCCCGATGGCCGGCTGCCCTTAGTCCCGCGCCCTTGTCGGATCTCGCAGTCACACTACGTACGGCGCTCCCATTTTTTCACCAGTCGACGACGATGTCGTCGTATCTCACCCTCATGGTGACGTATCATCATACTCGCACCGCACACATACAAAATGGCGAAAAAGCTAAGATTTTGAGGGTGGCTACCTCACCTGACGGCGACAGGGATGAAAGGGGCGTTTTGTTGCGGCGTCGCCGTCGCTGAAGTGGAGGCCGTGAATGGGGACGGCACAGGATTTTTCAGAGCCCCGGTAAAAAAAAAAAGGCACGAAAAGGGAGGGGTCACTGTGTGCCACCTTTCGCTTCTCACGCAAGCGAACATCATGAAACATGGTGGTCTATGTCTATCGTTTCTTTCACGCAGGAAACTCACAGACACAAAAAAAGAAAGTTATATGAATGGCTGAATAATTGGAATATGAAACTGAGTAAAATGAAATGATAATATTTCGGTCGAGATGCCAATCTTGTCGTCTGATCAACATGTCGCGATGATTGAGGAATTAATAAGAAGGTTATAATGCTTTTGTTCGATAACGTAACCGAGCTTAATTAGTCGATGCGATGAGTGTGACCAATTATGATGTCTCGAGCCCGTTGCTCCCTCCCGTAGTAGACAGGAGAAGAAGAAAGAAAAGCAGGGGAGCAAAGAAATGAGTTGGATTGTACGCTGCATTTCCATTCCATTCCAATCACAGAAGAAGCTGCCCTAACTCTGCTCCTGCTCCTGGCCTGACATAAAACCAGCCGCAGTTTCTTCAGGCCGCCCGTCTTTTGGCTCAAAGCTCTGCCAACCACAGTGGCCAGTGGCCGGCGTGGAGAACAGCTTGTGCAACTTATTTATGGGGAAAAACAAAATGATGCACTTGCTTTAAGACTGTATGATTGTATGATGGCGTGAGATAAGATCAGGCTGAGAACAGATAGCATAAGGATTAGAGTCTCTCCAAGAACACATGAATAATATATGCGGGATCGTCCGTCATCAATGTCCTTGCGCAACAAGCTGCAGACTTGTACATTGTTTTCACATACTTGTTCAGAGTCAGCTTCATGAACGATTCAGCGTAGCATAGGTTCTCCTGCGCATAGAAAAACCTAGTCAAAACTCCATAGCAAAAACAGAGGCAATTTAGTATCACACAAGCTCCCAGATTATCTCCTGTTCGGTCTGTACTCGATCGAGGTCACAAAACACAAGTCTGAGTGTTGAGCCTGTTGTTGGATGTGCCTGAGCCGCTAGGATACATACAGTTTCTAGGGTTAGGAACAGCTGGGCCATGTCTGCATGTTCGCATGTTCATTGCTCCTGAACTCGACATTTTACAGGTCAACCCATTTCCTCACCCCCACCGTTCTCGAAAGCATAGTATATTTGATACAAAGAACAATGATCGATAAGAATGTGTATATGGGGACAAAAGGTTCAGAATTATCACCATTTCTGACACTATGGAATGAGTGCAAGGACAATTGAGAGATGGGCATAGCATAGCTGTCGTAACGCAAGAAATGAAGCAACAGGTGATCCCGGCAACCAACAATGCGTTGTGCCAGCTTCTTACATTTCCGAAATCGCTTTCTCAGCATTCATGCCTCCCTTTGTAGTGCAAAAAATCTGAGCCAGGCCGGGGACCCCCAAAGCTATGAATGGATGAATGAATTGCTCTCCTAGGTTTCGCATTTTCAGAAACACAGTGTGGGCTCAGGTGCAGGAGTGGATCGACAACACAACACAGGCGGCCACTGGAAATTATTTATGTCATGTGTGACCTACACCACCACAGACCTACAAGTTGCAGGACAAGAGCAAAGAGGAAATTAGCAGTGCCCCATGTGCACCACCAAGTACAACATTTGCAAATGGAGGAATCACTGCACATGGGAGTCCAACTAATCAGTCAAGAGATTTAGGTTGGAGCAATGGGGACGCAGATGCAAAGAAATCACAGGAGTACGTAGTATACAAAAATCCTGTGACTGTGTGCAGCAGGCCCTGCAATGCATCCACAAGAGATAATTTAGAGTGGTGGTAATAATAAGCACGGTGAATGATGAATGAACACTGAACAGGGCACTGGAAAACTCTGCTCTTCCATTGATACACTGGGATCTATGTACAGTTACAGCTTGTTGCAAAGGAAGGGAGGAAGGGAACCCTCCGATAGCCATAGCTAGATATGGCAGAATCAGAGCCGTTTCTAGCAAATGGTTTCTTTGCCAGCCCGCTTCTTCGTCAGCTCCGTTCGTTGCTGAGGGCAACCCTGACTCGAGCACGCGGTTGTGTGCCCCCGATCGTCTGACCTCACTGATTAGTTATTGTCCTTCAACACTACCTAATGTACAGTTAGGAGAGGGAAAGAAAAGAAAACATGGTCTAGCACAACAAATTCACACATAGGTATCACAAAATTTCCCATCCATCTGTTCTGGACTGCCTTTGATCGTTGCTACTCGAGCGGCCGTGGCTGCCCTGTTAGCGGCCATGACCGCCTTTGTGGACCTGCTCATCCCACTCTAGGCAAGCGAAATGCGTTCTCCGCAGCTCGCTGAGCAGCCTGAATGAATGGAAAGAACCACCATAAGAATTAGAATTGCACCGCAGAAGGTAATTTTTGTAAAGACAGATGAGCACAGGAAAATTGTTGTTTACCTGTACGGCACGCTGAACAGAAGGATCAGCCGGTGGCAGGGGGTCTCTGAGTGCCAGAATCCTGTCCCCGATCGCTTGTCGCCATTCCGGAATGTGTACATCCCAGAAGCCCTGCTTCTTTTACCTTCGTGCCGAAAAAGAGCCCTCGTAGCAATAGCCATTGGCGAGCTGTGAGCACCAAAACGTGGATCTTGTCCCCAAAGTACTCGCCCGCATAACGATCACCGTTTCTGAAACAAATTTGAGCAGCGCGATCGGAATCAACAAGCCGTGTTCAGAGTTCCAAGCAATAGCCAGGGAATGGATCAGGTTGGAATTGGAGCACCCACCTGAAATGGTAGCTCCCGAGGCCGTGCTTGACGCCGCACTTGAATTCCCCGACGTAGGAGCTGCCGTCGGAACAGGTCTGCGCGCCGATGCCGTGGCTCTGTCCGCCGGCCCACTCGCCCGCGTAGCAGTCGCCGCTGTAGAAGCGGTGGCAGACGCCGTGGCCGTGGCGGAGGCCCTGGCGGTACTGTCCGCGGTAGCGGCTGCCCTCGCCCAGCTCTCGATGCCGTAGCCGTCGTAATTCCTTGCCGTCGACCCAGTCGCCCTCGTACTTTCCCCTTGCCGAAGAAGTTGTAGACGCCGCTGCCGTTGCAGCGGCCCTTGTGGAACTTTCGCCCCTCGTAGCAGTCCCCATTGCTGTAGAACTCGACGCCCTCGCGGGACGACGCGGCCGTGCGGCGCGGCCCCCGCGGCGGCGGCGGCAGCGCCCTTGTCCGCCCGCTTGTGCGGCTTCGTCGTCGTCCCCGATGAACCACCGGACGGAGCCGGAGCCCGGGAGCGGCGCAGGCGCAGGCGGCCACGGAGCAGGGAAAGCGCGGCCCCGGCGGCGGCTGCGAGCGGTGCCGCGGACGCGGCGAGGAGGGGCGAGGTGGTGGCCGTCGCTCCGCCACAGCTGCCGCGGAGGAGGAGGAGCAGGAGCAGGAAGGCGAGCGGGAGCGCGAGGACGAAAGCAGCGGGTGGGGCCGAAGCCGCCGCCAACGCGGGGTGGAAGTGGTGGGCGGGGCCTTGGTGCGCCTGGGCCTCTTTGTCGTCGGCTCCGGGTCCTCGACGACCACGGCTCAAACGAGGAGCAGTTGCGCACCGTGGGGCGAGCGCAGCGAGGACGGCGTCCGCGTCAGCTGCCGGCCGCCGCGCCGCCGTGGCCGTCCATCCTCGCCGCCGCCGCCCCCGGCCCCCGACGCCTCCGTCAATTCTGGCGGATTTCGTCTCAAAACAAATCAAATCAAAATCCAATCCCTAGAGCAGATTTACGCCGCCGTGCAAGCGGGGCAGGCAGGGCAGGCAGGGCAGATCGAATGGAGCAGAGCGGGGTGGGTGGGAGCGGAGAGAAGAGAGGAGAGGGACGGGGGGAGGGGTCTCTATAACCACGCCGCACCGCGGGGAGGGGAGGGGTGGGAAGGGGAGGTGAGGTGAGGTGACCAGCTCCGCGTGCAGGCGCCGACCCGCCTGTCTCCGTCTCGCTGCCGCGTGGGCCCTACAGGCAGGGATGTTGCGCGCATCCGCGCCGCGGCCCGAGGCGGGGGTGGTCTCGCCTCGCGGTCGCGGGCTTCGTTTGGTTGGCCTGGGCGGGAGACGCGCGCGCGTTGTGGGCTTCGGCCGCGAGCCTTTGGTGGCGCTTGGCCGCTTGCGCAGGCCGCCGGCGCCGGGAAGAGGAGGGAGACGAGGCTGTCAGTGGCGCCCACCGAATTCGGATCTGGGAATGGAGAGGGAGGCGTCGTCGTGTGGTGCGGTGACGTGAGTGCGTCCAAGCTTTGGGCACGTGCCGCGGGGGCGGCTTTTTGCTAGACCGGGACCAGGCCGGCGCGGGCCACGGATTGGTGGTTGCCGGGTTGGGCTGGGATGGGCGGACGGACGCCGGAAGACGACGGACGATGCGCGCGGCGTGGCGCTGGCGCCGGCGCCGGCGCCGGTGGGAGCAGACGGAGAGAAACGAGATCTGCGAGGAGGGACTTGAGGCCAACTCGGTTGATGAGTGTGTTCGCCAAGGGTGCGTTTGATTAGGAAGATGGGGGAAAAGATTATTCCATCTCAACTTCTAACAAAAGAGCGGTTTCATGTCTATATTTACGTTGAAAAGGTAGAGTAATTTTTGGTTTTTGTTAGAGACAAAAGCAATGAAATAATATGACACATATGTTAGCCATTGTCAAATTATTAGAGGGGAGGGCGTCTCGGGTCCAATCCATATACCATGAGCCCCCTTCTCTAATGTAGGTGGTTTAACACTCATTCGGGATCGAAATGACAAGCCACATCGTTGCCCTTCCCTTACCCAAGGTTCTCTCGCCATGGACTCCTCATGCGTGCCCGCGCCTCAGCCTTGCGCCATTCCTCATGAAGAGCCCATGGGCTCGGAACCCTACAGAGAGAGAAGGCAATAAGAGACTTTTTCACATTTCTAATTTTTGTGCTATATAGATAGCTGGATATAGCCAAACTTTTTAAAAGGCCAAAGCATGTAATTTTTCTCCTTTTTCTTTGCCATCTATTAACTAGATTACACAAAGCTAGGCGGAAAAACATGCCTTGCTTAAACTTTATCAGAAATACATATTATATCAATTTTAAAAAGATACCGCCGCTTCTTCATGCACCGCTCCATATAGATAAGCCAAGAATTTTATGTGTCGCGACGCCATCCTCTTTATATGCCCTCCGAATGGTGATAAAGTCGTTTTACAAGCGCTTGAGCCAAACATCGAATATAACTCATCAATAACTTTTAAAGTTGTTGAGTTTATAAATGAAAAAATTATATGAGTAGATTTGTCTTAAAAAATACTTTTGATAAAAGTATACATATATCACACTCCAAAAATATTTTTTTATAACAAGAGGCAAAGTTATGCTTTTGGAGACCGCTAAGCCGTCAAGCTATAAATAAATTTTTAATACCATCCCTGAGGAGTATTGATCTAATTATATTAACCTTTCGATATTCCCTTTGGCGGTTATTAAACACAACATGCTCACCTCCTTTTTTACTCTTAAAATTAACCTAGTGATCAAACGGATGACCCAATAAAAGAAATGAAGCTTTGATATGGTTCTTTTTCGAAAAAAACAGCAAATACCGCATATAGTCACATAAAGTTCTAGTCAACAGCACATAGAAGCAACAACAACGCAATAGTTGTGAAACCCCACTAAAATGGGCCAAGATGATAATGGGCGAGTACGGTTTTAGGGCTAGGGCCGAATGGTGAGGTTAATGTACGGATGGGCTGCTGAGATGCTTGTAAGCGTCGACGCGGTAACTTCTTTAGTCCCCAAGCCCGAGGCGAGAGGGAAGTGAGCCGGCTTAAAGCACGGGCTCAGGGAGGCTATTAACTCGGATCGATCGCTTCTTGCGAGCGGGGACGCAAAGCGCTGAGAGTTAATTAGCGGGTGTGGTCCGATTCAGCGTGTAGAGTGGATCTTAACGGATTATCTAGAGTCGGGCGTTACTAGTAGTATCGAGCCAACTCTCGCGGTTTCCGCGGGCGATATGGATCGGGGAGCTCGGAAGAAGTTGCGCGTGGCTCAGTAGAGGGCATGGCAAATAGGCAGGAGGCGGTATCTTGGGGCGTGAGCCAAGAGAGTTGATCTCGGGCGTTTGTCCCGTTTGGGTAGGTTGGTTCAACCCTCGGCGAGGGACGTCGAGTTCTTAAGGGTGGGTGGATGTGAAACCCCCACTAAAATGGGCCAAGATGATAATGGGCGGTGCAGTTTGAAATTTGGGCGAATGAGTCGAGGGTTAATGTAGCGAGATGGCTGCGGGTAGTGTAGCGTAAACACGGTGAAACTTCTTTAGTCAGCGGAAAGCGCGAGAGGGAAGTGAGCGGCTTAAAAGCGCGGGCTCACGGGAGGTATTAACTTCGGGATCGATAAACTGGCGGCGAAGCGAGGACAGCCTTGAGAGTTAATTAGCGAGGTGTGGTCCATTCAGCGTGCAAGTGGAATGTACTTAGTTATCGAGTGAGAGCGTTACAATAATAATCAACGAAAATTTTAAGAAGACACCAGTTTTTGCATTTCACGACTCTGATTTGCGGGTGAAACTTGCAACATGCATGTTTAAACTCTGGTTGCTTGGACGACGACGTTGTCATATACGTTAAAAAAGGTGTGGTGCCGCCTTACGAATGGCATGGTACGATAGAAAAGACACGTTCAAATCAACCAGTCTTAAGAATGTTGCCAAATTGCCAATATTTTTTGTAGTATTTTAGGCTTCAACACATGGCTACATGAGTTAGCGGTCAAACTCCCGCTATTTTTCTTTCATTGGCAAGCGGAGACTTCGTCCATGTCAAATCCGTGACCCTGATTCGAGCCTCGTTCAGCTTCATTTGCAAACGATTCAGATTCATGCTCGCCGGCCTGCGCAATTCAGATTCATGCTCGCCGGCCTGCGCAAGCGTGTGGATCCATCGATCGTTGACAACCTCGGTGTCATCGACGTTTGCCTGCCGGCTACCTGCGCTCACTCGCGCATTGACGCGGTCAATTTTGGTGCTGAGCGGCCAACGACCCGCCAGGGCGCTGCGTCGTCTGATTCGTCATGTCACCACGTCTCGCGAGCAGGAGCAGCGCCTATACCGCGGGTGGTCGGCCGGCCCAATCTGCGGCCAATCTGCGGCCACCTCCGGGAACAGAACAGGACAGCAGTCCCTCTCGCTCGGCTGAGTTCCCGTTCCATACCGGCGTTCTCGTCTGGTTCGCTCGGGAATTCAGCGGATCCAGAACCAGATGCACGCACGGCGCGCCCAGGTTGGTGTGTGGGCGCGGCGCGCGGGCGGGCGGCCTGCGGCGGGCGAATCCATGGGCGACGCCGATTCGGGGCGGGCGTGCCGCGTGCGTGGCCGCGTGTAGGGCGTAGGGACACTGTATAGGCCCGGTATCTTGCAGCGTGCGGTAGGCTTTGGACTTTGGGGAGTCTCTAGGCGTGGACGACGGCGGCACGTCGAGCCTTGTTCCTCCCCTCCCCTAGCTAGTTCTAGAACGGCGGCATGGGCGCGGTAGCGGTACAAAATGTTTTGGGACCTTTTTGGGGGTTTATCGATATCATGCCGTCATGCCTCTCCGCTTGCAGTGACATCGGTACCAGATGGAAAATTGCATCTCTACGGATTTGATTTTCAGCTCCCAACTAAGCTCAAGTGACCGAATTAAGGAGGATCATCTCCTTGGTAAATCCCTTCCTAAATTTTTTTCACCAAGCAGGTACTCCAGTCTCCAGATGAATGTTATGCGTGCTTCCATAGGATAAACATATCATATCAGCCCATACAAATATACACCATGGAGGATGGCTCCCCGACCACCTCCCGACCCACCACCTCTCCCAGGCGACGGTGACGGCGCCGCCACCAGCCCGGCCACCCCTACCCTGTCCTCCCCGATTCCGAGCACAGATCCAGAACCCCTGTCTCTCGATCTATTGATCCATGGCGGTATTGGAGAGTCTCCTCCTGCTCTCCCGGAGATCCCAGCCCTTGAAGCAGCAGAGCAGCAGCTGGCCGCCCCTGACACCACGCCGTCGTCGGCCCCTGGCCTGGTGCCGGCGAGCTCCTTCTCCTCGGCGGGAGTCCCAGGAGGGGCCCGGGCGTCAAGGCGGGGTCTGCCGCCGTGGGCACGCCTGCCAGCAGCAGCGGCTGTGGCCGACACCAGGCGCCTGCGCCCCTGCCTCTCTCCGATTCATTCGAAGGACGGCGAGGGCATGCTGGTCGGGGGCCATGGCGGCAGCCGCCCCTGCCCGTTGGCCCCGTCGGAACTTGCCCCCGCAGAAGACGTTGATGAGGGCGTGCCTTCATCAGTCTCCCTCATTCTCCCTGTTGGCCCCGCCACCGAAGCCTCTGCTGCCGGGATGACGGCCTGCGACAGCCCGTCTCCTCTGCAGACCGGACACCGTGTCATGGATGGTGATGTGGCTGACCAGGGGGTTCTACCGCCTCTCGCCTGACGCCGCGCGCTTCTTCCCTTCCACGGGCAGATCGAAGCTACTGCGGTGGGTGACGCGCCGTCGCCGAAGACTCGAGGCAGCAATGGGATGACGCTGGGGACGTGGAGGCGGACCTCCCCCTACCTCGACGCAGCTTGTCGGGGCCTTACCGCGGCAGCCGTGCACGCCTGCACCTTGTTGGTGCTTCGACCGTCGACTCCGCCGAGGGGCGTCGAGTTGGCAGGAGTTGTTGCCGACATGAGGCGCTGCTGGGTGTGTCGAAGCTACAGGACCAGTGAAGCGCCACCGTCAGCGCCACGCCCGCCGCCATCGTCGCCGGAGGGTGAGGGCCGCTCGCGATTTGCTGGCGAGCGCGCTGCGCAGCAGCGGCCTCGGACGCAAAGTCGGCAGGATCCCCTGCCGTGTCTGGGCGAATCCCCATCACCAGCGGTTGGGGCCTGGCGTGAGGCGACTGCCCCGGACATCAGGCTGAGCGGCGTGTACTCAGCACCCCGAGCGGCGGCGGCGCGCACACGGCCGCTGCAGCGTCAAGGGGTGTGCACCAGAGCCATGGCACGTGCCCACGGGCGACCCCGTCGGCGCTCGATGGCGCTGCTTCCCGCTGTCTGCGGCACCGACCACCGCGTCGCACATTGCGGGACCCTGTTAGACCCGCCTCCAGATGCATGGGCTTCGGGCACATCTCCGCCACTCGTAGCCAAAAGGTGCGAGACCATCTCCCCATAGCTCGCTCGCTGCGGCTACCCCATCCCCTCGGCGGGGCCCGCCCGCTTCGCGAGGGTGGCGACTTCGGCTCGCGTCGTCGAGCCTGCGACTCAGAGCGGGTGTGGCGGGGAGCTGGCGCCGACATAGCTTCGGCAACGACGACCGCGGCGCAAAAGTCTACAGCAGTGAACGCGCGCAGCACCCACCTCCGCGGCAGCGTAGCCATTGCACGCCCTTTCTGCTGCGCGAGCTCTCGCCATGCGGTGCAGCGTGGAGATGGATCCTCCGATATGGGTTGACCCCCATGTTGGGCCGAGCTTGTAAACCGCTTCGCTCGGTTGTGGGCTCACCTCTCGCACGAGTCCTCCCAGGAGGTCACCTCCCGGAGGTTTCGACCCAGTTGCGGCCCGGTTAGTGCGAGAGGTTGTCTTGCAACCCCTCCGGGGCGAGATGTCGAGGACGAAGACTGCAGAGGCGTTGGTGAAATGCAGCGGGAGGACAGCGATGCTTGCGCCTCCTGCGAGATGATGTTTAGAAGGTTCTGGCGCACTACCAAAGGCTGCGAGCTCAACCCGAGGCTGTTGTGAAGCGGGCCGGTGGGTCGGGAACCAGACTAAGAAGAAGGGCTCTAGCTCCGCACAGCTCCGGCTGCGCCCGGGCGCTCGTCCTTCCATTTGTGCCCGGTGGCACAGCGTCTTGGCTTCGAACTGTAGCGTGTTGGACCGTCAATAGCGATCGATCGACTCTTGATGCGGCGGCCGCGATTACGCCGACGAAAGTGGGCAAAACCTCCAGGGAGAGGCGATCAAAGCGTCACGAGGCGTGGCTTCGACAATTTGGAGCTGCAAGACCCCTAGCTGCAATTCGCGGAGGAGGGAGGGACGAGCATGTTAGAGAGTACGTGGTAGTGCAGAAAGCGAAGATGCACAGGTTGTTTTTAAGAATGTGAGTAGTCTATTTGGTTTCTGCGGCTTGGCGGTGCATCCAAAGCGCGGAAGTTGTTACTGCGCTGCTGGCGCATGTAATTCTCCTCCTATTAATTTATGCCGGACTTGTGCCGGATCTTTCATATTACACCATGGAGAATGCTCCTTGCACTCCAAACGCAATGCAGCAGGCCACCACGGTCACAGGAGAAACCCATGGAGTGGTGGACTGAATAACCGTGGCCGTGGGCATCACCACGCAATCCACCATCACGGACCACCGATGGTCCACAGCATATACCTGAGTATTTTTCGGCCTCCAATCCAGTGCTCCACTCCATCTCCATGTCTCCACCCACTCATCTCCGCCCACCACACCAAGCAAAGAGGCGCGCCGTGGTGGTGGCCGGCGGAGCTATCTTTTCGCGATCCTTGCGCGAGCGAGATCAGTGATCAGATAAGCCTTTTTGCAACCCCTTCTTTTTCTCTCTTTCTTCTTACTGCAGTGGCCCATACGTACTAGTACTGCACATGCTCTGACAAACCACGTACTCCTGTTTTCTAGTCCTATTACCAAAAATATCTCACTTATATACTATAGTACACTCCTCGTGCTAAGGATGTTTGGGTTTCTAGCTGCGTAATAACACTCTGAGAGCCTATCGAGTCACGAGTTGAATTGGGTGGGGGCGAATTTTAGTAGGGCGTTATTAAAAATCAAAAATATAGGGTAGGGGTTTTCCCTATTGACTTGAGTCATAGTACACTCCTCATTACGAATTTTCATATTACTATGAATGAAACCATGAAGCCTTCGTCGTTTGTGGCATACTTAATCGTTTTCCCAAGCCACGGCCGCTGGAGAGTGGAGATGAACGTGGAGTGTGTAAAACTAAAAACAGGTCGTGAGACAGTAGCAAACCACCAAACCCAGTAGAAGCTTAGGTCTAGTCTCTACACACAAGAAGGGCCCTGCACAAGGGGAGGAACCGCACTTGCTGCAAAAAGGAGGCAGAGCCAGAGGCATAAAATTGCGGCAGATCTACCCATATTTTTGTTTGCAAGAAATACTGAAGCTGAAAAGAGTTACCAACATTTTTAAGCACCAACATGGAAAGATCGGTAGAAATCACTGCATAGAACACAACATGCTCCAAAGTCAAATGACAATAGCAACTGGCATACTGTGTATTGCAACGGATGATCCAAAGCTGCAACACGGTATCGATTCTAGAAGAGAATAATACTAGCAGAGAAAAGACAGAGATGAAGCAAAGCATCGATACTACTCCACTAATTTCAGCGAGAAACAAATGCGGATTTCAACCCGCACTCGTCACTCACCGACGTACTTCGTTCTTCATTCTACCACGACGAAGCTGCAAAAAGCAGACTTTCAGTCTGGTCAGGCTATGATGTAACTAGCCTCTTTGATGTCGTATGGTAACAGCTTGTACTTTTTACATTATTCCTCTCAAGCTTTTTCCAGTCACGTTGATGCTTGCTCACGGTCAGTTTATTGAAGAAAAATCTGGCGTCCGACGAAGTAATGCATGGACCATGCGAGTCGCTGCATGCCCAATTTGCACCGGCCGGTCCGGATCGCCATCGACGTCTCTAAAGCTGGCGTGTTGATAATCTGATATTACTTCTCATTGCTGGTGCCTAGTTGCACGAAAAAGGACGCAGGATTCTCAACACGCATGAATAGAAAAAAGAGGATTTGAAGTGCCCATGATAGAAAATGTAACATGAGGTTGGACCTGATAACAAAAGAAGATTTCCATTGTCTCTCCCATTCTCTTTAATTCTAAATAGTTGTGCTGGATCTGGATGGGGAAGGCTACGATTTTTTTCGACATTTTAAATCCGCATAGGATTGCGAGTTTTATTTTATTCAAGGATTACAAACATAATGTCAGTGAAATTTCTTTTTGTACAAAAATCGGAACCTGCTAAATTCTACTTTTTTTATCCCAGAAGGTTCTAATATTTTTCTCAACTCAGAAAACCAAGGGAAATCGCAAGCGTGCAACTATATGCCTATTCGTTGACTAGTGTTGCAGAATTTACTTGAGAACCTGCATGAATCTAGAAAATGACAACGTTGGCAACTAGCAATGGAAGATTTCTTGAATAAATTCTTGAATAAAAAGGAAAAACAACTCTAGGGATCAGTTCTTTTTTTTTTGAGGAGGCCTTCAAGAACAGCTGTCAATAGCCATACTTCACTCCTGAAGTTCCTTGGCGATTTGCCGCTCAACAAGAACGAACAAACACGGGGAAAATGTAAGCCGTATGGCTGTGGCCTGCAATGGCCCTGTGCCAAAGAAACGAAATCCACCCAATCTGGCAGCCTGGCAGGCTGACTGATTTCCTTTCACTGGCTGGGTGGCAGTGATTCCGGGGAATACGCGATGAATTATTGGCGGTAGGTGCCAGGTACCTCGTTCCTGGGCAGAATGATGAGCCCTGATCGAAGTCTTCGCCACCTTCTCAAAAAGGAAGGACCGCGCCCGCAGGAGAGGTGGCGTTGACTAGTAGTACGCCGAGAAGGCCAGGCGGTGAAGGCTGTCTTGGCACCGGAACCGGGGAAGACCTCCGGGGAAGGCACGCCGACGCACGGCCTTTCAGAGGCGGGGCCCGCCTTTGCTCATTGCCCCTCCCTCGCTCGGTGCGATGCGTGTCGTCGGCGCGTCGGCAGTGATGCAACGCAATGCAATACAAGTGTGCGCGTCCGTCACCTCGCCTCGCCGCGCCACTCGCCCGGGAAAAGTCGGTCGTCGGTTGGGAGGCGGTTTTCCTCGGCGCGCGTTTGATTCGATTTCGAATTCGAATGAATACAACGCCTCAGCAGCCGCCGGATCAACTTTCACCAAAGTCGTTAACCTGTTAAACTTAGCTAGTAGCGGTAGCTCTCTTTTTCGCAAAACGCCTTTTTTTACCGTCGACTGTTTTCCTGCTGAATTGACGAGACACAACACGAGACAGAGACGGCCCGTGCGATTCCATTCCATTGAGGTCACATGCGCGCGACAGCATCACCGTTGGGCACGATCGGGGATCGATCGATCGATCTGTAGTACGCTTTCGATTATACAGTACGCGCACCGATCGCACTACTGGGACGATGGCGCGGGCGGCTTGAGAACCACTCACTGTCAGTCCCGGGAAGGCGGTTGCTAGTACAACAAGCCTACAAAAGTACATTGGCACATTTTGCTTTTGTCCTATATAGGAAGGAAGAGGGATAGGAATAGCTCACGACTGGCGCTGGATCGACTCCGGCTTCCATTCGTCCATTCTGCTAATTATAAGTCGTTTGATTTTTTACGTACTTGTCCAGTTTTGATACTGTCCAGATGTAATAATAATAATAATAATAATATGTAATAATAAAAGGTAAAATGCACATGCATATGTAGTAGATGAAAAAATGAAACAGTACATAATTTGAGGGGCATGTATTCCAATGCACTACTACACCGCACTTCTGTGCTAGACAGATCGATATGTTCAAAGGGACCATTTTGATGTTTTCTACAAAAGAGTACCCAACAACTGATGGCTAAACCATAGGATCTAATTGAGGTTGTGTTGTAATAAGGAAATGAAGTTATATGCATCGTTCTACTTAGTAACTTACAAGCTGGGATGTTTAAATATTTTTTTCTTTTTCTGAAAAACCATAGGAATCTACCGGACATTTCACATCAACTCTGTAATAGTGTCCGTCCAGACTCGGATTTGTGTTTTCTACCTAGTAGAACCTTTTTAACCCAATGTAGATATGGGCTAAATTCATTGGGGCCGTCAGGCTAGGCTCGCTCACACATTACACCGTTCCAAGGCCCCACGAACCAGACTATGGTTGACGTACATTGCGGCCGAGGCTCCTTCCTAGCCACGCCTCCCAAGAAGCAAAGCAAAGCGAAGGGGAACACAAAAAGGCGTCGCGGCTCGCTGGGGTCCACACACACAGGCGGTGGTGTCCATGGCAGCTTCGTGGCTGTTGCTTCTCTCTCCCCTCCTTCCCGTGGCCTCCCCCCGCCCCCGCCCGGCTCCTCCGGCCGCGGCGTGGCGGCGGAGGCGGCGGCGGAGACGGCCGCGATTGGCGGTCGAACGTCACCGGCGCGGGGCTTTCGCCGGCGCGCAACTCGGCCGCTCTCCGCCGCCGCTTCGCTGGCCTCCTCCGCTCACCGGTACTGTGCCTCGCCCCGCCTCGCCTTCCATTTCGTTGCACACCATGATAGGGTTTGCTTAGTCTGCTTCCTTAGTCTGTTGAATGTTTGACTGAGCTCTCTCGCTCCGTATTGATTGGATGGATGGATTTTTATCTTTTTTGTGTTTGATCAAATACTTAATGAAGTGAACCTTGCAACTCTAGGAGGTGCGACATCTCGGATGCCTTGCCGAAAATGGGTGACTTCTGGTTGGAAGGATCAGAACCGTTTGCAACACACAATTCTTGGCGCGATAGGGGGATGCGCTCTCTGCACCTTTATGGTTTGCAGCTCTGCTCTGTTCGGTGGGAACGGGTCAGGGGGTAGATACGTCAGTAACGGAAAGGTGTTGTCCAGACGGCCTCGTGGAATCGATTCGAAGAAGAGGCTCTGACTAATGTCCTCCTTGCCCTTAATGTTCTGTAAGTCAGTGGTCATTTTAAGTTTCAGCGATAGCTCCATCCTTTTGGTACATTTCTTGTTTAACACCCTTGCTCTCAAAGGGCTTGTGTCGCTCAGGTAGCATCACAAGGAACTTTCTTTTTTTTGTGGGGAGCTAAGGTTTGTGTCTTGGTTGGAATTTCTAGTTCAGTTATGTGCTGTCAATTTTGTTAACCTGATAATAGTGTTATGACCATCATTTGTGATGAAAGATCAACAGTCTGATTGATAGAGGACAATTTTTGGCGTTTGGCAGCATCATCTCTACTTCATGCAGATCTCACCCACCTTGCAGTATGTTTTTATGTTTGAATTAGGGTTTTATATTCATAGAAAAAAAAAAAAATATTAGCTAACTTCTTACCTCGTTGGATGTTGCCATAATGATGCAGTTCAATTGTTTCTCTTTGAACTCTAATGGGCCCATGGTTGAAATGTTGACTGGTCCTAGAAGATTTCTAGCTGTTTATTTCAGTTCGGCGCTGGCAGGTGTTTGTTCTTAACCTCTTTTTTGATTGAATGGTAGTGCACTAGTGCCTGATCTTGTTGGTCATGTTCTTAATCAATTTTTGGAACTTCAATAGGTTCACTGATGAGCTATTGCTGTGGTGCATCACCTGCTGTTGGTGCGTCAGGTGCTATTTTTGGATTGGTATGTCTACTTCTCGCACTTGTGCTTGTTACCCAGTTTCAGAATCATGTTACTCCTGTAGGATATAGTGTGGTATATTCCACTAGCAATGAGAAACTAACTACCCATCCATTCCTAAATTATAGTTCACGTTAGATTTATCATAAGTCAAATGTATAAAAACTTTTGACCAAGTTTATAGAAAAATACATCAACATCTACAATGTCAAATTATTTTCATTATTTTCTCCATGAAACATGTCTTCATGTTTTACTTATTTGAACTTATTGATGTTAACATATTTATTTCTGAAAAATTGGTGAAAGGCTTAAGTTTCTGACATAGGACAAAGCTTAAGTGAACTGCAACTTAGAACGGAGGGTAATTTGTAACTTCTAAATGGCTGGTATGGTATTTTTCTTTGTAACTCCTCAAAGTTGCACATCTTGACTGAACAGGCCTGAAACATGATTGATTTTGTAGTTTCTATTTTATGCATTTCAGAATTTTCTTTCTTATGTTCCACATTCATATTTTGTGAACAAGTCTTGGTCTTGTCCTTATTGAAATATGAATTCCCCTTGGATACAACTGACCATGAAAGTAAAAGCTTTACATCTACTTTATCTGCATGTGATCAGGTTGGCGCCATGCAGTTTATATGTGGAGACATAGAAGATTCTTTGGGAATTCTAGGAGAGTTTAGAACATATTGGGCGTGTGGTTGTCCTGAATATGGTATTGTTCAGACTTTTTCCTGCTTATTCATTTCACCTTTGTTTCAAAATGTTTCTTTGTTCCATCTGCAACATTTTTTTTTCCATAGGGTATGGGCCTCCTATCAAGGGGAGAATGATAACTGGGGCCATGTAAGTCTCTTGATTTTCTCGAAGTTCATTTTACAATATGAATGATTTGGCTCCTTGAGTTCGCTTGAATACTGACAGTTGGGAGGCTTGCTTGGCGAGGTTGCCATGGCATGGTTCCTAGGTCGGCATGGCAATATCAGTATGTGGCAAAAGGATGGTAGAGCGGTTTTTCAAAGACAGGGCTCAGTCCTCCGACTAATAAAGAAGGTAGATTGTGTGTTGTTTTTGTACAGTATGTACTTACGAGGGGCATTCGTGAAAATAGTGTGGAAGAGAAGCAAAAGGGAGAATGGTGAAGATTCAGACATACACCGAGCAAGGCAGTGGCAGAAAACAAACATTTTTGACTAGTTTGGGTGTCAGAAACATTTCACTGCAGAGCTAATTGCTGAGGAAACACACACGAGGAGCTTATTTGCTTTGTTCGGATCGTGTTAATTGTTAAATCTTCAAAGCTGTGACGGGTTGAGGCCTGTCAATTTGTATTTTTCAGGCGTTACCAGCCCTTAAAACACATTCTGTACTAACCATATCTACTGTCAAGTTCTGACCTCTGACATTTGACTGTTACTGTATTGCACGAGATGGTGAAATATGTGGGATCCGTTTGGCGAGCTGTGCTCCTGATTCACCTCTGGTGAAGTGATTTTTGTTGCTGAAGAAATTACTCTGTTTTTATTCTTTTGAGTGTAAACTCCTCCGTCAGGATGTAAAAATCACTTCAGTTCTCATCCTCTTCATTTTCAGAGAAACACCCCCAATAATCAGTTGTCGCTCCAAAAAATACTTTTTGGCAACCAGGGTAAGGAGTTCTCACCGAAGTACCGAACAGTGATCCATCAAGTGATTAAGATATTTTGTTGTAGAAACATGTGTTTTTGCCCAGCAAAAATTTATGACCAGTGCAAATACTCAGCTACAACAATTCCACAAATCAACATGTTCATAAAGCACAAAGGTAATTTGTCACTGTATAAGCATCGTTGAATCAATACCAGGGATAAACTCATAGACAAACAAAAGAGAATCAGCACTGATTAAGCGGCTCGACGCACAATGGAACAAACAAAATCTTGCAGAGAAGTTGTATGTTGTATTATGGATTTATAGTCAATACGTTACAAGAAAGTAATATTGCAGAACGTGGACCCAAATATGCGAGGTCTTACATTCTCCTCTATATAAGCTCCCAACCCTTCGGTGAGAACTTAAATTTGATACTGGGGAGGCATAGGGCAGCCACCTTCGTGGCGTAATACTGTTAATTAGCATGATATAGACCTATATCTACAGTTAACCTGACCTCAGAAGCTTTAGAATTTATCATATAGTTACAGTAGCCGATAAACAAGCCTGATGTTTTGCATCATAGCCCATGATTTTTTGATTCATGGTTATGCTTTAAGCAAACTGTGACCTTGTCTTCTGGCTAGACTTTCCTGATGACACATGACCAATAGTCGAAAACAACCCAGGTATCCAATCAAGCATAGCTTCCAAGTGTGAAGGAGAGCTGCATATATTGAGATACAAAATGCGATAAGCTTTCCAGGATTTAAAAGGATTTTTACCACACACTGAAAGCAAGCTGAAGATTCATATATACACGAAAGAGAAAAGAAATGTGAATGCAACTAGCACTAAGATATGCTTTGAAACATTGAGTTATACAAATGTAACGTCGTGACAAAGGCAAGTGGAGTAAAAAGAAACTAAATATCAAACTGTGGCTGCAGATGCGATCCACATGTCAGTAGTGACAGTAGCGTAGTAACAAAAAAATCATGCGAGCATAATAAATACAATAAAATAAAAATGCTAAATAAATTGTTGTGGCCATTAATACTCTAAAAACAACTATCCATAGCCTTAGCCACCAAATAGAGTTCTAACATTAAGAAAGCGGCAAAATGCTAGAGATAAAAATATCAAGAAAACTTTTACCATATGGCGATGGCGCAATTGAAAAGAACTTCGATGTTCTGCTATTCCGTT
This sequence comes from Hyparrhenia diplandra, assembly GCA_015847255.1. NCBI lineage: Eukaryota > Viridiplantae > Streptophyta > Magnoliopsida > Poales > Poaceae > Hyparrhenia > Hyparrhenia diplandra. The sequence goes on from JADLZK010012341.1 coordinate 273,010, forward strand.
TTTTTCCTTGAGGGGCATCGAATGTTGAGACACTGATCGTGGGGGGTGAACGTGTTGGCATCATTTGAGAACTGGGCTACAGGGGACTGCTTTTGGAAAAGCGATAGGAATTAGGTGAGGGGCGAGGAGGATCTATGTGAGCAGGCGGTGGATCTGCTGGAGGAAGGTATTTTGGTGGGGAAGCCATGATGGGTGTCTTTGGTAGATGCATTAATGGAGGTAGCCTGGGGTGTCCTAACAATGCAAGGAGGTTTTAGCACTGAAAGTACCAGCAGGAGAGGGATTACACCTAAAGCATGGAAAGCAAGGGTGTCTGCTCCATGAAGGGGCAAAAGCTGGACGAGGTGACATGCTAGGAGAAAGTGATTGTGGCGGCGATGGGCGGAACTGGAGCAGGAGATGGGCTAGGAGATAAATCAGAGATTTTTGTGTTGTAGGTATGATGACAGCTGAACACCCCTTTACTTTACCAAATACAGAGTTATTAAGCCCAAGATTCCCTCGCATCAGGTTCTCTGATTAATTGAGCTAGTTGTCTCAATCTATCTGGTAAAAGATTACTGCTTCCATCTAATACCGATGCCACAATAGTTGCTGGAGCTTCAACTGAAGAACCAATCTCATTCCTGAACTGCAAATATATTTTTCTGCAAATACAGCAATCAGTGAGGGAATCAAATTGGAGCAACATAGCTCTTTAAAAATATGCTACTTTCGACCTCAGTAGAAAAACAAAACCATCAATACCTCATATGACCTTAAGTTCAATCCAGAAGTTTCAGCTGATCGCCTTGAGTTCTGTAAGATTACCCAAAATCTGATAAATGGAGCTATTCAACACAAAGTTGAATAGGGGTCACCAATGTTCGCCAAGTAAAAACCAGACTGTACAGGAATGACTGTAATTCCTCAGGGAATCTTAACAGCTGAAAGAAGATGGATGCTTAAAAATTATTTAGCGGTCAAGGACAGGTTCACCTGCTGGAGCATCACATCTCAGTAAGGACGACCTCAACACACTTAGAGCCCGGCAAACTTATTGGAAGCAGCATCTTTTTGGATAAGGAAAGAACACCAAAAGCAGCATGTGTGGAGTGACACAGAGTTGAAGGGAGCATTGAAACAATGAAACCTGCATATTCTAATGTCAGCAAACACTGCAGGCAAAAGAAATTTGAGGAGAGCGGAGAGAACAGGCATGGCACCTTGCTAGTAGGTACACCAATCTCTTCGAATATGTCACTTTCCCTAGTTTGTCTATGTGAGAAGTAAGGAATGACACTGGCTTTGATCCAAAGAAGTGAAACCAACTTTGATTTCAGCTGAAACAGAGGAGATGATCTTTATCAACAAAAGATATCATGATGCCTGATCAACATGTGACTGTAAGTGTGAAAAAGGGCAATACCCTAAAAAGTACAAAAACACAAAATAGCATAACAAGAGTAGACCCAAGTTCTAGGGAAAAATTTTACAAAGTCAGAGAGAGACAAATGAAATGGAATGTTTGATTACATTATCTACTGAAAAAGTGATGTAGGAGGTACATCTCAGCAACAGGATGAATCCTCCGTGAATAAAATAATGAGCTTCCTATAAAAATGAACTGTAGGTTTCTGCTGATGTGAACATAAATAGGATATAAAGAAATTGACTTAACTATAGTAACAGTGCCAGCAAACAGAAAAGGACTGGAACAGTAGTTCAAACAATTATAATAATAATAGTAAGAATGTAAGATGCAAAAGGCGACTAGGCGTCGAGGCGAGTCAGGGTGCCTGGGCGCCCTAGGACAAACACCTGTACTCAAGGCGAGCCTGGGCAGTCGACACCTTTGAAGCAGGGATTCTTAATATTAGATTTGGCTGGAAATATTTGGAATCCCTTTTATCCTATCATGTAAAATCTCTAGAATTTAGAGGGGCTGCAAATTTAATAGGCGTGCTTAGTATCTTTTTGTTTCTTAAATCTAGTGATAAAGGTTTGATAGTGAAACTGAGGTCGCAAGCCTTCCTCTCTTCTAACCATGTATTGCCATCACAATGTTGAGCAGAAGCAGACATGTTTGTCAATATCTATTCACCATAGACATACAACGTCTACATCTAAACACATCACAACATTTTGGTATCTAGTTTTGAATAAAAATGTAAATTAAAATCTGGATCTTACAAAGTACCAGTACAATCCAATACTCCGTTATACTCCCTCCAGTCGAAAAAATAATGTCAAATTTGAGTTTGCATGGCCTATGATGTGTATCTTTGATCACTAATTTCTTCTAGAATACATTCTTAAAATCCTAACAATTTAAGAGATTTTGCTGGGTATTTTGTATACAAATCTACACATATAACTTAAATGTTTTCCAAACTAAATATTGTGATAGTTATTGATGTTTGTGGTTTTAGTTTTGACCAAATCTTGTCCTAAGATTACATGTTTTTCATGACTGAAAAGGAGTACCAAAATCACACACACATCTAAGCGGGCAAACACTACCCTCAAAAATCTACACACTGCAGCAGAAACCACATGACATATTTTACATGCTACAAGGCAGAAGAAGATCTTCATATGTACCAAGTTGATCCAGCCATCAGGTCTAACATCTTCCCAGAGACGTGCGGTAGAGAGTTTCACTGGAATTTTTGGGACCTAGTTCAATTATATGGATTCTAGAAACCCTTCTCCCCAAAAGAACGCTCAATGTCATTTTCAGGGCCCCAACATCAATTTGAATAGAAACTTTGCAAGTGGTAAGCAGGTGATCCCATGCCTCAGCATAATTCAGAACTTTTAAAAGTACAATATGGATGAGCACAGAACTAACCATAACCAGACATACTCCGTGACAGTCGCACCTGGAGCATGAAACGACGAAATTGACTTTGAAATCATGCGAATCTAGCTCACCCTGAAGTGGAATCGAAAGATCCGACACCCATTCTGCGATCTCGAAGCTGTAATTTGCCAATCGACCCTACCGATCCGCCACCCACCTCATCTAAAACCGAAATCACAACCCAGCTGCCCCCAACTAAACCCACGAATACCCAAACCTTCGCACCAACGGCTATCACAACACAAGTCACCTCAAGGGTCCGAGAATTACCAGCGAAGAGCACGTCGTGGTCGTCGAGTAGTACCCCTCCCCTCCTGGCGCGAGGGGCCCGAGCAGGAGCAGCGCCGGGACAAGCACCCCCGCCGCGAGCAGGGGAGCGAGAGGACGCACCGGAACGAAACCACCCGCCCGATCGCGCCGAAGCGCTCGCCCTCCCCATGGGCATCCGCCTCCGCCTCCGCCGCCGGTGATCTCGAAGGCCTCCGCGCCGCCGCCGAGCTCCCACATCGGCGGGCTTCCCATTCCGGCGCATCTGATTTTGCTCGCTCACCCCCAACTTTAACTCCCCAAGTCCTCCTCCTCCTCGTCCACACCCACCACCGCCGCCGTGCCGTCGAAACGGACCCCGCGCGCTACCTACGATCTAGTGAGTTGTGCCGGCGCCGTTGCCCGGGTCTCTCGCTTCGCTTGCGCTTCCACTTCCCGGCCGGTGCGACGGACCAACAACTGTCGGTTGGGGTTGGAGATGGACGCTCCACTTTTTGGTTTACTATAATATAAAAATCTTTTTTCCTGGGACGCTACTCGACCACGTGGGCTCTCGCTGTCAGTCTCGGCAAAAATATGCGGGAGAATTTCTCATTTTACCAGTTGGCGTCTTTTCACGCCCGGAGTGCGTAATCAGCCGGCATTTCCGAAAAATATTCGTACTCGTCTCACCATTCAGGCGTCTAGCGTCAGGTTCAGGGATCACTTTTCTTCTTTTTCGATTCAATCGCGGGGATTTGCAACTTGCACCACGAGAAAAGGAAATCCCACCGTTCTCGCCAGCACGCCGCGCATGTGCCGGACAGGTGGCTCGCCAGTGCCTGCCGCAATTTTTCGTTTCCTTTTGTTTTATAAAAATATGGTCACTTATCAACTACGTAGAGCTCGTGCACAGTGCACAACGCCGGTTAGTACACCTAGCTTGGGTCGAACCTGGCAGAGTTGAAACTGGTTTTTTGTCAGGACTGAGTGTGATGATAGGTCAGTCTCAACGATTTTTTATAGAACTGATTTTTATGACACAAAACTTTGTATCCTTATCTTTTTATGTTAGAAGCTTATTTAGTAATTATTAAACCCTCGAGGGCTGGCCATAATTTTGGCCTGCTAGTCAATGGATAAGATTTGTCATCACGGTTTTAAGGTGGCTGATATAGTTCGTGCTTCGAAACAATTAGTTGGAGAAGGCACTGAAAACAACAATGCAAGATGTTAGGTATTTGTTTTGGATGGGCGGTTCAACATGAGGAAGGTCTGGTTTGATGGATAGAATGTTGATTTGAGTACAGTGGTGGTGGCAACAACTAGGCCTTATGATGTTGATATCCGGTGGTGAGCCGATGACACACCTGTAGCATCTCTGACATCTACACGATATCGTGTTTCTGACAATAGACATGGTAGCGCGGATGAGATATATGGTTTGTTTTGGTGGCGGAGCCACACATGACAAACAAGGTGTGCGTGCGACCACGAAGTTGTGGTGTGGCGAGTAAAATAGTACCACACTTGCGTGGTGACCAACATACAAATCAGGTTGTGTTCGGCTCCAACTTACGGAAGAGGGTGAAAATATTTAGGGTGATGTTTGTTTGCGGAACCCAATTTGCCACACCCCGAGATTAGATGTTTGCCATACTGCGTTACATGCCACATTCTATAGTGATTTTAGGGTTTGGTTCAACATTAAGGTGAAGAAAAATTATGTGGTTATTATTTGGATGGCTACCTATTTAATAAAAAGTTATAATATTGCCATATAATGTATAAATCATATTATGCTAAATCCAAATTAAACTAATAGTTTTAAAGAAAACAATAGCTTAAATATAAATTGCATCTACAATCACTTTAAAAAAAGAAAAGATTCAAACAGATGCTTATCCTTGAACCATGGAATGGATAAAAGGTCGCCCTATGTTGGCAAGACTAATCACTGTCGCAACTTCCTCGGCCTTCGTATTCTCGCTCTTGGGTCCATGCTCACGTTCCCTCTCACCACTCGCTCTCTCCTGTCATTGCCCTCTTCGGTTGTTGCTTATGCTCCCACCACAGCTCACCCATCTTCACGTACCACTGCCTCCACGTCCCACATCCAAGGGTGACCTTGCCTGAGCACGTCCTTGGATGAAGGTGTCCCCAGACCCAGGCACATCATGAGGTGGGAGGTCCAGGCCACCTAGGCTTGGACGATGCCTTAGGAGGTGGCGGCAGAGCGGTTTATGTCTTGGGGAGGGGGCGCATACCACACATTCGAGGCAAAGAGGTGTGACAAATGCATTTCTAGATTGCGACGAGCCTAACTTCAACACCTTAATCACATTGAACCTGCCTAAGTACTTGGCAAGTTTAACTGATAAAATTGTGACAAACCAACCAAACATGTCATATTTATTGGTTATTATGACCGCCCATGGTGTTATATTAATATCTTTATAAATCTTTTCTATAAAAATCATTTTTGTAGACATTCATAGCACGCTATTAACATCTCCTCTAGAAATCTCATGTAGTATATATAAGAATAAGAATTACCTAAAACATTCGAGAAAACTAGGTGTGTTTAGTAACTCTAAACTCTCCAAATTCCACTATGCAAAAAGAAGATTCCCCATCACATCAAAACGCCAAGACATTTATCTAGCATCAAACGTGCGTGAAAAAAATAAACTAATTACAGCTGCAGCTTCTAGATATACATTACAGATCTATTCTTTTGAGCCTAGTTACACTCTATGGTAGGATAATATTTACTGGCTAGCAAAAGCTGAAATGCGGCTATGGTGCTCGATGTGAGCATTCCTCGTACTTTTGCCACCGAAATTTTGGGATCTAAATGCGCCACACTCAGCACATGCTTTCACGCGCATTGTGTTGGTGTGCCGTTAACAGCTGTGCTTGGCGCTACACCCTCCGGCGAAAATAGAACGACGTTTGACTTTTGGGACATCGTGCTGACCATCACCGCTTTTATTCCTAGTTGTAGAAATATGATTTATTTCTGTTATGACTTATTTTATCATTGAAGATACTTTTTGCATTTGATTTATTTCTATTTTGTAATTTTACATAAATTTCTGAATAAAGACCAAAATGTACATGTCAAAACACTTAGTCGCGAAAAGTCGAGGAAAGTGTACTGGCTGGAGACGCAGTGCGTAAATCTACGACGCCATGACGCCGCCCCAGGCTAGACAAAGTCGAGGCCTTGTTTAGGTGCTAAGCAGTACTAGAATTTTTCCCACTTTCTCGTCACGTCAGATTAAATACTGGCTCAAAGGCATATATGTTTCGAGTATTAAATGCAGTGTGATGACTTAATTACACAGTTTACGCATATGCATGCGAGGCGATCTTTGGCCCTGGGCTACTCAATACGAGCAGGACGATATTTACCACTCAGCAAACTTAAACGCGAGCGTGCTTCGCGATCGTAATGCGATGTGACGTCTTGTGTCCAAATTCCTAGCTTTCATCTACTAAACAAGCGCCTTGACACACCAAAGTCAAATCAACGCGGACACCGCGAGCGTCATCGTCCAGTCGTCCGGAGTCGAGCGAGCAAGGAATTCTGACAAGCGACAACCAATCCGCCCGCGCACGAGACCCATGATTCTCTCGCTCCGCATCGTTGCCGCAGCGCCGCCGAAAGGAAACAAACCCCTCAGGGCTAGCTGGCCGCCCGCCTCCCTCGTTTCAAATTCGCCCGAATCCCCGCGAACGGTCGCCGTTTCAAAAATCTATCGTCCCAAATGGTAGCGATCCTCCCCCGTTTCAAATTTCAAACCCACCCATTCCCACTCCTCACGACTCTCGCAGGCACGAGGTCAGGTCTCCCATCCCTGGGCGGCTAGGCTATCTATACAGCACCCATCCCTCCATTCCCTTCACTCCTCTGTGCGAGGCCGAGACCTGCCTCCTCGTCGAGGCGCCGCCGATGGAATGGGAGGTCGGCGCGAACCTGGGTCGGACGGCGTCGTGCCAGCACATCCTGTCGATGCTCGGCAAACGCCCGCGACGTGGGCCGCCGCCTGCGCCTGCGTCTGCCGCGCCGCTGGCGCGACTGCGTCTACCTACCCGCCCTCTTCGTTTCCCGCGGAACGCCTTCGGCGCGCGCCAGGGGCGGCGCCGCGGACGACGTCATCGGCCGGATGGTGGCCACCGTCGCGCGCCTCAGGGAGCTCGTCATCTACTGCCCCTTCTCCATGGCGCAGCTTTCCCTCCTGCCTGGCTCGCCGCGCGAGCGCGCCACGCTCGGGTGCTCGGGCTGCGGATGCGATCGCCGCCGCCGATCAAGGTCGCGGAGGGTGGCCACCTCGACCGCATCGGCCCGGCCGCCAACCTCGAGGAGCTCAGGCTCTGGGGTGTCTCTCACGGCCCGCGCCGGCGTGGGGCCGGATGGACCGGCTCCGCGTGCTGGAGGTCGTCGGTGCGCCGCTGCGGGACACCGCCGTCAGGACGCCGTCGCCGCGTGCCCCAACCTCACCGATCTGTCTCGCTGGGCTGCGACTGCTCCGGCACGGTGGCTATCGACCTTCAACTGCTCCACCGCTGCCGGCTCGACATCCTCGGCGCCGGCAACTGCTCGCTCCTGCTCACCGCGCCTCGCCTGGAGTCGCTCGAGATCCAGGGCTTCTCTGATCACTCTGCGTGGGGCCACAGCCTCCGCCGTCTCTCGATTGCCAAGAGCACCGGTGAGCCACACGCATCTGGAATCTCGGTCACTTTTTAGTCAGTTTAGCATTGCCTAAGCGATGAGAAATTTTGCGATGGGATGATGCAGGGAGGGTTCACAAGGTGGACACTGGGAATCTCCCAGATCTGGATCACCTCTCGCTGCGCGGTGTCCAGTGGAACTGGGCAGCAGTGAGCTCGGTGCTGCAGTGCGCTAGCAGAGCGAAGCGATCTGGTGATGAAGATAGAGTTCTGTGGGGACTTGGACGCACTCCAGCCGTTCCCAGAAGTCGATTTGGTTGACTTCTTCGACAGCCACCCCAAGCTCCGCAAATTTGTGAGATCCATGGTGCCATGTTCGCTGCCCTATGTCAGAAAAACAGCCTGAAAAGGGTGAGTGGGCTGTCGTTCCTACAGCCGCAGTGAAATATGGTTCCTAATTTGATTCGTATGCTAAACTGATGTGCCATATATATAGCTAATTCGTTTGAATTGTGCATGCAGTTGAATTCAAGGTTCCTCATCCCTTGTTTGGAAGAGGTTCTGATCACCGTACGCTCCCCACTCAATGCTGAACAGAAGCTGAACACTCTCGAGTCGCTTGTGAAGTACAGTGTGAAGTTGCGGACGATGGTCATCAGGATCTCACAGATGAAGAATTGCCATGAAGCTGCTGATGAGTTTTTGAGGAGATATGTAAGTTCAAGTACATGAACTACAAGAAGTGCGAATTGAATAAGTGGAGATGCTGTTTTGATTCTCAAAGTTAATTTGATTGAGGACTTGATTTTTATTTCATTCCAGAATACCTTTACTGTCATTATTGTTGGAGGATCATTTTCAGCCCTCCTGAGTGGTTTGTTAAGTTTTTGTTTTATCATCTAGTCTATATATTGAGTACTGAGAGGAGTTGTTGGAACAATTTCATTGAGTATTGTGCCTCCAAATGTTGTAATCGGCTCTTGCTGCCATAGCAAACATTTCGCCTATGAACTATTTCAACCATGAACATCAATGTTGCTTACTGTTTGCTATCTTTTCTTGAAGGATATTTCTTATTGTTATTATGAATTAGCTCGTCTCGTTTCCAAATTAAGTCATTTGACTTTTTAGGTTTATCTATTTTTGCATATGTATCTAGACAAATTATTATATCTAGATCTAGACGCCTAGCAAAATGAGTACCAAAAAGTCAAAGTGACTTATAATTTTGAACGGTGGGAGATATATGACACATTGATTTACCTATTTAGATATAAATTCGCAACTGTGACACTTTTTATTCTGTGGCCATTATTTTACATCTTGGAAAAAGACACAAGTATTATAACCATGAGTAAATTTAGAGCCCATATCCAACCAAAAGTTGCTCATCTTTGTCTTCTCTTATTTATGCATTTCTTGATAAAATGCTCACTTAGATACCCAAGAGGCACTCTACATAGTCACAATTTAGAAAACAAACCCAAAAACATGCTCCAATAGACTCCATATTTTCCGCTCTCCATAACCACCTTTCTCGATTTCCACTTTTGGAGTGGCTACACGGGTTTGTAAATGTAATGTAGGTTTCCTCATGAATTTTTCACGCAAGGAAAGTTATGATAAGTTATTGGAGTATAGTGAACAAAAATATGAGAGATTTACAAAGAGAGTATTTATTGAATGGCTCTCCAAATAGAGATATAGAGACCAAGTTGCTTATTTGCATGATTGCATCGCACATTTATGTATGTTAGATAGACACATGTTTAGTTTAATACCTTAACTTGAACTATCAGTTAGCTCTTTGTGTCACGCATCTAGTGTGACCAATTTTAATCTTACCTATTACAATTTGTAATTAATGTTTTCTCCTTCTCACGTATAATTGATCCTCTCAATGTACCTTATGCTACAGACTTTCTATCCCAAACAATGCCTTAGATGCAGCAGATCTTGGGGTGTGGTTGGGCGTGAGTGGGTGGGGATCTGTTTAAGCTCATTTTTGATACTGAAAAAGATCAACAATTTATATAAAAACATTTGGGGCTACTTTTTAGTTACAAGTTAGCCTGGGAGCATAATATATTGGTCTTAACGTTGTTCGTTGAGCAAACTGGACGTTTCGTCATCGTAGTGATTTCTAATTTTGTTGCAGAAGTATATTTGGGAATTGCAGTGTCACATGTGGAAAGCTTGTAGCAGAAGGCTTTGACTTGAGCAGGTTTTATATCATCCTGCATTTGAATACTCTTTATTGCATGCTTGTTTTGTCTCTGATGGGTTCTGTTGCGTTGCAAGTTGCAATATGAACATATCGACCTTTCGGATACCAACTAGTAGTATTTTCATATTGAAACGAGCTGCAAGCAATAGAAGCCCGGAAAGCGATAGAACTTATAAAAAGAAATGGAAGATTCAAGAGAGTAACTTGATCAATTGATTCGGTTCTGAGCTGATGGTGTAAGCTTGCCTCACTGAGACAAAATTGGTCAAACAAATAAGAAATTTTGTTTCACGGGTTTTCTCTTGAAACCAAAGGATTGAGCTGGAGAAAAGAAAGCCAGCAACAACCAGCTTAGCCGGCCCTAGGAATTAAGAAAGCTGCGTCTTCCTCTTTGATAAAAAGGAAGCTCTGTGTTGAGCTTGGGTAGAAGGTGATTATCTGAAATAGTTTGACCGGTCAAAAGCTTCTCTTGAAAAGCTTTATATGCTTTTTAGGAAGAAAAGCTTTTATATGTTGGCATGCCACGGAATCTCGAAAGCGAAAGAATCCAGGTAGAACAGGATGTCCTTTCAAATGACCATTTGTGCGCTGATGAAGTAGCCATGGTGGTAAGCAAGAAACATAAGAAAATCGGTTCTCAGCCACAACATGGAGCAACGCTGTTGCAAAAGGCATGCATCCCATTGAGTAATTTTAAAGAGAGACTCAGTATGGCGACCAAAACGTGCGCTGCTGCGGGGATAATTAAAAATTATATATAAAACACATGGATCTCATGATAAGATAACAATTATATGAAACTTAAACAATAATATTACGGTGACATTCGTCCAAACAAGTTCTATTAAAGTAACACTGTCGCTTAAGCACAAGGGCCGCAAAATTAGAAACTATTATTATCACGTGGTAGGGACAAAAGAGATCTGCTTTACCATCCAACCTCCTAAGCAGAGCTATGTCCATATCAAAGTGCTATGCTTCATCTTTCTGCATGATCAAGTTGCCTTATCCCACCGCAGAGATGCAGACTTATATATATCACCTTCCAGCCTTGCAGGCCCAGCTTTTCATACAACCTACACACCAAGACCAATAGGCAATCAAATAAATATTACTGCCCGCAGATACTGAAAGCAGAGCATTGAAAAACTCAGATCATTTAGAAAGAAAGGAAAACAAATATATTTTCACGGTGTATGTACTTCAGTGTGAGGCCAATGGGGCTCACTAAGACACTCCATGAAATAAATTGATGTACAACTTATGCAACCAGATAATTAACCTCCTATATAATGTAACAATATACAAACTTATGAGTGTCTGTATTGCCATGTATTATCATCAAAACAAAAATCCTTTTCACTGTGGAACCAACACAAAATAAACTGAAAAATTATAGGATCATCCACGGTTGAAAAAGCATAACATCAATCCATCGCAATATTTTCATTTCCTAATTGTCAGTTCAGTAGCTCATAGAATATATAATGAGTAGCTCATAGAATATATAATGAGAGCTGTATTAACTTTATTATTCCTCATATAAAGCATAGGGTACCATCAAAGGCATGATACATATAGTAATAAAATTGAGGTGGCTCCTCTCGCACGTGCCACAAAGAAAAGATTGGTTATTCGATCCTGCAGTTATTAGAAAACCAGACCTCAGTAATTGTTGCAAAAGAGCAAGTGTTCCTGAAGCTTAAACAAGACTACAAACAAGCAAGTACTTTGGGTAAATAGTTGCTAGAGCAAGGGGTAAAACTTCCTGTAGGTTTCCCTACCTTATATGTTTCCCAATGAAGAGCCATAAGCTTAGTGGCGGACCAATTTTAATAAGAAGATCGCACTGGTATGTCAATGCACTCCATCAGTTTTTCCTCCTATGGAAGCAACAAAGGGAAAAGGAAGAGATTAATGAGGAAGTAAGATGCATACACTGTTGGCATCTGGACAGACCATGATTATCATCAATCATGCAGAGTATGTATCGGGCAGATAGTACAAGACCATGAAGAAATAAATGGATATCGAAGATTTTTCCGTAAAAAACAATCACAGCACATCGCAGATGAAGCTGCAGCTGCTGTAGGACATCAATTTGATACTAAATATTATTGATCTTTTTTAAAAATGATACATCGCCAAGAGAAAGAAATATTTACAAAGTACCGGATAAATTAAAGGTTCAGATCAGGATGCTTTGAGGAAAAACTGAATAAACACTAAACACATGGTGTTTCTGTGTCGGTCTCTTCTCCTCATTGCATCTACGAATAAGTTCCATCTAAACATTCAGTTTGCTAATTAAAAAAAACTTACTCTCAACACATTCAGTTTTTCCATCTTTGCAAAAGACCCAAAAATGCAAAAGCATTTTTAGATACACCTCTGAATTTTTCTAAACAATAATATATAATAACTCTCAACACAAAAAAATGATGCATGGGAGTAGAGGCTTAGGATCTAGGATGTAGCCTAATTATTAAAATTAGATAACCAATGGCCAATGACATCACCGATTATAGTGTGACTATTTAAGTACAATGTAGTTAAAACCCGCCAGCAGGATGTCAGCTAAGTACCATGCCACTGTCCATGTGGAAACTTGAAAATCATAAGTGAGAAGCTTTAGAGATCAAACCACAAAATAAAAGCTGACATTCAGGTAAGCTGACATCCTGCTCATGCCAGGACCTCCTACTGAACAATTGTTATCAGGTCCTAAGATTTCAGTAAATCAGTCAAAGTCTTGATCAGCATAATCAGTCAAGGTCCT
>JADLZK010012342.1:0-159344 GCA_015847255.1 Hyparrhenia diplandra
GATGTCGGGATATGAGAGCTAAAATATTATAATACCAAAATGTTCGACATGAAGCAAAATATTGACAATACGGATGCAACATAGATACGGGATGTCTAAAGCATGAACTACATATTACGAAGAAAACATGATCTAAATATTACGGGGAGGCTAGGTAGATGTTCGAGGTCAACACAATCGTACATTTGGAAGAGAGAATCACATAGATATTATAGATACCATGCTTGAGCGAGATGTGGGCCCGATAAAATATTTAGAAAGCTTATGGCGGATTATAGATACCAAATGTCAACATTGGAAGTACTGCGGTGCCATTGTTCAAACCACAAATACTACTAAGCGATTCATTCTCACGAAACATGTCGGAATATATGCTACATCGGCATCACACATAGTCATTTGCTACATCGGTAATTTTGTTAGCAAAAATAACATAGTGATTCATTATGCGAAACATGTTTTAACTTTTCGCGATTATCGCGAGCAATATCTAAAAAGATAACCTGCAGCGTACAATGGTAAGAAAAGAATCAAAACATTCCGGGCATACGAGCATGAGAACTTTGAGCATATAGAGGAGCACATTACGAGCATATAGAGTAGCATAATGCGAGAATCTGAGAATACCAAAAATCCTAGCATCACGAGTCTCAACGGCCCATTGGCATATAAATAGCATAAAAAGCCCGGTTTCTTTTCTTTCTGCCTTGAATAGTCTCGAGGGCGCGCAAGCATCCGGTCGGCACCAAGCTAGATTGTATGTATAACTATCATACCTATATTTAGCATAGTTAATTCATACCCTAGATCATCTTTGTGATCTCTACACCCGGCATCTGTAATCACATCATCATGATCCTAGAGACGAGCTTGCGTGCGAGAGGAAATGTGATTGTTGCTTTTTGGGCCGAGTCGCTGTGCATTAGTGTGAGTTAGGCATGGATGAAAAGATCTGATCTAAATGTGTTAAGAGTTAGAGGTAATCTATTACCCTCTCTTGTGCTTCTTTGACAATGCGGGTGTCTCAAGGCCATCAAGCGGGCGAGGTGAGTCTACGAAAAGAAGGGACATGAGCATCATACATGCAAACTCTTGAACAATTGTAGTAGGAAGCAAAGGGACATGCAGAGAAGCGAGTGAATAAGAGACAGCCACATACGAAGGTACGGTGAAGATAGAGTGCTAACATTTGCAGTTATGCGATGGGCGATGGCTCGGAGTGAGCATGCTTTTAGACATTATTGAATGCGGAGGAACAGGACGGAACCGCGGCAACACACTAAGCATCGTGTCGTAACACAAATAATCTTTGACCACAGCAGCATCCTATCAACCAATCCTGGAAATTACTCTAAATCTACTGCCTTTTGGTTTTCATTATTTGCTTATTGAAGCCGACGGAATTAGGCAAAACAAAGACATGGTAAACCATAGCAAGATATAAGAAAGATATCAACCCTCACTGACATACACACTATTATTATGCAAATTAGCAGAGAATGTATTGCTTATTGAGAAGCAGAGAATGTATTGCAAAATGATCAAGTGTTTACACGCTACTACGGCTCAAAATCGGTGCATACGAGCTTGTCATTGGACACCGCTTTGGAAATATGCAAATTAACACTCATTATTTTTCATTTTCAACAACCGGGTTGGTATGCTCTTCATATGAGTTTCATACGCTCGAGAGTTCCTAAATGTTGTTACTGTATGTATCGTAATTACGGGTATCTTTATGCGACGATACGTATTTGTACTTTGGTTTCCTTATCTGAAATACGAATCGTTTATCAAAAAAAAAAACATCTTTTGAAAGATTTAACAATGAAAATCTGAGGCCATTTCAAAAAATTTGTAGGAGTAAAAATAACTACTTGAAATAAATTGGACGAGGGGTGCATATGTTTTTTGTATGAGTTAAAAAGCTTGTGAGCCGGATCAATCGGGATTAGATGGTAAACAAAAATTCTCTATATGGGAAGGAGGATATTTTTCGGCCCTTGATGTGGTCATCTAGTGACATGTCATTCGAAGCATCACCATGAAAGCGAAAAATTCTTCTTGCTTGGATTAGTTCATGACACATTCTTTAGAAAACGAGGAATACACACTACAGTGGGGGACCCTGTCTAGTCTAAGATATAAACTATCCCACCAACTTCATTTATAAAACGAGAATACATTTCAATGTAAGCTATAATACGTCTATAGAACAAAAGCTTACCTTTTTTCACTGTATTGATATTTAAGAATAATAAGCTAGAAAGTATCCATATTTCATTTTCATTTAAGATTACTTGGAGTCTTCTTTTGGGCCGGTCCTACGAATCACGGTGTAAACTAAGAATTTTTTCCATTTCGGTCACCGAGAAGCAATGATACATCAATAAGTAGTGCATACAACAAAAACGAGCTATATTAAAGACAATCAGGTAAGGACTACATTATACCTTTGGGCGGTCTACGAATCCGCGGTCGCGAGAACTAAAAAGCTCATGCTTCTATAATGCAACATTATCCTTTGTACATTTCTTTCGAGGTCATCGGTGAGTATCGACTTTATATCATATCACTTTATCAGTGCATTTTCTTAATGGTATGTACTCCAGCGGAGTGTTAAATGTTAAACTTGATAAATATATTTAGGTTTAGCTTCTTGAGGCGCATCGCAAGAGATCTAGTGAGCTAAAATGAGGTGGACTAAGGGTCGCGCGCTAAGTTCCACAAATCACAGAATGTAAGCCTAACAGGAGGCTCACAGCTGAAAGTGTTGCAATTTTACATCAAGTACATTTCTCTCTTACACTTACACGGTGACATCGGAGTAAAGAAAATACTAAAAGCAGAACAAAGAAGTAAATCACTGTTTAAATCACACAATCATCAAACCTAAGAAATGGAAGCGGACAACCAGGTCACCACATAAGGGTGCAAATAACACACATGGTTGCTAGAATGACGTGTGGACTTTCTGGTGGTCTAGGATTCAAGTTATGAGTGCGGCCTTTCTGACGGAGAATTTGGAGTGGGACTTGCGAGATTTTCCCCATTGATCTGAGCCTTGAGTAATAAGATCCTATAAAGCTGCAAAAACCACAAAACAGGACAATTACGAGCTACAAAGGTAGCTGTTAGTAGGATGATAGGTGTGGCTTGACTTTAAAGAAGCTATGTCTGGATTTCTACTGCTTTACGAGTTGGGTGGAGCGATATCACGACAACATTGCCCGAGAATCGGTCTTAGAATGGATCTCCGCAAGAAAAGAGAGGTAGTATCTAAGGATTGGGGCGAGAGGGTCGTGCGAGGCGATATGGCGCAAGAGAAGATAACAGCGTCGTGGCGGAAGCCTGAGGTGGACTTCACGGATTTAGGCGGGGCCGGCGGATCGGCAGGCGAGGGGCGTGAGCGCGGCGGCTGCCGCCGCCACCCCGTCCGCCAAACCCAGCCTCCTTCCATCGTGATACCCCTGCCCTAGCCGTGAGGTCGAGATCTTTGGAGGATGGAGACAAAGGAGATTTTAGACGAGCAGAAGAAACGCCGCCGGTGAGTCGAGTAGGGGGCGCGCTGGCCCGCGCCCGCTGCCCCTGCGTGCCGGCCCGCCGGATCTGTCTTGCCGCGGCAGCGCCGTGCCCGCAGGCCCGCCGCCCTCCAGCGCCCGTAGCCGAGCGAGCCAGCGCCGTTTGCAGCGCAGCCGCCGTCCGCACGCACCTTGCGCCAGCGTAGAGGGCGGCGCCGCGCGCGTCCGCTCCGCTCGCGCCGCGCTTCCTTGTACCCGCTGAGAGTGCACGCCGCCCGCCAGCGCCGCACCTTGAGAGGGAGAGGAGGGAGGAGAGGAAGCGGCTATGGCCGAGAGAAAGCGAGGAAGGCGAGGACTAGGTCTAGGGTTCGGTGATGATATATATATATGAGGCGAGGGAGGCGGCTGCACGTTGGATTGAGAATCGAGGAAATCGATCAAATAATCGAATGATGTGGATAGCCTGTGATGGTGGCGTTTTCTCCACACCAAAATATAACTCTTTTAATGAACTGACCAACACCTTATCGCCAGCCGCTTTTTTTCTATAGACAGATAGAAAAACTACGACACACAATACACAAACATTTGGTCCTAGTACACTACAGTACACATCCCTGAAGGTACACGTAGCCAATGAAACGCAGCGCGGCTAGGCCGCCGTGGTCTCGAAGTAGCAGAGCCTGTTGTCGGCGAGCTTGGTCCGGTACGCCGAGGTCTTGTACTCCCTCCACGTGAACTCCCTGTAGCGTCGGCGTCCGCCCTCCCTGTCCACCAGCCCCGGCAGCGGCGCCAGGCGCTCCCGCGGTGGCGGCCCGCCGAAGAAGATGACCGACATCCGCGGCCGCGCGCTGCTCACCATCACCCGGTGCCGCACGCTCCGGAACCGCCCGTTCGTCAGCACCTGCATCCACATTATTATAGCATTATTATTACGCGTTCGATCAAGGATCAATGGGGCAAGAAGGAAGCTGAAAAAAATCATGTAACCGTGTGCGCGGGACATGGTTTTTGTCAGTGATGAACAAGCACCGACCCACCGTCAGTACCGTACGGGTTTCGACCAACAAGGTTTTTGCTTGAACGGCACATGGACAAGATTCCGTCGCTCAGACATCACAGGTCACAGCCATGGGACACGGACAGGTGAGCGAGCGCAATTTGTGCAGTACAGACTACAGCTCCTTTGCCGTACAGACTACAGTGTAGCCAAGCTTTTTTTGCCTCGCAAAAAAGTAACGACTTGATGTGTCGGGTCGGGGAACTACCTCACTCGCTTTCATTGATCGTTGTAAAGTGTCAAGTGTGTTCAACTAACAATTGTTCATTCGAAGAAACTTACAAACTCTGAATTGTGTGTATTATAAAACAAAAATAAGCAATGTATACTAAATCATAGTACTAGATACCTGCAATGCGTCGCCGACATTGACGAAGAAGGATTCGGTGTCGGATGGAACGGAGACCCAGGTGCCATCCCGGAGCGAGATCTCGAGGCCGGCGGTGTCGTTGGATCGGAGCACGGAGATGATCTGCGGGTCGGTGTGCTCGCCGAACCCCGTCAGCCGCCGCCTCACCACCACCCTCGTCGTCGGGCCGGGGCGGGTAGTGGTTCACCCTCAGCATCGAGTCGCTGTCCCGGTCCAGCACCAGCCTGCTGAACACGGACTCGTCGTCGAGGCCCAGACCTTCCGCCATCAGCTCCAGCACCGTGCACGTCATGCGTCGCACCGCCGTGATGTACTCGTCCAAAAACATCGCTGCACGTACGAACGATCATGATGAGTTGGACATTTCTTTGCCACGTTGAGCAGGTGGTACGAGACATGATAGACGGCTCTCGATGCATCAGTAGTCAGGTCCAGCTCGAAGTAGGGCACCCACCCCGGTAGCTAGGGGCTGCACACGTGCACCCGTGACCCCCGACGTGCAAAACCACACGTGACGCAAATTCTAGCAAAAAGGCTCTCAAGGTTTTTGCATCTGGTCGGACAGCTAAGCTCACTCAAAGTTGAATATTATTTCGACTTTTACAAAAAAAGGAAGCCATAGATTGATAATACGAGTAACAAAAAGAAGATTCGATGCAATAAAAAAACAGAGGAGAAAAATGGATAAGAACAGTGACTAAGCAAAGCAGGGGATGACGATGACCATGGAGGTTGGAGGCCGGCCGGGAGCAGGAGATGAGCCATGTTCCATGTGATGGCGGCCGAGGTGCATGCATCGGACACCAGATGTTTATGCAGCCAAATTTTGTCAAATTCGTGTTTAAAATGCTGTATACTCACCGGAAAGAGGACGACTCGGCGCCCCTCATCGGATGCTGCGGTGACTGGCGCACCGGTGGTGGCGCCGGCGGCAGTGACGCCAAGCAGGAGGTACTCGACCCATCCGAGATCGCCGTTGCCGCCAATCCGCTTGCTGGCGTACCCAAACGGGCTTCCGCCGCCGGCAACAATGGCGGCCTTGTCCTTGTCCCGCTGCGGGAGCGCGAAGAAGGCGTTGGCCGCGGCCTCGACGCGCGCCAGGAGCGGCGCCGGCACGCCGTGCCCCGTCACCTTGAAGAAGCCGTGGTCCTCGCATGCCATGGCCACCGCGCGCGCGGCCGCCGACCGGGCCGCAGAGGACCGGGCGGCCGCGGACAGGTCGACCTCCGGCACCGAGGCTAGTGGAGGCGGCAAGGCGCGGTGCACGGCCGGGGAGCGTGATCTGCTCCAGCTCGCACTTGGTGAGGACCACCATGGTTACAGACACAGAGTGTCGTTGGCTGCTGCTGCTGCACTGGGAATGTACGTACGTAAGTAGAGATAGAAACAGAGGAGGGAAGGACAGGGATGGTTTTGGTTGAGCTCGAGAGGATTTTTGGCTCGGAATCTTGGATGATGCCGGAGGATGGAGGTGGTGGCCTCCCTCGGCTCTGTTAATATAGGCATGGGAAGCTTAGAGCAGAGTGGTCCTGACGGACCCGATGTATTGTAGTGTGTACGACTACGACGCGTTGACAGGCACTGTTTCAGATTTTCCGACGGTTGCCTACTACTCTCCTGCCGTTCTGCTACCTCCGTCTCATAATACCTTTCTTTTTTGACTTTTTAGATTTTTACGTATTCGGCCCTTATTCATTGAAATTACATCACAATGATAAAGTAGCTAAATTATCATTAAAGATCTCCGATATAGATTAAAACATAACAAAATAAATAATATTTATATAAAAATTTTTGGAATAAATCCGGCAAACAGCAAAAGGCTAAAAGTCAAAAAAGTACTTATTTTTAAGCTGGGAGGGAAGCATTGTACTTGTAGGATATATACAATGCACTGTTCAAGGCACTGCTGTATGAACATGCTTGCATGTACGCTCAACCTGCCGTTGTGATTTGTCGGTCAGTGGCAGGAATTTTTACGGTTGGACTTTTAGGCGTGGAGGTGTTGTCTGGACCAGTGCTGTGTGCTGATGGAGGTTCAAGCCGAAAAGGCAGTCGAGCTTTAAAGTTAATCCATTGCAATCACCTAGAAGGGTAATGAAATTGCGGAAGCTCTCCCTCTAGTTGAGATATTTTTGCTGGCTGAGTGAGTGATCACGGTGACGAGTGGAAAGAGTAGATAAAACAGGGGTTGGAGCTTCAAATCACAGCGGGCGAACGAAACCGCGAGAGAGTCCCCTGCGCCAGGCGGGCTGGCGGTTGGAGCTCCAGGTCAGCGGGTTCCCCTGGCGCAGAGCCGAGCTGCCGCGCGTGGCCGCGTAACGAAAACCACGGCTCACGGGCGAGGGGCGCCCGACGTCGCCCGCGCGGCCTCCCGCCGCGCGTACCTGTGCGGTGTCCCAGACAGGCCACCAGGGGAATCGGCTGGCGTGGGCGGCAGTCACTCCTGCACAGCGGATGCGGATCGGCCGTCAGGGCCGGCGTTTGCCCGCGTGGTCCATAGCGGCCGGCCGGGACGCGCGCCACCCGGCGCCAAAAGCTGGCAGAAGGGCGTGTGCGTGTGCCAGGACAGCGAGGCAGGCTGCTCTGCTCGGCCGCCCATGCCATGCCCATCCAGCACTCTGCCCGCCGTGGCGCGTGGACGAGTGCGGCACGTTGCCAGCACGCTAGCTCTAGCTGGGTGGTGCCTTGGGGCCACCACGCCGGCCGGCCGGACCCGCGGCGTGTGGGTGGGGCGGGCGAACGCGTCGCGCGGGGAAAGGTGGGTGGGACGTGGCCGCCCTGGGCGCAGGCGGGTCGCGGTCGGCACAACACAGGGAGCTGCCGCGCTGGCAGTGCCGATGGAATGGACCGCATCTGCTCGGCCTCAGCGCCCACCGGTACCCAGCGCAGCGAGGTTCCGGCGTGATCATTCGACCGACCAGATGCTACAGTGCTACTGCTACCAATGCTGATGCTGCGTGCGCACGTTGGTTTACGCATTGCTTTGCTTACAGCTCGCGTGGGTTTTTAGCCTAGCATGTATGTATGTATGGAATTGGTTGAATTTTTTGATCCGACAAGTCTCCATTCTCCAACTTATGTTCCTTTCCCTGTAACAAATGGCGCTAATAGCCCGGCAAAATAGCGGCAAATATTTGCAGCGATATGGCGTTTAAGCAGCGCTACGATTCTAATAAGCGTGCTAATAAGCGCGCTATTATAGCGTTTTCAGTGCTTTCATTATTTTTCCTTAGCCTTGGCTATTTTTTAAAAAGGAGTTCCTTTTTGACAAGGGAACATTCCATTGAAACTTATGATGAGGAATTTGTTTGAGTTGGAGTCATCCATAGAGGGCACCCATGCTCATGATACAGATTAACACATAATCCATGGAAATGTATGTAGTTGGCACGAAAAGAATGTAAGCTTTTGTCACAACTAATGAATCAACCATTTTGATTACTTTTGTCTTTCTAATCTTATGCATACGATGGTAGTACACAGCGTAAAAGGATAACTACGTGTAGAGCTTAATCCTCCATTACGGGGGGTTTGCTCGATCTAAACTATTGACATAGTTGATGAGCAGCTGATTGTCCGCCGATGGCGAAGCCACAAGCAAATGAACCCCGGTGCCTCGCTTAAGTACCTTACATAACTTTATTAAATTATACGGTGAAAATACGTCCCTTTTAATGGCAATTTTTTCTACCCGGTGCCTCGTGCACCGGTAAGTTCAATGTGGCTTCGCCACTCGTTATCCGCTAGGAGGGTTGCGTCATCCATGTGCATAAGAAGAGAGCGGCCAAAGCCATACCCGCTAATTACGCCGGGCGAACCGAAAAAGTGTCCCTGCATAGCTGCCTTGATGGATATGTCTGAAGGGCGCGAAGTGTCGTTATTGACAATGAAGATGCCCAACCCCCGCATGTCTTGATGGAGCACCGGGCAAGTCCGGTGAAATGGAGGCATTCGTGTAGCATCCGGTGCCCCTGCAGAGTAGAGGGAATTGGAGGGAGCTACCTCACGAGATTGAAATTTGAGTCGACCGCGGTACCTCTGAGATTGGGGAGTGCGGCGATAATGTAGGTGTGTGGCATCACGGTTGTTGCTCGTATTGCATAGGCAGGCTAAATGTGAGTACATGGCTTTAGTGGTACATATACCATTAGTATTAGGGATCGTAGAAGAATATTCGGGTGGTCAGCGTTGACTGTTTTGTGTTTTCAATGGTTTGGACAGCTTTGAGAGAAGGTGGTGGTGAAGCAGATGATGGTTCCAAGTTTGGGATCGTGGAGCCAAAGATATTTCTGATTGAGAGAACTGGGTTGTTTTGTTCACGGAAGAATGAGGTGGTCATGAATGTCCTTCATGTGAGGGTCCAAGAGTGTCTTAATAGATCACGAATTAAACTATAAATAGATGCGTGTGTCTTAATAGTAGCATATGTGATTAATCCAAGTGGATAGTGATCATTTCAGGCCGTTTTTCTAACCAAAAAATGCTACTGTAGTAGACTACACTGCTACGACAAACTAGTTACTTTAGGGAAGGAATGATGTGTCTTGGACTAGACGGCTCGTCAACAAATTCTCAATATATTTTTTCCGAACCCAACTGGAGATTCATTGATTAGCCAAGCTAGACCATCTTGGTAAATCTCCAGTTCAAATACAGTGCAAAAACCTTTTTCAAATAAGTAAACATGATTACGGCTATAAAACTCTAGAGTACAAATGAACAAGATCCAAATGACTTCAAATAGAACACCGGTAATAGAGAACCCTTTTGAAGAATAAATACTTGTTTCCATATTATTTTTTAATAAGATAAGATAATTAATTCTATGTTTTTTAGAGCTATATTTTTATTAATTTCGAAAATAAAAACCGATTCGAATGAAACTAGTTAAAAGTATTGGATTTGCCTAATTTTTAGTAGTTCCAAAGTGTCTAGTACCTGATTTCGTAATTTAGGTTGAAAATCAGATTCCCTGCAAGTTGGATATTGCAAAAAGATTTTGCCCTTATTTTTATACAAAAACCTGAATTTTATTAAAAAACAACCAGAACCTTTGGAAGGATTGACATAATGGGTGAACTTATGAGTACTAAATAATAAGCTACACATATACAAAACTACAGGTGAAAAGTTGTTGATAGAAATATCGTAATGAATGAATAAAAGTCAAATTACCCTCTAAACTAGTCATTGAATTAAAAACATCAGATTCTAATACCAGACAATATTACACAACACATGTTAACTTTTCAAAAACAGAAAAAAACAGCCTTCAGAATTTGAAAATAGTATCTTGGTCCGTTTTACTGACTTCGTGATGGAGCCCACATGTTAGGAGCATCTTTTCTTTTTATTTACATAAAAAATATCAAGTTATATTAAGAGCAAATTTTATTAAAATTGTAGAGCTCAAATAGATCTATAACTTATAATACGATTTATAAATTTAGTTAATAACTTTTTTTATGTAAGATAATTAAGAAAAGTTTTTGGTTTTAAGTTCTCAGAATTAGATTTTTTTCAAACTACCTTCAATATTGACAGGCATCAGTTACAAAAAAACAAAGTCCAGTTCAAAATCTATCAGGTGAAATAGCACACATAACATTTAATCCCGTACAAGCACAGCTAGTTTGAACTTAGGAGGAATACCGTTCAACAAAAGAAAAATGTTGTGGAACAAGTTTTATTAGACTTTCCCCATCTATCTATTTCCTTGATTTCACACCATCATGTCACAAAGTATCATTAGTAAGCTCATGGAATCACTTTGATAGAATTCAAAAAAAAAAAAATACAATTTGATAGATAATATAATGTGCTTCAGTCAGAGAAAGAGACTCAAGGTAATGGAAAAACTAACCCATAGTTTCAATGGTATTTGTATCAGAAAACGAGGGCCAAGAGGAAAGGTAAAAATGGTACCACAGAAGATCATCTATTCATCACAAGGAATTACACAAATCAACTAAGATAGCAAAGCAACCATTTTCATACAAAAAGCCAATTTGCTCGAAACTTAATGAGGATGAAAAGGGGAAATTATATTGAAGTAAATTAGAACAATAAAAAAAAATGCATATCTGCATCAACAGATTCTTACAACAATCAATAAAAAAATCATCTTAAATAAACAGATCAACAGTTTCTTCAAACTGGTAAAAAATCATCTTACATAAATAGGACTACCCTCTTTGTTACAAGGAAAAAATGTCATCTACACAAAATAAGTAATATTGAATGGTTCATCTATAACCACTTGAGCTACTGAAATATACAATGATAGAAAGATACTATATCAAATGATTCACCTTATTGGTTTTATCAATGAAGTCAAATGTCAGACATTCTTAGACTGCATGCTGAAAAGACTAGTTGACCATTCAACTAAATGACGAACTTCACCACTCAGTGAATAACACCCTGCTCGTCTGCATACCAGCAGCCACAAGACACAGCTGCCAGCCGAAGTAGCACAGCCGAGCGGAGCCAAAATTTTATTCAGCTCTAAATCTAAAAAGCAATATACTTTTACCAATAAACCATGGCTAAAGCATAAAAGAAAATCATCGAAATGGTTGTAATTACAAGTTTACAACCAATGCAAGTTTGCTGAGATATAGTTCTCAAAATAAGGTCAAATATCTGGATAATTTTTAGTGCAATGCAATAAAATAATTTTATATAAGATGGTCCTCGGTTAATCTTGAGATTAAGGAAACTAATTTTATATAAGAAGGTCCCTAGTTAATCTTGAGATTAAGGAAACTTACTTGCAATACCCTACATTATGGTAACACTGGGGCAGCCTCAAGAAGAATTGAGTAAAAGTATTAGCAATTACTGGAGATGACAAGGATACTGCTAAGCAATTTGGTGGAACATTGAAGGACAAGAAAGAATGGCTGACGCACGATCATACAATCGTTTGAAGATAAAATCCTGGTGTAATTGCTATCTGATTTCAAAATTCGAAGTTAGGTAGTACAGACTACAGAGTACAAAAAGTTGTATGGCCTCCCAATAAATACAAGTAAAACCCCCAAATCCTCAAATCAAGCCTGGACGAATCCAGAATCATGAGCTTGCCTCAAGAACAGGTCATGCAAGGGATTCTCAATTTCTCATTCCTCCAACTATGTCGTCAAGTATACTTTTCACAGATCTGTACTTCTCACCCATAGTACAACAGCTATAAACTTGGGAAACTACACAGAATGTGAAGCCTGTTCTGCAGACCGCATAACTGGAAGAGGATGGGCCTCTGTATTGAAGACATACTTATCTAGCGGAAGGGTATTGTTTTCATCAAACAGCAAATACAAATACTTCAATGTTTCTCCAAGGAAGAAAGTTTCCATTTTATCTCTCGTAGAAGGAGGTAGGCTTGTGACATCATCCAATGATGTGTAACCACCAGAATCAACTTTTGTGTACTTCTCAAAGCCTGAAAGATCTGCCAACCCCACTCTCTATACCTGTTTGTGGAAAAGGAAGAAAAAGATTAGCAAACAGCGATTGATGCAAACTGAAAAGTAGGCAGTCACCAAAATCTTACTTGGGATCCTCTGTGATTCTATACAAAACAAATAGTGATTCAACAGTCTCTGGGCGTAGAAGATTGTGACGGTCAAGTGGTTTTATTATGATATCATTGATATATTTGGAGCTTTTATTTCCACCATCAGGCCCCCTTCTGTATCACCCTGTAGAAACCCCATATCATAAGTTTAAAGTTATTGATAACATAAAATCAAAATATTGAAACATCATTAAATAAAAGGTAATTGACCAAACTCAGGAGCATATTAGGATGCAGTGACTCAGCAAACCGTTTACCTCAATGTGGAAATAAGCTATTTCAGGAGCAAGGCCAGTAGAGGGTCACAAAGTACATCTCAACACATGTTTTGGCCAGATCTTCAGCCAGCTGGAGATTCTCTTTATCTTCATCAGTTAACAAGTTACTTTCAAGAGCTTTCCTCTGGTGATACCTTTAGTTGCACCAAGAGCAAGGGTACCAGGAAGAAAACATACCTGCAATGTGAAGACATTCAGTGCTACCACTAGAAAGGTCACAAAAATCTTGGCCAGATAAAAAAGAGACTATAAGAATATGAGTGCAAAAGAAAACACATGCTCAGCGACAGCTGCATACCAGGTGATCCATTTTAGGACTAAACGCACCATTTAGGTCCCAAATGGAAGTTCCCCAACAAATACCAACCCATTTGGAACAGTTTTCCGAACAAGAAGATGCTTGACCCCTCTCATTGCTTCAGTATACATTTCAAAATAGATACTTCAAACTACTGTCACGATATTCCTCTTGCTGAACCCACACTTTTAGCAGATACTCATAATAACTGTCCCTCGAGATCCTAATCTTATATTCTCACCACTAAATTGACCAGAAGAGGGGCTGCATATAAAGTTAAAAATGAGAATATGAAGATTTCCTTTAGAACTTGATGCCTTTGAAGGCAATCCAATGTAATGGCATTATGATAAATTAGTTGAAAAATATACAAGGGTAGAACAGCCATACTTGATGTAAATAGGCACCAGACCCTCCACCTTTGGGAGCGTATGCATATGTTCTAACACCTTCATTGCTTCCCTGTCATACTTAGGATCCCCTGATACTTTGCTGAGGTAACTGAACTCAAGTTGCAACGTTGAAGCCTCTGAAGTGCTGCTTAAGCCATCAGGAGCTGCATGTGCAGTGTGGTCACGAAGAATAACATCACTTAAAGGTATAGCTGTTGGGCTTGATGTAAAGCCAATAATAACCTGTCAGCTAAATCCTTTGAAACTTCCAAAAGTCGCTCTGGATTAGCCTTTTTATATGTTACTGGTACTCGAGAGTCACCTGCCCCTGGGTGATCACCACCACTCAAATGGTATGCACTAAGAAGCCCTCCCAAGACACGGATGGTGGTCTCAAATAAGTTAACCTGCCCTTTCTCACTGATTCTTTTCATTAGGTTGTCTTCAATCCATTTTGATGCTTCAGAAACAACATCATCAGAACCCATTATTATTGCAGTATCAAAGAATCCACAATAGTAGCTCCTAGACCACCTAACCCATCTGTGCCTCTGTGGCTCAGAGGCATAAGCTCATCATAACCCATTGCATACTTTTGGTAACCAGACCACGCATGTTCAAATGCTTCTTTAACTTTCTTCTGCCTGGATGTCCACTCAGATGGAGACTGCTGAAGCAGAGAATTATTTTTGTAGATTTCATTTGAGGGGAGGCGCAGGGGGCAGCCTTGGTGGTTTTCTCCAGAATGTGCGTATATTGGGAGCTCTCCTGACATTTTTATTTTGTACTTCTTTGCCATGTAGCTCACCGGATACAATACTCTCTGAGCCTTTGTGCAGAAATAAGTACAATAAGCCAGAAACCATCAACAGGCTCAAGAATTTACCAACAGTGAACTTTCATAGCGGTATTTGCTGCTGTTAGTAGCCAAGGACTGTAGAACCATCTACACAGGAGAAAAAAAAAAAGGGCTTCAGACTTAGCGTAATAAGAACTAATGAGACCACAAGTCCACAACAGCCTTGAATAAAGTCTCTAGTGTAAAAAACAGAAAATAACTGATATAAACAGATGTCGCTCCTCATCAAACAGGATAAACAAAGATAGTTAAATTACTGCAGTTTTCTCAGACATGAAAATAGTATTCCAGTCCACAGATAAGTTTAAGACAAACAGCAATGAGCATTATAGTCCAAAGGATCATGGTCATTCTACTCCCTCCATTCAAATTATAAGACATTTTGCGTTTTCTAGATGCATTGGTATTGCTATGCTTTTAGATATACATTATATAGATATATAGTAAAATTAATGTATCTAGAAAAAACAAAATGTCTTATAATTTGGAAGGAAAATACTTCATTAATGAGTATGTGAGCATGATCCTTGAAAAAAAAAAAACGTCTTATAATTTGGATGAAGGGAATACTATATTTATGAGTATGTGAGCATGATCCTTTGGACTAATTAGAATGATCGTGATTAGTGATTCATTAATGTATAGGTAAAATCCAGAAGCGCACTGCAAGGTCTGGGAAATTTTAATTTCTATAGAGCACCAACAAATAAGCTCAAATATTTGTAGATATATACCTTCAAAATCATACTTCTCAAGAAATGGATGAGGTACAAAAGCTCATGACACTAAACTAGCAGCTGACGAAATACACTACTCCAGTTCAAGTGACCCGTTTGATCTAGTGAATGACCTCAAGCAGATCGAAACAACCTAGGTAGCAGCACCACAGAACAATTAACCATAGCAAATCCAACGGTGACCAGAACCGCAGATCGGAGGCACACACATCCCTCATTCCAGCTGAAACCAAGCACAACAACCCAATCAATCCACCAAATCACTCCCACCAATGAATCGAGTTCACGGCCGTAAACTCCAGTTCTCCACGGAGATCAAGCTACGCACCAACTAGAGCTAACACTAGCCTTAATAGGAAAAGGTCGCCTTTTTTTGGCAAACAATGGCGACTTGGGTGCTGGAGGGGACGGCGCCGCACCTTGAGGCGAGACCGGTGCCGGAACTTGGCGTTGTTGTAGGCGCTGGCAGCGCCACATCTCGCATCAGTAGGGGAGGGCCCCGAGGTGCCGCTCATCCCGCGCAGGTGCGGGGTGGGAGAGGGGCCTTCTAGAGGCTTCTGGAAGGAGGCGGGGGCTCGCCTGCGCTGCGTCGCGCGCGAGATCCGGGGCGGGGGTGTGAGACGGGAGCTGGACGCCGGGCGGACGAGAAGACCGCGACCGACGGAGAAGCCCGTTTGGATGTCCGGCTCCCTGTTTCTGTGTTTTAATAATTTGGATATCTCCTTTTGCCGAACGAAATTTGTGTCCTTTCCAAGCTGCAGTTTCGTGCCACCAATATTTTTCTCACAAGCCGCGTCTTTCAAACATTTTAGCGAGTTTAGTTTGACGTGTATTACATATATTCTAAATTATATTTCATCTTAGCTTTGTTCTAGTTTAAACTTCGAATTTGAAGAAAAAATGTATTAGTACCCCACAATATTACATTAGTTTTACTAAATTCTATAATAAAAATATGGCTTGGGTTTGTTTAAATTTGTGGATGTTAACTTTTTTCTTAAACCTTAACTAAAACTAGAGAATTTTCATTTAAAACAAATGTAAAGTAAGCTTTTTTTAGAGTTTGGGGGCATGGCCTTAGCCTTGGCATTAACCAAGACCAAAACAGTTAACAACCAACTCACGAACCCAAAATAGGTACACTGCCCACCACGCCCTCATCATTATATATGTTACTCGCTCTGCTTTAAATCGTGCTAAATTTAACCACTCTTTCCCTCAACGCCTCTTCCAAGTCAGAGTAGTTTTGTTAGAACATCTTACAATTCAGCTGGAATAATTTATTCCAGCCAAACATGAACATTCTTGTATAGATACTTTACTCGTTCACCTCTACTTATGTCACCAGGCATGATGAGGCCTTGCAGCCTCACCAGCTTCAACATCTCTTGTATAGATACTTTTCTTATCCTTCTAAAAACACTTAAAATATAAACTATTTTTTTGGTCTCCAAAGCCTCCACAAACAGAATAAAACATGTTGTCAAATAGAAACCTCTTACTCCCTCCGTCCCAAAGTATATTTGGCGTTCTAAATTGTCCGTGTACCAATGCAAATGGAGAAAGACTGGTACCCCCCGAGGAATCTTTTCGGCATTAACCTCCAACGCGGCGACATGCATCTCACGGCCTACGAGCCTCCTCTCACAACCTCTCGTCGTGCGTTTCTTTTCATTTTAATATTCGAAGTGGATGGCACATGGTGGATGGATGGCCGGTGGTGGAGTAAACATTTGAAGTAGCGGAGTAGCTCTTGATTACCTAAAAGCGTCTTTCTTTCTCGAAACTTTTTCAAACTCGAGAATGTCGATTATATTGGGACGGAGGGAGTACTACTTAACCACATGACACCAATGGACTCAAAATGAGGCCCATGTTCTTCCTATAGCTTGTAACACACAAAACCATAAATTGTTAAGCCACTACACATTCAAACAAAAGAAAGGTGCGCTATCACACACTCTTGATAGAAAAAATGCATGTATGATTTTTCCATTTTTTTTCTAGGCCTAAATTATCTCTAGTTAACAATTTATTTTATGAAGGTAGCCCATAGAAAAATGTGAACTCTAGAGGGGTTTCAAATGCCAAATAACAGGAACATGCTCTTGTGTCACTCCTCTGAAATTGGTCACCTTGTAAGACCGAGAGGAATAGACACCATTAGAAAAACACCACCGATTAAATTAGAATCATCCTCATCCCACAAAAACACATAGTTGAAGAAAGCTGAACAACTTTTAATCCAAGAATTCAGAATATCTCAAGACCCTAAATCCTAAAGTTCACTAAGATTTGTATTTTTTAGGATTTTTCAAGACTATAGTTTGGATGAGAACCGTGCAGTGGAGAAAGTGAATTATTCTCTTGAGTAATTAAACTTTTTTTAAATTAACTAGATTTGTATAGAGATAATAGCTATGATACATAACAACAACAATAATAATATATGCAAACTGTTGGTTAGGTTTCTTGTGACCATTGTAGTAATTTCGTGAACTTTAACATCTGTCGGCAGTTCTTCGAAGATGCTGGCACTTTGTAATTGAAAAACAATAATATTAATACATATTTTATATATAAGCATATTAGAAATATAAATGTATTATTTTTATGTAACTAGGTACAGTGTCGAGCACTTCGATACATAGCTGCTGACCCAAATGGGGCGTTGGCTGTTGCGAGTCACATTCACAATCTTTGAGACGGCGGCCGGCGGCCGGCGGCGACCTCCAACTCCGCCTTGATATCGCCGCTGCTACGCCGTTATCACCGCCACAGCTATGAGACCTCTCCTTAACCGCCTCTTCACCTCCACTCACATTGCCATGGCCTCCTCTTCCTTCTCTTCCTCTCCGTCTCGGCGGGTTGGCCCATCTCACACGCCATCTCACCTCCTCATCTTCCGGCGAGCTCTCCTCAGTGGGCGCCCCTGCCGCCGCCGCCGCCGATGCCGTCCCGCGAAAAGCTCACGCTCGGCCGCCTCCAAGGTCCACGCCGCGGTGCTAGTCTGCCACTTCGAGGACCCTAGCAGCGGGCCACGGGTCCTGCTTACCAAGCGCGCTTCCTCCCTCTCCTCCACTCCGGTAGGACACCATGGTTCTGGCTAAAGCCTTTGCCTGTTGGATTTTCCTCTGGACGATTCCTTCCTTGGAGTGCTTCAATCAATTTCTTGAAAATTGTAAGGGGAGGTGTCGTTACCCGGAGGGAAGGTGGAGGATAAGGGGACGCAGATCCGAAGGCCACAGCTCTACGGGAGGCGGAGGAGGAGATGGACTGGATCCGGCGCTTGTTAATGTTGTCACAGTTCTTGAGCCTTTCTTATCAAAAGGTAAGCCATAATTGTTGCTCCGGTACTAACATGAAATTTACCGAAGAGCTGTATGATTTACCGACCAATTCTTGTGTAGAGTCGTATAAATAATGGTGCAGTGTAACAATGTATTATTAAGTCAAGCTTTTTTCCTTTTTTACATACTATGATCATGCCCGTGCGTTGCTGCGGGTGTTATATCGTTGTCACACTTTCATTCAACAGGCTTATATCTTGTTAGGCAATAAGCATTTCAAGTAATTGTAGATTCATAGAATAAGCAGTGTACTGGACTTGGGCTCACAAGGCCAATTTTCATTTTGGTCCACCTCGATTGAAACTCCTTTTTTTGATCACCACCATCATTCAGAACTTTAGCTAATTGAGGTCATTGAAGCACTTTCGATCAAGTTGATAACCATCAGAAAAGCAGCCTACAAGGGAAAGCAAGACAGAGAGATCAACACAAAATCGTCGGGCTGCTGCTGCTCTTGCCGGTGATGGCTTCAGGCCCTAGGCTTCCGCCCGAGGTCTAAGGCTGAGCGGGGAAGTTGCCATTATTATGAAGACTTGACGCCAGACAACGGCCGGTGTGCATGGTGGGGGGCGCAACATGGCGATGTGGCTATAACGGGAAGGGCACTTTGGATCGCGAGATTCAGCGAGTGAGCACACGGTTGTAGCCAGCGCCCGGACCTCTCTTTTCTCCTTCCTTCCATTTAGTCTACCACATTCCAATGTTGTGATCAATTCTTGACCTAGTACTAATAAATGTTGGATTACTTTAATACGACAACACAAATTTAAGATAGGAGCTCAAATCCGCTAAATGCAACAGCACAAATGTAAAATCAAATTCTATGGTGTCCATATAAAAATAAAAATTCAGATACGTCCTACCTCATTAAATTGTCTAGCAAGAAATCCACCGACTGTATAGCCACCTATTCCTATTGATAGGACAAAAGAAAATATGTTAGAAAAAAAAATAGTGATGTTAAAAAAAAAATTGAACTTGTTGCAATTAGTGATTATGGCTTTATGTCTCCAACAGTATTGAGCACCTAAAACAATTACATGTTCTAGGAAGACCAACATACAATGAATTAGTGAAAGCGTATAGAGCTAAGGACCTGTAAATTGGGAAGTTATAAAGAACTGTACATCATTGTGATGAAAAGCTAAAACTATTCTCAAATGTATTTTTGAAAGAAAAATATTCTGAGAAGATATATCATTCCTAATCATCTATCTGCATTTACAGTGCGCTATTGGTTTTCTCAGATTTTGTACTAAGAAAATCATAGCATAAAAAATTATCATTCAGGTTCGATCTACAGCGACATAGATTCAGTTAGCCATTTCAATCAACACATATGGCATTCAAAATTAATAGAAAAAAAAACCTCCAATGGGCACAACTATGTAGAATGTGCAAGATCCAATTTGTCTATGAACAAAGAGAGTAGATGTGTGAAGGGGATGAACTTCTACGGATCTATAATATAGTCAAAAGCCAACCATAGCCATGCCAGGGTGGGACAATGGTTGTGCTGGCATTGGGAAAGCTGCTGTCCTGAATTGCAGAGTTGGATTGCATCTCGGGACATACATATCCAACAATCAAATGCCTACTAGAACATGGTATCAAATCCAATAATTAGTAATGACTAACAAGGTTTTAAATGATCAAGACAAACCAATCCAAAACTCAAATGTGAAAGAAAGGTACACAAATCAGAGCTAATGAGGCCATAAATAGGAATCGGTGGGGAGGGTAGTCGATCTGTACCTCAGATCCGGTTGGTGCTGTAACCCAATCATCCAAACTCCAACTGATCATGACTGGTGATCATATTGCAGCCATGAGAGGGAGAAGGGGAGGGGAGCGAGATGAGAGGGTATCAGGAGTGGGACAACTGCAAGATCAGGGGTGCAGATCGTGATGAAACTGCCGACCTAGAAGCCAGAGCCGAACAAGTCATTGGCGCTGAAATAAAAATAGGAGGGAGAGGTTACTTAATTAGCGCCGATGTGCGGTGGTGAGTTCTGTCTGGCTAGTGACACTATATTTGCATGTTAGGCGGGTTCTGTTGTGTATCGCACGCGAGGGAAGCGAGGTTAAATCCGGGCGAAATCGGGCGCAGTGTTTTCATCGCGGAGGCGAGGTTAAGCCGGGTGGGCGATTCCATTTGGGTCTTTTTAGTAGTAGATAGGAGGATGGACCTCGACTCATTTCAGTGTAAAACCTCCCCAAGTATACATGCTTGCATTGCAACATAGCAGAACAACAATTTTCCATCAGGATATCTCTCTTGTTATATCATTTTGCGAATGCAAACATCAAAATTCGACCAAACTCGAAATTCTGATAGTAAACAATCAAATTTGCAAAATGGTATTAGTGACTTCAATAAAAATCTGAAAAATAATTTCAAATTTAAATTCTAAAATTGTATGTCTTAGTGTGCAATATGTTTTATGTGGTGGAGTATTATTCCCTTTTTCTTTATATATGGCCTGTTTACTTTTAAGCCCATCATGTATTTTTCTTGCTTTGTTTTTACATCACATAAGTTTGTGCTTTCAACTAGATACCAAAGCTAATGACCAGAAATATTAAATGTACAAGGATTGAGGCCCTAAGAGTTTGATCTGAATATTTAGGGAGGCAGGTGGTATAACCTTATTGGTTTTAGTTTATAAGAATCAGAGCTGAACAAAAGCTTTTGTCCTAACCATTAAAATCATGCCAACGGTAAGAAGCAGGGGAAGCAAGTGAGCATCAGCGAGGCACAATTGGCCAATGAACAATTTTTCAAGAACTGTTTAAATCAAAGGGTAAATGCCCCCCTCGTGACTATGTAACTTATGGAAGTGTCCCTGCTTTCTGTTTGGTTTGGAGACAACAAAGGTGGGATCGGCCACCTGACATGTTGGACTGGGGGCACAGCTCGCCTGTGCGACATGGATGCCGGCGGAGCTCACCGGCCCTCGCCAATGTTAAAGCGAACTAATGATTGTCCCAGGTGGGACAACTCTGTTCTTGAAAAAAAAAACAGGAACACGAGTCACAAAATCTAGGAAGCATATTCCTGGTGGAAAATCCCTGACTCTGCCTATCTCAGAACAAAATACCATCTCAAAGTGGGATATCCCACCTAGGATGTCCCCGTCCCTCGAACCAAATACTACATAAGGTAGGGGACCTCAAGTTAAATGATTACATGTGCAATTTTCTCAAAAAAGGAGAAAAAAATATGTCGTTTGGGGCACCTCAGGAAGAGGAAAATATTTTGAACTTTGACTGCACAAAATACTATGCATAAAAAGAAAAACCCTTTCCAGTTTGTAAGCATGTAAATATCATTGACCTACTATCAGGAAGAGGTGTGTACTACTGTCTTGTAAAACCATTCAATCAAAATTAAGGAACTGGCAATGCTCATAGCTGGTGAATATGTTGTCAAAGGCTTGTTCCACCCTTGTCTTGTCAAAAGGCAGGCTGTTTCACCCTGTCTGTGCTGATGTCTCTGAGGGGATACTCAGTGATCATTCAAATGCATGGGGTGTACCTATAATGCGTGGACCATCAAAGTCTCACCCAAGATCCATATGAAATATAAATCTGACCAATTGAAATCTTTCTCACTCTAGTCAAGCTTAGGAAGCTTAGCTGTACCATGTCTTTGTTACTGTTGCTAGCTGAGAAGCTTTGAGATTTTGGAACATTTTGCATCAGTCTTCCCTTTTAAAGTTTCTAGCAATCAAAGATTTACTCATACCTTAGCACCATCTTTTTGGAACTGGTGACAAGGAAAATGCTTTTAATCAAATATTGAAAAAAGTCATGCAGGGATTGCATCACTGAGTATATCAGCTTGACATGCATCTCTACTTTCCTATATCTATGATGTGGCACATGCTTTTCTACTCTTCCAGTGGAAGTGCAAACAGTCTAGTACTTATGCTACAACCTTTCTTTTGCAGAATGGCCTCAATGTTGTTCCTGTAATTGGCATGCTCTCAGATAAAGCCTTATTCAAGCCTGTCTTAAATAAAGCTGAAGTGGAGGACATCTTTGATGCACCTCTTGAGATGTTTCTAAAGGTACCTCTTTTCTCTATCATGTGTTGTGGTGGAACAATTTTGTTGATGTTCCTTAATTCGTTTTTAGCACATTAGATTCTTTATATGGTGCGGGTAAGAACACCACCATTGCATAGTATTCACTTGTATCGCATCAACAGGGCGATCACGGAGAACAAAACAAATGAATTGGATGGGCATAGATATCCCCGTCCAGTTTTTTTCGACTATGAGGGCGGACGGCAAAAAAGTTTGTGATTTGGGGCTTAACTGCACACATCATGGCCAGCGTCGCGGTGGCAGTCATTTTGGGAGGAAACCATCATTTGATGAACTTCCCAGACCCAAATATGCAAGTGCACCTGTTGCGGCACTAACGAGTCAAACCCTGACGCAGCATAATCTGGATATAAGGGGCTGTTTGGTTCGAACTTGGTGCATGAAGCGCCTTGTTTGGCTGTAGAATTATGTTTCCCACTGTGTGATGGCTGGGAAGGTACCAAAATTTGTTTGGTATATTTATTTATCTACAAGTATATAGATAGATGTAAGATGTATTTTGAGTATAGCACAGAAAATAGTGTTGAAACATTGCCAGTCTCATTTGAGATTTGGACAGTTGGGCGCTTGGTGAAAGAAGGCGGCCTGGCGCTGCTTTGTAAAAGGAAATGTGGATTAAACTCCAGACAATATATGCCACACTCTAGAAATTGAAGCTTGTGATTGCTGTCATGCTAGAAGAGTACTACCTGGTACCAATTTCCTTATGCTTAGTTAGAATTATTAAAATTAATGTTATTATATTCAGATACTCTTAGTCAATAGTTTTGACTGGCACGTTTGTAGCCGCCCATTGTGTTGAACCTGCTAAA
Source organism: Hyparrhenia diplandra (assembly GCA_015847255.1). Lineage (NCBI taxonomy): Eukaryota > Viridiplantae > Streptophyta > Magnoliopsida > Poales > Poaceae > Hyparrhenia > Hyparrhenia diplandra. The sequence continues at coordinate 23,375 of JADLZK010012342.1, forward strand.
TCAGTCAATATAGGCGATCACGCAGTTTGTTGACGGAGGGGTCCTCGCTGAAAGCGACATGGAAACAGCTCCGTCCACTCACTCGTGGTTGATTCCGGTTGTTATTATTAAATGATTAACTTAATAAATAATAGGAGCAATAGCACACTCAACAAGGCAAGTCACCCACTACCATATAAAATGATGCAAAACGATGAGACCACCCTGGCATATTAGATATAGCAATCAAGGATTAGCAAGGATCGCCTAACATATCAAGCAAGCAAAGGAAGAGGGGAAAGGAAGACAAGGCAAGGCAGCCCGTGACGATGTGCTGCTGCGGCGACGGCGGCGAGTGCCGGCCGCTGGGCTGGCTGCTGGGGCTGCCGTTCGCGCTGCTCGCCGTCCTCGTCTCCATCGTCGGCGCCATCATCTGGATCATCGGGTAACTACCTTTCTTTTACCATACTTTCATTTTACCTCTGCTTGCGTGTGAATTCTCAGCGGTGACAACACGGCTTTGCTGCTGTGATCCGTGCAGGCTGCCCATCTCTTGCATCTGCCCGTGCTGCCTCTGCGTGACGGTGGTGCTGGAGGCGGCGGTGGAGCTCATCAAGGCGCCGCTGCACGTCATGACCTGGTTCACCTCCAAGATACCCTGCTAGACAAGTAGTCGGAGTACCACATCTAGGCTTTCATTGTTTCACTTAAATGTTAGGCGAGGATTTTCATGTGAGGCCAATTGAGTTCTGATTCTGAACGGATTGTTTCTGTTGATCTGTATTCCTTTTCTTCTTGTGCTTCCTCGATCATCTTGATTATTTGAAGTTGAGAACTTGAGTCAATGAGTCTGATCACTAATGCGACTGCTTCTCGCAGACGTGAACAATCAGTTTGTTGGGTAAGTGAGTAGATTATATATAAATTATGTGTTCCCTTTTTTTTTTTTTCTTTCTTCGTTGGCGTTCTTGTTAGTTTCGACTGTAACTTTCCATGGCGATGATCACACGGGGTTCGTCAATTTCTGATATGGGCGTAACTTCCTAGCAATTCAGACGCAGGAGCGGCTTGATATGGGCGTAACTTCCTAGCAATTCAGACGCAGGAGCGGTCTGTCACATGCCGCTGTCCACCCAAAATTGGAACACGGCAGTACGTGTGTTCCTGAATTTCAAGATCAGCTGGTTGGATTTCTTGCGGTGAAATTTGTCCATCCAAGTTTAAGTTTACGGCTTGGCACGGATGCTCGTAGTTTCCAAGATTTATTCTACGACTCGGCAACGAGGCATCTGATGACTTCGTGAATTTAAGATCTACTGGTTCAGTCTTTTCGGAGATGCGATAGGGATATAGTTTGCGTACGTGTGTGCAAACAGTGAGTGTACGTGTTGTGGTACTATGTAATCGGTGGTAGCTAACTATGTATAAAATGGGGCAATGCATGAGCAAAATCTCAAGCGCGCCTAGAACAACAAAGCAAAGCGTGAGTACTCGGTATGCAACCGAAATAGGAGGCAGTTAACAAACGACCGGTCATGCTATAAGAGGAGCACACGACCATCGGCTTTCCCTGTCCTATTCTTTTTCTATGTCTAACTGTGCTGGCCCGCTCCCTCCCTAAGGTCATGTTCCTATCTTCCGGAATGGATTGTTCCATTATATAAATTTATGAAGGAACAGTAAGACCGGGATTTAATCTCCAGTAACCGAACGAGGCCTTAGCCTCACCAGTGCCCCCGGCCAGTGGCTCCCTCGCCACTGGTTGCGCCGCCCGCCACCACACCACTCCTGCCTTAACCTCGATCGGAGGAGCAAGTGCTCGAGAACCTTACCCCTTACCTTGAGCTCTTCTTAATTGAACACCCTCTACAAAGGAATTGCACATTGTCCTTTGGGGACTGTTCTTTTCTGAGATGATCTTTGGTCTGACCGCATTGTCTCTCAAGGGTTCCCGAAGCTCTTCTCTTTTGCCAAAGACACTAGAGTCTCGGTTAAGCAGGTGTGGCAGCACAAGACCTGGATTCAATCCCCCATCTCTCCCTCCCTCCCTCCCAACAAGCCTTTGGAGAGATAGAACAATTACAACACTAGCTACCAACTATATATTCATTATGAGGTGTTTGATGTCTAAACCTTCAAACGGGGCAATAGAAGTTACTCCAACAGATTCTACAATCTGGCTTTCCAACGGGTGGTAATTTGCTCACCACATCTTCAAAGGCATTTCTTGAAGTTCAAATGCATGCCAAGAAATCATTTTTGTTGGCCCAACCTCATATATTGAACACGAAGACAATGCTACGACATAGGAACCTGAATGTGGTGGACAATGATGTTCTTTGTGTCCTCTGCGAGGATAGATGTGAACAGGATGTGGATCACCTTTTCTTCATTAGTCAATTTTCAAATGTTGTTGAATGCAATTATCTTCTTTTGGGATGAGACTCTAGGATTGTATCCAAGATTGGTAATAGCTAGAAGTCAACTCAACCTGCCCTTCTTCACATAGATTGTCCTGATTACAAACTAGCAACTCAACTGGCTCAACAAGGATGGAAAATATCCTAGTCACCTTAACGCATTTGCAAACCTACTGGAAGTCCAATATGTGGATGCTCACCCCATCTGCACCTGGCTCTAGAAGTCCAAGTGCACCCCAAGAATCAAATTCTTTGTCTGGCTCATCCTAATAGACAGACTAAAACACAAAAAAACGCTAAGGCACAAGAACATCAAATCAATCTTGTTTCCCAACAGGTGGATGTTCACCCCATCTTCGCCTAGCTTTGGAAGTCAAGTGTACACCAAGAATCAAATTCTTTTGGTTGGCATCACGATGCTAAGGTGTAGAACCTGAATGCGTTGGACACTTATTTTCTTTGTGTCCTCTTGTCCTCTGTGCTGATAGATATGAAGAGGATGTTGATCACCTTTTCTTCACTTGTCAATTCTCCAAATGTTGGTAGAATGCAATTGGCTTCTCTTGGATTAGACTATAGGACTATATCAAGATTAGTGATGGCTAGAAGTCAACTCAACCTTCCCTTCTTCATGGAGATTTTCATGATTGCAAGGGGAGCTCTTGAAGATTAGAAATGATAGGATCTTCACCAATGGTTGAGTAGACTTCAATATCTAGTTCACGAGTTTTAGGAACCAATCTTTACTTCAATCTATTGGTTTCAAACTATATCTTGCTTTTGCTTTTGGCTAGATGCCATTAGCTAAGACCTTTTGTAAGTTTTGACCCCCTTTTTTAATCCTACACCTATGGTTTTTAAAAATCTTCTAAAAGAGCATCATCTCCCCTGAATAAAGGAGACGCCCACTTCTCCCTATTCCTAAAGAAATGTAGGAGTCAAGTTTTTAGGTAATTTGCTGCAGTAGTCCTCTCCTATAGTCTAAATTGATTTTTAGGATATACTCGTAAAACAACTTAAAGGGAACAATGCATTATGAGAAATCCGGTGGAGATGTTCTTATACATAGGATGGAGGTGTTTTGTAGTTTAGTACTAGTCTTATTTGGTCTCTATATTGTTATACTTTATTTTTTGAAAGCTTCTTTTCATCAAATGGGGCAGGAACTTTATATCTATACCTACTAATAAAAAGAGAAAATTTCAGTCCTATCTTTTTTTCACCTTTTTTTCTGCCTATTCTTCCACCTATTTTTTTCTGCCAACTGAAATTGACGCGGTTACGGGGAAAGTCACGGGAACTTTTTGTCTGCCATACGACAACTATTGGACGAAGAAGCCGCTAACAGAAAGACGGTTTCAGAGTCCGGGCCAAAGCCGCTCGAAAATCTCATTGTCGAGCCCAATAAATCCCAACTGAAGCCGCGCGCCTCTCACCTCAAACCCTCGCCCAGCTCGAGGACCTCGCCGCCATGGCTCGCAACGAGGAGAAGGCGCGGTCAATGCTGAACCGCTACATCATGATGAATCAGGAGGAGAAGCACTGGCCCGGTAGCGCCGGCTACCCTTCCTCGCCTCTGAGTGCCACGACCAGCCGACGCCAAGTGCGGGCGCTCCGAGATCCTCCAGCAGATTGGCGCCAAGGTCACCGACATCCAGAACGAGGGCCTCAGCGAGCACCGCCTCCGCGACCTCAACGACGGGATCAACAAACTCCCTCTGCGAGCGCGGCCATTGGGAGTGCCGCATCGTCGACCTCGGCGGCCACGGCCACGACTACTCCCGCATCAGTTCCAACGCCGCGCTCATGACGACAGACCCCGGACGGCAACATAGTCGCCGTCCCCGACCCTCGGGCCGTGGACCGGTGTACCGCTACTTTGGCGCGGCCAGGAAACTCCTTGGCGTGCGGGAGCTCTTCGACGAGCCACAGCCGCCCGAGATGAGGAAGCGCCGCCGCACCGGCTACGAGATCCACATGCGCATCATCACCGGGTACTATGGATACTATGGCTACGAGGACGACGTGCTAGAGCGCCTTTGAGGCCCATGCCAAGAAGCGCATGCGGGAGGCCATGAAGGGTGACCTACTGACCTGGTTGTGGCTGGAGGGTCCAGCGGGGAGGCTGCTGCTAGAGATGCTGTTTGACGGGGTGGAGCATGGAGGGTGGAAGAGGAGAGGAAGCGCAGCGAGGGGGCTGCTGGGAGGGAATTTGTTGCACATGATGTGCCGCTACCTGATGAAAAGGAGATTGAGCGTATGGTGTTAGAGAGGAAGAAGAAGGAGCTGCTTAGCAAGTATGCCATCGATTCCCTGCTGGTTGAGCAGGAGGAGGCCAAGGAGATGCTCAATGTTTTCTTTACAATAAAAATCGTCTTCAAAAACTATAGTTAAATTTTGTTCAAGAAAGTTTAAATAAAACATTGCTACAACACAAGTTCAAACGCAGAGCGTAGTATAACCAACACAAATTGTACTAATCTCTCATGTGATCCCCCAAAGCACGATATTGTTTACCAAAATAACCATAAACTTTTACAACTTTAATTATAAAAAGGTGACATAAAATGTACATATCTAATCATATAATTTGGTATTCACCCGTAGAACGCACTGCGGGCATATTTTCTAGTAATAATAATGAATGGCAGGTACATAAGTCTTAGAGACAGAAATAAAAGATTTTATTTTTATAAAAAAATGTTAGGGTTTATCCTAATTTTCAGCCCAGTCTACAATCTAGATAGGCACAGCCCGTGCGACACACTTATGGCACAATTATTTGTTTTGGAGAGAGATTTTGCTAACTATGGGTAACCTATAACTGGGTGATGCACTTTAAAGCGACAATTTGACATGTGTTTTGACACAGTAAGCAATTCCCCTTTATATTTTCTTTGAATATGTTTACACGTCAGTCCCTGTATGAAATACCTTCGTTTTCAGGTTACACGGGCAGTAAAATTCACTCTAGATTGCAAAACACGCCATGCAACATAAAAGTCCACTGCAGGCAAAATCCATGCCAGATTAAGACAATCTTTATTCGCTCGACACTGAAGTCCTGACCAACGGTCAACCAATCATAACCAACATAGGATAATTTTCGTTAAGCAGGCGAACTATCCCTCCAACGGATTTCATGAACCCAGATGTCCTTTTCTCTACCGACTCTGTCTCCCATCAGCATCATCACAAGATCAGTAGGCACGTAATCACCTGTGCTACAATCTACATGCCTTTTATTTGATCGTTGCTATGCAGCTGGGGTGACGCCTTTCCGGTTTCCACACCGGGTTTCTGTTGCAGATCTGAAGGAAGGCGGCTTTTGGCCGGAGGCTATATGATATAAAATATTCCCTGATCCAGAGACCTTTCATTAGCCGCCATCTTATGATGACTGATGGCAGAAATGTACTTATATCATGCCTGACTGAACCTGTATCATCGTTGTTAAAGTGTGCATGAGTTGCTGTACTTTGAGAGACCCGTGCTTTTGAACAATCTAAATGATCAATGTCTGAATTCTGACGATGCTTTCCATCTCCTGCTCATTCCAGGCGCTTGATGCCCAGTATGCCCAGTCTTGAGCCTTGTTCAAAAAGCCCCGGAATAGACATGACATCGATCTATCCACTCTCCTGCACGGCTCGAGCATAATCAAAAGCTGTTAGAAGCCAGTAAGCCAGGTTCAGCTGCCTGCACATATGCTTTTGATCGATCACTATTGCTCCATGTGTAGAGCTGTCAACCATGGAGATGGAGCCTGTAGCCTCCAGCGGGATGAAGCTGCATTGCATCTGCACTTCTGCATCTATACAGGTCACACCGTGGGACACAAATTATTGGATCGGCTGCCCCAACTGAAAATACCAACTCCTGATGCATTATCATTATAATGCATACCCTATAACCAGCTGTGCTGATCGTTCGGCCGCCTTACGCAATCTGTCCTTTGCAGAGTACGAACAGATAAAGAGTCGTTGGACTCCAGCCCGGAGTTGGTCCTGCCCGGCGGCGCTTTGAGAGTGTGTTCAGCGGCGGCGAATAGGAATAGAGAGCATGCGGCATATCCTAGTCACGCACCAAACGTTTGCAAAGCAAAGCACGTGTGCGTGCCCAATGCATGCATGCTCTGCTTCGTCCAAGTTGGCCTCTTGGACCAGCTCCAATCCATCGGCGTTCACATACAATACATGCATGAACCAGCGATGAGAAGCTTGGATCTGAACTGCTGGGTAGAGTACACCTATCCCTAGCTATGTCAGATTAGCCCATTTTAGATGAGGCTCAACCTTCACACCACAGACTTTTGTAAAAAACGTGACTGAGAATTTGCCTATTATATGATCATATGAAATACGGGTGGGGACGTCGTCCCCCAGGTCCTAGTTTTTTTATGATCATAGACACGTACGTACAGACAAGTCATGTCTATGGTAAGGACAAAAATGCATGTGTGATGAATCCTCATCAGTCATCACAGACACATACAGACAAAACACATCTGTGATGATTTCGTCATCACAAATACAAATGACTCTAATGAGGGTCATTAAAGACACGCATATATAGCAGAAACTTGTCTAATCCCGGCATCACCACCGGTTCTGTTAGGTTCGGTGGTGGCTATAACGACGAGATAGGAACACGGCGGCGCACTAGAACGGTGACGACGCTAATCTACAACTACTTCTATTGCAAGTAATAAGGTAATAATACAAGTAAATTGTTCAGACTTGACTTCCTCTCCTCTCTTCCTATCTATACTCAGCCACTAGTGGGCTCATTCTCTTTACAGGACCCGGACGCACTCGGAACACAACTGATTGCAGCCCACTGAGGCCCAGACACTTGTGCTCTTGACACGCTTTCTCCTTGGCCTGTGTTCTGGCTCAGCTTTGTGCTCCACTGCAGGGGAGGTGCTGACATCCCTCCCTCCTTGAGTTTGGGCATGTCCCCATGCCGGAGCTCGTGGGAATCGCTGCATCAGAGCTTCTGCATCTTCCCAAGTCGCGAGGTCGTCAGGCAAGTTGGACCATTTCACCAAGAACTGCTTGACAGCCTGAGGCCCTTGCTGATGAAGTCGCTACTGCAATACTTTCTCAGGAATCTGCAACATATCATCAGGGTCTGGCAAATTACCTGATCTAGGCAATGAACTTGGCGGTGCCGGCTTCAACAAGGAGACGTGGAACACAGGGTGGAGCAACGAGGATGATGGCTGCTGAAGCTTGTATGCCACCGAGCCTATCTTGTCCAAAATCTTGTAAGGGCCGAAATACTTGAAGGCAAGCTTGCTGCAAGAGCGAGGTGCGAGAGAAGATTGCACATAGGGCTGAAGGCGGAGAAATACCATATCACCAATGTTGAAGGCACGTTCAGTCCTGTTCTTGTCGGCCTGGGACTTCATACGTTGCTGAGCACGGAGCAAGTGCTGACGGACTATTTGCAACATAGTCCACCGCTCATCCAGCGTTGCTTCGACGTCGGGCACAAAAAGAAACCGAGGTTGCAGATAAGCCAAAATGACGGGGAGGGTGGCCATACAGTACCTCAAACGGTGAACGCCCCAGAGCTGAATGATTGCTCGTGTTGTACCAATACTCGGCTAGCGAGAGCCACTTACTCCAACGTCGAGGAGTTGAGTGGACAAAGCATCGGAGGTATGTCTCGAGGCATTGATTGACCCCAGCTCGGTTTTGGCCATCCGACTTCGGGTGATATGATGTACTCATGGCTAGAGTGACATCAGAGAGCTTGAAGAGTTCTTGCCAAAAGTTGCTTGTAAACAGAGGATCGCGATTAGAAATGATCTTTGCCGACATGCCGTAGAGCTTGAAAATATTATCCAAGAAGGACTGTGCAACTGAAGCGGCTGTAAAGGGGTGGTGAAGAGGAATAAAGTGTGCAAATTTGCTGAACTTGTCGACAACCACCATAATGCAGTTTGCTGACCCAGACGTGGGCAGGCCACTGATGAAATCCATTGTCACAACTTGCCAGGTTTCTGTAGGGACCGGTATAGGACTGAGTAATCCCGGATACTTAGCTCGATCTGGTTTGCTTGGATGCAAACGGTGCACTGAGCCACAAAGTCACGGACAGACTTCTTCATTCCACGCCCAAGGAAAAGCTTCTTCATACGATAGTAAGTCACTGGGAACTCGGGTGGCCACCTGCAGCACTATCATGCATAGTAGAAATGAGGCGTCGCTGTAAGAGTGGATTATGCCCAATCAAATCCTGCCGTTGCTGCGAATGATTCCTCCCTGTAGGAATACTATGGATGAGCCTGTGGACTGATGGAGAGCTCTTGGCAGCTGTTGGGAGAAGGGATCTGTAAGATAGCCTGCCGCGACCTCATTGAGCCAAGCTGGGACTACAGCGGAAATGGCTTGCAGTTGAGCAGACGGGGCGGGTGCCGAGAAAGTGCGTCTGCTGCCGCATTTTGAAGAGCCAGGCTTGTATACGATCGGTACTGGAGGCCTGCTAACTTGTAATGCATCTTTACTTGCCATGGAGTGTTCAGCCTCTGGTCGGACAAGTGGGTCAGAAGTGCGGTGGTCTGTGAATATCGTGAACTCGTCGTGCTGTAGGTAGGACCTCCATTGCTCCACAGCTACGAGAATAGCGAGATATTCCTTGTCGTAAGTGGACATGGCACTAGTCCGGGGGGACCCGGGGCTCGGGTGACAAAAGCCGGAGAGGGTGCCCATCTTGTAACAAGACTGCGCCCGACGGGTTGAACCGCCGGGCGTCGGTCACGGGCTGGAGCGGCTTTGCTGAAATCGGGCCCGAGCAAGCATAGGTGTTGACCGCGAGTGCCGTCTTGAGAGCTTCAAGGCAGAGGTATGAGCAGATGTCGAGGAGAACAGAACCCCTTTCTTGATAAAGTCGGACAGAGGGCGTGCCAGGAGAGCAAAGTTTTTTTGACGAATTTTTCGGTAATAACACGCCAACCCGAAACTCCTCAACTCCCTTGACATCCCGAGGAATAGGCCATGGCCGAACCGTGCACGGATCTTGGAAGGGTCGGTAGAGACACCGGCACTACTCACCACATGGCCCGGATCACGAGATTGAGTTGTTTTTGGCCCGACATTTCTTTGAATTTGACATTCCAATTGTCGTGACCCGGCTCAAACACTTGTTGGAGATGGTCAATGTGCTCACCCGATGATCGATCGTAGATCGGTATGTCGTTGAAGAACACCAAGGCAACCGTCGTGAGAACAGGATGCAACATAGAATTCATCGCCCCTTGGAAGGTGTTGGGGGCACCCGTGAGTCCGAACGACATGACGTTGTACTCGAATTGTCCCCAATGAGTCATGAATGCCGTCTTGTACTCTTCGCCGGGAGGCGGCGGATTTGATTGAACCCTACTCGAAGGTCCAGCGTTGAAAACCAGCTTGCACGAGACAACTCATCCGAGGAGTTCATCGACAACGGTATAGGGAACCGATTTGATCGTAAAGGGAATTCAACATTCTGTAGTCGGCCTTAAAAACGCCAATCACCGTCCTTCTTTCGAACCAGCGAGCGGGGAGATGAAAAGGATTTGGAGCTAGGACAAATCGGACCAGTGCCGAGCATTTGGACACTTGTTTCTCAATTTCGGTCTTGGCGCGAGGCTTGTAGCGATACCGTTGAATAGCCCAGGGGCGCCCCCGGTACCGGTGGGATCTTATGATCGCAAGCTCACCGAGGAGGTAACTCTGTAGGCTCCTTGAACAAATTAGCATAAGCATCAAGAAGTTGTTGCACCACTGAAGGTACTGGCTCGCGGGTGGCACAGCATAGCAATGTGGAGCAACTCAAACAAAGGCGAAGGATGATCATCTGGCAGCACACCCTCGTAAGAACTGCATAGTCACGGCCATAGGGAATAATGAAGCCACTTGTCAACCCAATCAACCTACATTGGGGAGGACTCGAGCCAATCCATCCCAAGGATCATGTCGTATGACTCGAGTTCAAGCACTCGCAGTTGCTGAACGAAACCGAATCCCTGGCTGTCCATTCAAAGAGCGGGCAACTCGAATCGCAAGTAATGGCTACGGCCGTCGGCGACTCGACGGAACACGGGTTGCGTGATGGTGCATGAGCGCCAGAGAGTTTGGCGACGGAGGAGGCGATGAAAGAGTGGGTACTTCTGAATCAAGTAGGATCTGAACCGTGGCCTTGGATCTGCCTGCGAAGCTGCGAGTCTTGGGTGAGTAGGCTTTGGAAGCTGGCTGAATCGGACAGAGCCATGAAGACCTCCCTTTGTCGCTAGGGCGTCTGAATAGGCTCTTTGGGCTCGGCGATCTTGGGCTCAGCGAGCAGCGTCGGCGAGTGCGGACCTCTGAATGGCATGTGCTTCGGGCACCGCGGGACAACGGTGGCTAGGAACCCACCGATCGCCCCGCGGCCCGAATCTGAGTCGCTGCGCGGCGGCAATAATCGTAAGGGGCGCCCGACTGTCGTCAACTATTCTTGGCGGCGGGGGAGCATGGCGATCGTCGGTGCTCGAGCTATGACGGCGTCAAGCGGAGGGTTTCTTGTAGTCGGAGCGGCATCGGCGGTCGCCCGTGCTGAGCATTGCGAGCCAACAATGATCCATCGCTCGCTTTGAACTCCCTTGGTCATGACGGTCGCTTCTTCACCGCAATAACAGCGAGCTTTGCGAGGCGATGTCGAGATCTTGTGGTGAAGAGACCATAACAATAGCGCGAATGTCGGGCGTAAGCCATCGATAAATCTACGGGTGTGGGCTAAGGTGTTAGGGTAAAGGTTGGTATGGCGAGCCGCTCGATAAGGGCTGTGAAGCGATCGACATAGTCGGTGTCTGTGGCCGGGTCATCTTGATATGAAACATTTGGCGTAGGAGGAGCTCGTGTTGGTCACGAAATTTGAAACGCCTCGTGCACTAGAGCGGTGAGCGACTCCCAAGAGATACCGTGCAATCGATGCTCAGCAGATTGGACGAGCGGCGGCATGAACAAAGTGGTGAGTGGAGACGGTGATCCACATCGATGGGTGGGCGTGGTACATATGGAAGTAATTGGTTGCTCGGGTCATGCATAGTTTGGGATTCGCCCGTCAAATTGGGGAAATTGGAGTTTTTGGTAGATGACCCATCTTTGCTATGTGGGCTGTTGGAAAAATTTGGTTGAAAGTGGTTATATGGCTCGGCTGGGCATATGGGTGAACAGGTGGTGGGGGATATGATTGGAGCGGGGATGGGTGAAATTGGTTGTAGTTAGGAATTGGGGGATTTTGGGTAGGGTATGTTGGTGGATTTGGGGGGAAGGTGGTAGGGGCGGGTTTGGTGGTGGTGGGGGATTTGGAGGAACCAGAGATGGATCGGCGAGAGGTGGGGGAAAGTGGAACTTCAGGCGTACCATTGGCGGGAGCGGTACGTGGCCCACGAATGGACCAAGTCCACGAGTCCGTGTAGTCGTGGCATCGCGGTGCCCGTTGGGCGATCGTCGGTGCTTGGGCGGCGATCAACTTCGATGGACCGCGGTGGCTGTATGTGGCCCCGTCGGTGGTAGAGCCCGAGCGGCTCCACTCCGGCGGCGCGCATGGAGGCGAGTGAGCTCTCGGCGGCGGGACGCCACGCCTCAAGCGCGGTCGTGGGCGACTCCGGGGGCTCGGCGCGCTCGTCCGTCTGGGCGTCGGTGTAGCGGATCTGCTTTCGAGCCGGCCGGTGACTTTCGAGGTGAAGGCAGCGCACATCAGTGTCCGCCCGGTTGTCGGCGGCGACGTGGCCCGGGTGTCTTGGGCGTGGGCATACCGCTCGAAACGCGTCGATCGCCCTCGGCGAACCCGGCGATTTGTCGGTGTCGGTGGCAGCGTCGGTGATCGCGGCGATCCCTGCGCACCCGCCGGCGACTTCGAAGTCGCCCGGCGGAGATCTGGATCTGCTGGATGGCGCTGTCGAACTTGAGGATACAACGGATCCATGAAGCGCGAAACGCGCGCTGGCGGTGAAATGGGGATGGCTGGATTCCGGCCGCGGAAGGACCGTGAGGGAGGCGATACCCGGTGTTAGGTACGGTGGCGGCTATGGCGGCGAGATAGGAACACACGCGCTCCAGAGCGGCGGCGGCGCTAATCTACAGCTACTTCTATTGCAAGTAAAGGTAATAATACAAGTAAATTTTTCAGACTTGACTTCCTCTCCTCCTCTCTTCCTATCTATACTCAGCCACTAGTGCGCTCATTCTCTTTACAGGACCCGGACGCACTCGGAACACAACTGATTGCAGCCCACTGAGGCCCAGACACTCTTGTGCTCTTGACACGCTTTCTCCTTGGCCTGTCTTCTGGCTCAGCTTTGTGGTCCACTGCAGGGGAGGTGCTGACAGGTTCTAAACCCAACAGTGGTAATAAAAATAGAAGAATATGTGTCTTATTAGGATTGAAACTCAGGACTTCAATATTCACATTGTATGGAGGAGCGTCCATACCATCAAGCTACATGACACTTGAGACTATACAACTGAAAGCGGTTCTTTTAAGTTTTAACTACTCAATTCCAAATCTTGTAATAGATATTTGACACTAAATGATCTCTCAAATGAAAAGGTGGTTAACTGGAAAATTATAGGTCTCGTTGAATACTACAGCTTTGATGTTGACCTCTATCCAGCATTGTTAACCTAGTCCAACAGTCCATGATCTTTTAGCATAGTGGTATCGCCTCTTCGCCTCTATTTTCCGAGGAACAAAAGCTACCCACTACGTACATAATAGAGCCCTAGCTACCTAGTCTAACCCTAGCTAGAAATGCTTCAGTAGAAAAGCAAAGCTTATGCTGGAACAGTGGGATGCACGCAGAAGATTAGAATCTCCATCGAAAAAGACACAAAGTCACGAGAGAACAAAGAAAAGAACAGGTTCTCCCATGCATGTTCTAGTCCAGCTTCCAAGCAATGTGAGGGGACCAAACTACAGACGACAAGCACACGAAGCCTCTAAGAGCTGGAGACTGCAAAAGTGGCACATCAAAGCACCAAAGACATAAAGAGAGACAAGACACGTACGTACCAAAGATATAAAGAGAGACAAGACAAGGGGTATGTCTAAGCAACAGGCAGTACAGAGCCTTGGCCATCCCTTAGTTGGTCCGTAGCTGTTTCCATGTTGTTATCACTACAGACCGTTTTGGTTTTGATGATTTTTTGGTCTGCCTAACTGATTTTGTTCATGATTTGGGTGAAAAGGTTTGCAAAATGATGGAGTACACACCGCACTGCCTACCTCTAAGTTTTCTTGTTTTTTTTTCTCGATCGGCACCCGTGTTTCATTAAAAGAGGTAGGAAAACAAATTCAAATACAAAGACTAAGACATCACTGCCAGCCTCCAAAGAAGGAAAACCAAAGAAGCCCTAACTCTTTGGATCAAGTTTTTGATTGCATGGCTAACCAATTTGCGACCAAGGACCTCGCACACTCAGGCGCCGTCGGTAGGCTCAGAAGCCCTCGCTTCTGTCCGCGGAGAAGGAACACCTGCATACATACAACTTTTTTCCCTCTCTTTCTCTGTAAAAAAAAGAATGATAAGAATTTTTCTGAATCTTGTCCCAGAAAGGCGATGGTGATCGATATATGAACTCCTTAGTTCTCACTGTTAAACGCTTGATCTGCAGCCTCGTCCCTACGATTTGTCCATTTGAGCCCTCGTCTCCTGTGTACAGAAAACTCATCATAGTAGAAGGTTTTATATAACGCGCAATATCATCGATCGCTCTTTTACAGTGTGGTTCTTTTGGGGTGTCAAGTAATAAAGAGGATTCTTATGCATCAGTTTGATATGAGATGTTTCTATGATCACTGTCCTTTATTCCCTTATACAAGATAATAACCACTTTGTTCTTTGACATCCCAAAGATGATTCTGCATTTGTGGGTGGAACAAAGTGGCCAAGCAAACTTTTGGGGTCAGGTATGCAAGAACATGGGCAAATGTCTGTGAACATGAAAGAGCTACGCCTTACACTGGTGCACGAAGAGCTAGTAGTTGCATACAAAGGTGATAAAAGACTATGTGGGCTCGCAACTGACGTTTCACTGGAAGAGGCAAACGATTTTCTGGTCACCCAATCGCCTTGCTATCAATCAGTTTTGTTCTTTATCTCAACGGCCGTGGACAGTCCATGTGTGTCAGTGTGTGATATATATGCAGAATATGCCGTTTGGATCAAATAATTGGATACATTGCATGAACATGTGTGTGCACTGTTGAAGTGAAGGTGACTTGGGTTCTTATCACTTTTTCTTTTCCAAGTTCCTCTCAAGAAAAATAAATACACTTCTTTTGCTTGTGGGGACATAATCATATATACGGGTGATTGAGATTGCAAAGAATGAAGGTTCTTTGGTACTGCTGATTCGTGAGGAGTATTTCTGCAGAATTGGAAGACTTGTTTTAGTGCCATGCTTTAGCAGATGCCTGTTTTCAGGATTGCAGCATTTTAAACTGTCAGTTGATGGAGAAATTTAAAATGCCTGTTTGGTACTATTCATCTATCTTTGCATCCATGCATATATACAGTTCCGTTGAAGCTGCATTTTCCCATCCATGCTGAAATTTCGTTGACACCATGCCTGTTGCCTGACATCCACATCAAAATGAATTCAGTCTTATCCAAAATGGATGGGCGTATGAGCAAAACAAATTCCCACATCCTTTTCACGTTTCTGTGTACAAGAACAGTTGTAGCACGGCCATAGCAGGTTGGTAGTAATAGACGGACCAATGTAGACGGCTGTGACCCAAACCAAGCAAGTGGAAGGTGATGTAGGACTTGCTCCAGTCCAGATCAACCGTTTGTTGCCAACTTCGATCAAAATAGAAAAATTGCATTTTCACGTAATATCACGGGTCACCGTGGTACCTTCAGCTACCTACTCGACTTTGCCCCCAGCACAGCAGAGCACTGAAATTCAGAAAATAGAGACGTGTAGAGGTGCATCTCTTCAACGAGTCCACGACGGCACCTGCACGTAGCTTTCCCTTCCCTAATCAAGCCAGCTTTTGTTCTTTCTCCATCAATCGTCCTGTGCCTCTAGATAATGAATGGCATGTGATGGAGCCAGCTGACAGTGTGTTCATTCATCATGTGCATCAGTGCATATCATTACTACCTCATTGTTACAAGTCTACTAGTACAAATCAAAGAAGGGTCAGAACGTCTTGTGCAGTAATTTGGAATGCAGTGTGGTAGTATGTATCTACAAAAGAAAATGTAAAGAACATTAAATCAAATTTAATGTATTTTCTATCAATGCAGCATCTCTCTCTGAACCCGTGCTCTCCCAGCCAGCTAGCTTTTTACTGGTTTCACGGTATGACGCCAATGAATTGAAGCTGGACGACGATACGTACGTACGTAGGCGAGGAGGATCCGAGAAGGAAGCAACCAAAGCAAGGTCCAGGCGTCAGCGAAGGGAACAGGGATATATCGCAGCGTGTCAGCAGCCGGACAGCGACGCTGCAACCGCCGTCCCCGCGGCGCCTATAAATCCTCCCGTGCGTCCGTCCACATGGCCGCACCGCCCAGACACGGGTGACACTGAGCACGCACGACCTGGCGCTTTTAACTCTCGTCGTCCAGCGTCCCGGCAGTCACACGTAACGTAATTCGATCGGTGTGAGTGCGCGCGGCTGACGATGGCGACCGGCGGCAAGGCGGCGGCGGCGCGGATGCTGGGGCTTCTGCTGCTGCTGTGCGTGCTCCGGCACGGGGCGGCGCAGCGGTACAACGCCATCTGGAGCTTCGGCGACTCCATCTCCGACACCGGCAACCTCTGCGTGGGCGGGTGCCCGTCCTGGCTCACCACGGGGCAGTCGCCCTACGGGGAGACCTTCTTCGGCAAGCCCACGGGTCGCTGCTCCGACGGCCGCGTCATCGTCGACTTCCTAGCCGAGCACTTCGGTCTGCCACTGCCGCCGGCGTCCAAGGCCGGTGGCGACTTCAAGAAGGGCGCCAACATGGCGATCATCGGCGCCACCACCATGAGCGCCGACTTCTTCAGCTCCATCGGTCTCAGCGACAAGATCTGGAACAACGGTCCACTGGACACCCAAATCCAGTGGTTCCGCGACCTGCTCCCCTCCGTCTGCGGGAAGGACTGCAGGAACTACCTGTCCAGGTCGCTGTTCGTCGTCGGCGAGTTCGGCGGCAACGACTACAACGCGGCGCTCTTCTCGGGGCGGTCCATGGCGGAGGTGCGAGGGTACGTGCCCAGAGTGGTGAGCAAGCTCGTCCGCGGCCTGGAGACGGTGATCAGGAGCGGCGCCACGGACGTGGTGGTGCCCGGGGTGCTCCCCCATCGGCTGCTTCCCCATCTACCTCACCCTCTACGGCACCTCCAACGCCGCCGACTACGACCGCGACGGATGCCTCCGGAGCTACAACGCGCTCTCCTACTACCACAACGCGCTGCTCAAGCGCAGCCTCGCCGGCCTGCGCCGGACCTACCCGCACGCCCGGATCATGTACGCCGACTTCTACACGCAGGTCACCCCCATGATCCGGACACCTCACAACTTCGGTGAGTAGCCATTTTACTTCATGTACTGGCTTTGTGTCGTTGCTAGAATCCAGTTGGCGTGCGGGAGTCGAAGTCTCAGTTACCACGGAATGTGTAGGCAGGACTAGGATGGAAAGGATGGGGATAGATCCAATCCAAAGCAGGGATATCTTGGTGCATGCATAGTTAGAGAGCATTGCAAGTTTAAATCTTTTGTTTTTGTTTGGATTCTTAGCCCACCAATGACTCATACTGGTCAATTATATATGCCCTGGGGGACCATGCATGCATGCATGACCTTTGTCCAAACGGTCAATTTGGAATCAATACCCTCCTAATTGATCCAGTTGGCATGCGTATTATTTATGCATCATACAACCAATAATTCTGATGAAACATGGATGTGCTTTGGTATAATAATAGGATGAAAGCCTGTCATCGACACCGTTGTGTGTGGCATAGATATCATCTTATAAACCACTGTGTAGTGTAGTATATACTACCAAAGCCACCTGTTGTGATTGGCAAAGATACTCACACATGTAGCATATCAGTCCCTATAGCAACTTAACGAATCCCTTTTTTTTAATGCACTGTTTTATCTTAAACAAAGTTTCTCAAAGCTCATTACTGATAGATGCTTAGTTCACGTGATGGAGCGCACGCTAGCGCGCAATCCAAGGTGGTGTTCTTTATTAACTGTAATGTAATCAGGCTAGGTAGCTAATGATAGTTGGTGTGATGGACATTTCTGCAGGGCTCAAGTACGGGCTGAAGGTCTGCTGCGGCGCCGGCGGGCAGGGCACGTACAACTACAACAACAAGGCGCGGTGCGGCATGTCCGGTGCCAGCGCCTGCGCCGACCCGGGCAACTACCTCATCTGGGACGGCATCCACCTCACGGAGGCGGCCTACCGCTCCATCGCCGATGGCTGGCTCAAGGGCCCCTACTGCAACCCTCCCATTCAGCACTGATGAGCTACCTATAGCAGCATTCATGCGTGAGTTAATCGTGTGTTGTTTGTTTAGGGATAATTAATTAATTGCCATGTGCGTACGTACGTCGTCGCCGATGATCTAGGTTCTTCATGTAGACAAAGTGAGTGATGGGTTTGTTATTTGGTTGTCAATTATTCATGGAGGTAGGTGGTTTGTTTCGGTGTGCTGGGGACAATGAATAAATGTGTAATGGATCGACTCTTTGAAATTAACCACATAGTGAAGAACAATGAGCTCACGTCGCTCATTAGCTGTTGAAGAAAACAAATGGTTACAAAAAAAAATAATTAAAGATCTTGATTTTTTTTCTCTCTCCAATGAAAACTGGACTGAGCTTTATCATCCATGAATGAGATGAATGGCAAGACTATTATATGAAAGTGAGAAATAGCCATTTTCCAAAGCAAACATTTTAAGACGTCCGCCACAAGGTTTAGAAGTTTGCATTGGTTAGGGTTGACTGCTTTAAATTTTTATTAGGCAAATTCAACAACCCCTCGAGTTTATGACATTTAGTCGTTACAGCCAACACACACTAAGGATATGTTTGGTTAAGCCTATGAAAAGTGTTTTTTGCTGCTGTTGACGCGAAACTAGGGTTCCACGCCAAGCACACCGGGAGTGTCTTGGACGCCCACGAAGGTTGCAATCAACCTTGAAGCAGCGAGCACCGCAGCGTGATCAACCACAAACGATCAAGAGACCGTTAGGGCCGATGTAGAGCTCGGTGACGACTAGAAGAACCTCCGAACGCACCTTCGGGAAGACCCGTTGGGAGGACGCACGTGAGGGGTGCCCTAGGACCAGCAAGACCGCCTAGAGCGTCGACGAAATTCACGGAGAACGCCGCCGAACAGCAGGGTAGAGGGGAAGTTGACCTACAAGCAAGACGATGGTAGATGTGTTTGCCGATTGGATGCAGATGGGAACAAATCGGCCATGAACCTCTTTATTATATAGAGGAGGGTGGTCTTATCTTTGGACGTTTCCAATCTCCAAAAACCGACCCAAACACGATTAGGAAAGAGATCGGTTCGGGATCGTACGGACACGGCCCGTCGCGGGTTGACCGGACACTGGACCGGTCTGACCGGATCTACGGTCACTAAGCGTCCGGTTGGTTCGAAGAGCTTTGGCGCGTGCGAAGGCGCTGGCCGACGGACTTCGACCGGACACGCGACGACTTCGCGAACATGACCGGATGCTCGGTCACTGGCGTCGATCGATTCGAGAGAGCTACGAAATCGCGTTACACGCGCGCGACGCCGACGCCGACGGCCGGACCGGTCCGGTCGCCCGGCGTCTGGTCACTTCGAGAAGCTTGCCTCGTTCTTCCTCAAAAATTTGGCTAAAGTCCGGAATTTTACCATGTCTTAGACCAAGCCATTTTTGGGTGTCAACATATGCCCCCCTGTTTTCAGCCGAGAGTTGCATGAACACGAAAACAAGACAAAAATCAAACAACATGAATGCCCATCGTATCGGTTGTCCGGTGGCTAAGGGCGATACTATGTATCGGCCATTTTGTTTTAAGGGCGATGCATGCATCGGCCATTGTTTGGAGAGCACTAGGCCTCTTGCCAAACACTAGGGAAATATTTTTCAAATACCTCCCGTTAATCGCCTTTGCTTGGCGTTCTCCACTCATTGACTCAAGCACATAGGAGTTCCTAAATATCACCTTGACCACTTTGAAAGGGCCCTTCCAATTGGGTGACCACTTGCCAAACTAATTGCTTTTTCGTTCCTATCGGTAATATAGTTTGCCATACTAAATCACCGATTTGGAATGATTTGCTCTTGACTTTCTTGTTGCAGGCTCTAGCAACACGGGCTTTATCTTTTTCTATTTCCTTTAGAGCTTGCACTCTCTTGTCGGTTACCTCGTCGATGTCGTCCATCATCAAATCATGATACATAGTAGGAGATAGAACATGATGCATCCAAATTTACCTCAACGAGTAACACCGACTCTTGACCATGCACCAGCTCATAGGGAGTAACTTTAGTTGCACCATGCCTCGATATACGATGAGCCCACAAAGCTTCCGACAAGACTTCATGCCACCTTCTTGGATGTTCATCTATTTTATTCTTAATAAGCTTGATCAAAATCTTGTTAGTGGATTCCACATGACCATTGCCTTGAGCATAATATGGAGATGAATTGAGCATCTTAATTTTATATGATTCGGCAAAATCCTTTACCTCCTTTGCCATAAATGGCGTTCCTCGATCTGTAGTTAATGTTTGAGGAATGCGAATCTATTATGGTTATTATTATTATTTGTTATTGTTATTGTAGTATTTAATTTTTTTAGTACAATCGTTGCTTGGGACTAAATATTTTAATGGGGCATAGATGAATGATTATTTGCCAAGAAAATTATGATAATTTCTTGCTATGATTTGAGAGCCATTTAAAATGTGGGTGCTTTTATTTTTAAGGCATAAAATTTGAGCTAAGTTCTAAAGTTCAATATTTTCAGTACATTGCGTTACTATTTAGAGAATTACGACACTGTATTAAATTGTCTTTTGTATAATGTTTTATTTCCCCATATAATGATTATTTTTCACCACAAAATTGACTTTGATTTTGTAGTTAGAATGGAATTAACAAGAAATTCAAATATGAGAATTCATTATGTTTCATGTATATTATATACTTAATTTATATGTATGTGTCTACAGTATTATGTTTTAGTGTCTCTTTTTTATTTCTATCTAACAATATCGTCATATGGTAAACAAAAAATAGAATTTTGCCACTTTAATTAATTTCTTTTATCAATTCGTGTTATCAACCAACACTTCTAATAGCATTTTTGCCAATAATTTTTTTATCATTAGTGACATAAACTCCTACTCTCATTCCTTTTTCCTCACTAGATGCAGAACCTTTCTTCTCTCATTACCTCATTACTTTCTTCCTCATTAGGGGAAAAAACTCCTTCCATCATTACTTTCTCCCTCATCAGGAGCGAGAAACTCTTGAAACTCCATCTTTACTTCCCTCATTAGGTGTAGAAACTTTCATAACATTCCTCATTACATTCTTCCCCATTAGGGGCAAAAACTCTTTCCCTCGTTATTTTCTTCCTCATTAAGGGTGGAAACTTCTTCCCTCATTACTTTCTTCCTCATTAGAGGCACTAACTATTTCTACCATTACTTTCTTCCTCATTAGGGGTAGAAACTCCCTTCATTCATTATTTCATTACTTTCTTCTACATTGGGCTTTTCGTCCTATCCCACATAACGTAATCCAATCCCTATCTGTGTGCCTATTAATGGCAGAGTGGTAGGTTTAGCTACCAAGGTATGCCACACTAGCCTCATGGCGACTTGTGGCAAGGCAACACCAATTTTGGGGCTTACGGTGCTATTATGCATGCTCGCTATGGGGCGGCACGGTGGGTACAATGCCATATGGAACCGGCGACTCCATCTCTCCGACCTTTGGGAACCTCTGTGTGGGCGGGTGCCCATCGGCTCACCTTGGGAAGCCTCCCTATGGAGAGACCTTCTTCCACCGACCCACCGGACGATGCTCCGATGGCCGTGTCATCGTCGACTTCCTAGGTATGTGAATGTGTCGTGTAAATTGTAACTACTAGCATGCCCATATAGCAGTGATAGAATGAACTGGTTGTGACTTACGTCACCCGCCAATGCCCTTGTGGGCTCTGGGAATTTGGACTAAGCGGTATTGTGGTGCGTACATGCAGCCGAGCACTTTGGTTTGCCGTTGTTGCGAGCATCCAAGGCCGGCGGTGACTTCAAGAAGGGCGCCAACATGGCCATCATCGGTGCCCGGCACAATGAACTCGACTTCTTCAAGTCCATCGGCCTTGATGACAAGATCCGGAACAATGGGCCACTCGACACCCAAATCCGGTGGGTGGTTCCATGACGGTAAGCTAACCCCTAGCGTAAGCGAAAATCACACTCACTGGGAGTTTGGGTAAGTTAACCATAAATCACGGCGTAAGCGAGCCCGAAAATCACACTCACTGGCGTGTGTGTGGACAAGTTTTATGGCGTTGTTGCCAAGACTGGTTTGTTGTATAGAATGAAACGAAACTTGATAAAATACCCTCCCTCAATGCAAAGTTTCGTTCTAGAGTTTCATATGCATTTAATTTTATGACTTAAAGATAATTAGTAATAAGGTCAAGAAAATTTCATTTCTTTTCTTAAATACACTTCATATCATGAAAAACAACTATACATGGCAATCTATTTAGTGCAAATGGAAACTCGCTTCAAGATTGGTCTTACATCGTACTTTTTATTTATGACTTTTGAATTGCATGAAGCAGATTGCAAGAATTACCTATCCAAGTCGCTTTTCGTGGTGGGCGAGTTCGGGGGCAACGACTACAACGCGGCGCTCTTCTCTGGGAGGCCCATGGCGGAGGTGCGCGGCTATGTGCCCAAGATCATCACCAAGCTCATCAGTGGCGTGGAGACGATCGTCCAGAGCGGGGCCGTGGACGTGGTGGTGCCCGGGGTGCTGCCGATCGGCTGCCTCCCCGTCTACCTTACCCTCTACGGCAAATCCAACGCCGCCAACCTCGACCGCGACGGGTGCCTCAAGAGCTACAATGACCTCTCTGACTACCACAACATGCTGCTGAAGCGCAGCCTCTCCAGCCTGCAGAAGAGGTACCCACACGCCCGGATCATGTACGCGGATTTCTACACACAGGTCATCGACATGATCCGGACCCCTCATAACTTCGGTCAGTATACACACACTACTACCTTATTTAACTTAGTTTTAAAATGTCCATTTTTCTTTCCTATTACTTATCCATACTTTCCGAGGCAGTTTTCTTCATGTGATGTAATCAACGTAGCTATTGATAGCTAATAATAGTGTGATCGACACTTGCAGGGCTCAAGTATGGGCTGAAGGTTTGTTGCGGTGCCGGCGGGGAGAGCAAGTACAACTACAACAACAGCGCGCGGTGTGGCGAGACCGGGGCTAGAGCCTGCGCCGACCCGGGCAACTATGTCATCTGGGATGGGATCCACCTCACCGAGGCGGCCTACCGCTCTATCACCGACGGCTGGCTCAAGGGCCCCTACTGCCACCCTCCTATTCAGCGTTGAGCTAAGCTAGCTAGCAGCACTCATACGTGAACTCATCGTGTGATGTTTGTTTAGGGCAAATGTCCATGTGCATCATCATCCTAGGTTCATACACAGTGATGAGTAGTGATGGGTGTTATTTGGTTGCCAAATATTCATGCGGAGTAGGTGATTTCGGTGTGCCGAGGACAATGAATAAATTTGGTAATGCACTATTTCGGTGTGTCTGAGTAAGACTCAAACTGAATTGAGTCCGAGTAGGAGAAATTGTTGATGTTTCGTTGAAGATCTTCTAGAGCATCTTGGTGATTTGTTGGGGCAGCCTGATCTGCCAAGAACTCCACGAGGCAACCTTAGAGATTGTCGGAGTCATTCACCGTGCACATCTATGAACCAAAAATGAAAGTTGATCCTGCCATGACAGTAATCATGGCGATGTTGGGGTCAATTGAGCTTACCAACACAAATTCACCGAAAGTCCCTACCTAGCGCGCCAGCTATCTATGTCTGATGACCGATAACACATGACATGGTTACCTGAAACGAGGATATGTGGGCTTCGACATACGTTGAGCTCGATGTCAAATACAAAACAAAGATTTATACTGGACAACTAGAATAATAACATAATACCCTACATCCAATTGGACACCTTGCGTTTTAAGATAGAATCCATCAATTAAGTAACTAAAGATAGTTTTTGGCCAAATAACTATGTTCAAAAATAAAAAGGGTCAAAAAGTAATTCAAAATTTTTAGGACCAAAATATATATATAATTCACTCACTTTCAATAGTGAACTAAATGTTGATTGGCGAGATAAATTTTTAGTTAGATTTATGTAGTGAAGCAAGTCCATCCAAGTTCATGTCTTGAAACTCATTGGTGTTCGCATTTTCTTAGATTTATTATTGGATCTCATAGAGGCTATTTTCAGTGGTAATAGTAGCGAGACACTGTAGTGACTTTGTAGGTGTCAAAATTTGTCAGCTCAATGTTTAAAAAAAGTGCTACCAGAACTAGGTGTGCATTTATCTTGTGTTTTGAAAAAAAACTCTAAGTTGCTCACCAAATCTTTGTGCTTCAAAAACGCAAAGATTTCTCCTTGAAATAACCAAAACTCTAAATCTAACTCTTAGAACTCTTTGGAATGTAGAAACTATATTGGATTTTTTTTTTATAGAAATCTATTCTACTTACATTTCTTTTTAGAATACTTTCCAAAAATTTCATTTCTGCTTTTTTTGGATCCAGTTTCGCTTTTTATTCTTCTTGATGGATTCTATCTTAAAACACACATTACTAACACTAGAAAACTTTCTATTTCTTTCTATTCTGTTGAGATGACAAAAAGTGGATTCCCAATCGTAGGGAATCCAGACAAATTCTTTTGAGATGACAAAGAAGAAAATACAATTTTGCATCTTTGGCACAATGTTTATTTTCATGAAATGGATCATAATAAAATATATTTTAGGTATCTAGGGGTTGATTCACTTGGATGTAACTATTTCCCCACTTAAGCGCGTGCATGTGCACTTTTAAAAAATAAAAAGTAACTATTTCCAAGATACCCATGCAGGAGACTTCGCGAAGGAATGAATCATCTCAAAAACCCCTAAACTAAAAAAACTAAAGTTAAGAATTTATCAATGGGTAATGTTGTTCCAATACATAATCAAAGAGCTACTGCAAAAATACAAAAAATAAAAAAAAGAAGCAACATTCAGGAGCCTCAAACTAAGGCATATTTAGATCTTGAAATCTATCTATAACTCTTATAAAGTTAAATCTCGCTAGATGAATTTTCTCTTCATGCAAGGTGTCCATATCATTGTCCACTAAATGACATCACTAAATGTCTTATTTCTTCATGCAAAGTGTCCACATTATTTTTCACTAAGTCCATGTCATCTCTTATTAATTATAAAATTATTCATTTCATCTATATAATGTGAAATACTTTTTAAATAATATTTAATTTAATATATTAACATACAAGCCATCTACATACGCCATTTGTTTGATTGTTTCATCACCCATTCTTCTATAACGTAATCAATATTTTATTGGTTTTTCCTTCTATTCGCTTGCCCAAACTTTTCAGATCTGATACAATAAAATAACATGCAAGTCAAGTTCACATGTTATACAAAATACTTACAATGTCATGTGTATAATAGATTTATTTTTAAAAATTCCCACGGCAAACGCGTGGAGTATACTCCTAGTGTCAACAAATAATGAAACGAAATGACTATCTATAGGCCACCAAATCCAATCTAAGCCAATTCCGGCCCAACTTGGCTTAACATGTTTCCCATTGCCAGCCCTTACGTGCTTCACCTGGGCTACGCGTCCGTGCGCCTCGTGGACTCGCAAACTAGCTGGGCTACTCTGCTCAAGGCTGCGCTGTGGGCCTTTCCTGGGCAACAGTTAGCAGCAAGCCGGGCTGGCAGCACGTGTGGGCTGAACCATGGACCTAGAACATCGGCCACTTTATGCATCCATCCAAGAGACGGGAAACTAGTAAAATCACTGTAAGCTTACGAAAGCACTTGGAAAATAAATCCACTGCAGAACGTTCGGAGAATTAACTCATGTTAGATAAAGTGATGTATTACGATTTACGAGTACATTATTCATCAAAAGTAAAAGTACATCATCGGTATCGGTCCCTAAACTTGTTCGAGTGTGTCATCCCGGTCTCTAGACTAGTTTCTTCTAATAAAAAAATGGGTGCCTAGTTTTTTCTTGCGTAAACTCAAGCCAGTCTCAAATTCAATAATGGATAGTCTCTGTATTTTTCATTTATCAACCAATTTCTATCAACCACGCCTGGGATATTATCTCATTAGGAAATAAAATGAGGGCACATACATCTTTTGTATAGCCTCTCTTATTTGGTCCTGATTTTTAAAATACAT
Source organism: Hyparrhenia diplandra (assembly GCA_015847255.1). Taxonomy (NCBI): domain Eukaryota; kingdom Viridiplantae; phylum Streptophyta; class Magnoliopsida; order Poales; family Poaceae; genus Hyparrhenia; species Hyparrhenia diplandra. The sequence goes on from JADLZK010012342.1 coordinate 49,328, forward strand.
TATATTTAGAGATCAAAACAGGATAAATATTTCTCGATATTCGTCCATCTTGAAAGGTTTAAATCCCACTAGGATAATCCATATATGAATCCTGAAATTTAATATCTATACTTTGTATTTGAATCTGAATACTCAAAGTTGGATATTTTTTATACAAATATGTCGCAAATATCAATATTCGATGCATCTGACTCTATCCATATGGTTTTATTCCAAAATATATTATTACAGGACGGAGTGACCAAATAGTATAACGATAAGCACTCTGTTTTTTCTTTTACAAAAATATCAGATAATTTTCGCTCTTACTTTGAACGCAGTTTTTTTTTTTTTTTTTTTTTTTTTTTTTTGACAACATACTTTTTTTTATTTTTTTTTTTTTTTTGACAACATACCTTTGATTTCCAAACGGCTTTATCTGTCGGATTTAAGATTCGTTTTTGCAACTTTGAGAGACCTTTATGTATATATATATAAGCATATGTATATAGGTACAATACACTATTCTATATTGGCCTTTCGGCCTCGATTCCCAAAAACGGACCAGCCCACTAGGTGTCTAGGGGTCCCACTCCATGCGGGTGGTCCCATGATCCTCTCGGTCCACTGGTCCATTCCACGGTCTTGAGCACGCCACACCCAGCTGACGGCAGGGCATGCGGCGAGGGCGAGGCGGAAGCGCGGCCGTGGCCGGTGGCTCCGGCTGCAGACGCATTGGAGGTGGGAATACCCAAGATTTCGGATCCTGGCTCCGCCACTGGGTCCCAGAAATTTCTTGAGAGCAGCATGTCCGAATCTCTCCTCGAAATCATCGCAAGACGCCATGACGGCATGACCAACGAACAGATCGTCCGAAGAACACACACGTCCATGTTGCAGGAAACTGCGCCCACTCAACCGTACGGCGGCTTCATTTCAACACGAAACGACGATGCTTGCTCTCCACAGCACATGCGTGCTCTTCTTGGGAACTTGCTGGAGCTTTGCATCGCATGCATGATTGCTCTGGTTATTTGTCTCTGTGCCGGGCCTCATGTGGAGCGCGAGCTGAGAACAAAACACAGCTCGTGCGAGGGCATTCATTTGCTTGGAGCTTAGGGCTAGTTCTGTGCATGTGATGTGTTGTTTGTATCTACAAGTCTGAAGTCTCTACATCACTTCACGCAGGGCTTATATATAGTCTTCATGATGATACAAATTTATCTAGCTTGAAGCTAGGCGAGTAATATTTGTTGTGGAAAGTGAATCTTTCTGTTAGCCCAATGCTAAAGCTCCCATGAAGATCCTAAGGAATCAAACATAATAACACAGTATGAAGGTGCACATATGTTGGTGGGGGATGGAAAGAACACCGGCTTTTGGCATGATAAATGGTGTGGGCTTGTGTCACCGTACCGGTACCTGTCGAGTCTGAAGATCAGGAGAATGAAGAAGGCGTGTCGAGGAAGGCGCCAACGGTCCACCTGGAGCAGCGCTGAGAAGCAGGAGGCCTCGCAAGTGCAACGCGCGCTTCACCGGGCCCAACTGGATTTGAAGACTCGGAGGATTTGCTGGCCCATTCACTAAGCCCATGTAACGGGTTGGCTTCGATGCCGTGTAAAAGTAATCGTCTTCGTTGGGGAGAGACTCAGGATTGGCTAGATTCGTTTTGAAACCGAGCCGGTAGGCTGCGGCGGCGATGCCCGGCGATTGCCGTGGTGATCGATGAACTCGAACCTATCCTCGTTATCGTAATACATCCAGCGTGAGATTGTTGAGAGGTTACAGCTTGTCTCCTTGGCAGACAAGTTCCCTCAGCTGTATGAAATCAATAATGAACAAAACTGTTCTGTAGCTGAAATGAAGCAAAGAAATTGGAGGTTGTCATTTAGGAGATGGTTGTATGAGGATTTGCAAAATCAGCTTCGAAGATTGTATGATATCACCTTTAGATGTGATACTAACTCTGAAAAAGAAAGACCCAAATGGGGGTGGGAAAAATCTGGGAGTTTTTCAGTAAAGTCAGTTTATAAGTATCTAATTAGACATGAATATGAGTCAGATTATAAGTGGATATGGAAAGCCAAGTTACCTCTTAAGATCAAAATTTTTTTATGTGGCTGATTAATTACAACGCTATCCTCACTAAAGATAATCTCATCAGAAGAAAGTGGAAGGGGGATCCAAGTGTGTGTTCTGTAATGAAAATGAGAATATTAGTCATATGCTTTTTGAATGTGCATCGACAAAGTACGTTTGGAGTCTGTTGGCCCACTCTTTTGGGGTAAACTACAGACCTGCTAACTTGGAGCAGTAATGGTTCTGGGCTAAGAATATCTTACCACAGGCACATATGATGCATTCAGTAGGCTTAGCTGCCGTATGGTGGGCGATTTGGTGCACTAGAAACCTAGTGTGTTTTGAAAAGAAACGAGTACAATCTCCTACTGAGATTGTCTGCCTAATCTGCTCTTTAATTACATATTGGACAGGTCTTCTTCAGGAAGGATTGAAGGAACATGTTATCAAGGGCGCTGAGGTGATCAAGGCAACAACGCTTATCTTCCACAAGCATCAGCAACAGACGGAAGCACAGGAGAAGCAATTGATCCCATATACTGGATGATTCATCTGAAGCATTATAGTTCGCTGAATATCTTCATACCTGTTATCAAGGGTCGAGGAATTGGGTGGTTGTTAGTTGTTTAGCTGATGCTATCTGTTTTGTATTGTCTAGCAAATGTGTCAGTACTGGGTGGATTTCTCCATCTTTTTGTTTCCTGGGTAAAGCAGAAGGTTGGGAGAGAGTCGATAAGTGCTCAACTAATGTAGGCAGTGTGTGTTTGTGCTGTACTGAACACTTTGTAATTTCGTTACAATCGTAATGAAATTCGGTTTTACCGTGGTGAAAAAAAGTATTCCCTCGGGACGGTATTAGAAGTCGTTTAGGACAGCGACATGGTCTCCAAAACACAACTTTGACCTCTTATTATTATAAAAATATTTATGGAGATGTGATATATGTATACTTTTATCAAAGTACTTTTTAAGACAAATCTACTCATATAATTTTTTTATTTATAAACTCAACAACTTAAAAGTTATGGATGATATATATTCTCGATGTTTGACCCAAACATTTTCCAAAACAACTTCTAATACCAAACCGAGGGAGTATGTGCGCTTCTTTTAATCCAGAAAAATGTCTGCTTCAAGTGAAGGACCACACTTGTAGATAGTTTAAAAATCAAAGGGGTGCTCCTGTTGTCAGAGGCTTAGACACTCGATCGTTAGATTAAAGTGTCATTTAATGCGTTTCCGTTAGGATAGGATCAGCGGATTAGATGGATCTAATTGACGTGATGGCCTTTCTGGTTGGATAATCACTCTTGTGAAGGTTAGTGTCTACCATATAAAGGTGGCCATGTGATCATTTCACTCACTATCCATGTCGTGGTGGATCGTGAGAGCTAGCACATCCATCTCTCTCTCATACACACACTGTACACACTCGATCAGGAGTGTAATCTTTTCCTACCCATATGTGTTCTGAAACAACATATGGTCCAGAGTATCGATCCCTATTAATAGTCGTACAAATCCGAGTTCCATGCCAGGAGGGCCGCTGATGAATGCGCTGCCCCCAATCTCGATCTGAACAAACCAACTGTCGTGCATGCAGCGGTATGCAATAATCTTTGCGACAGAGCATCATCATCGCATCCATGATCTCTGATCTCCAACTCCAACTATAACTCTTCAGTACTGAATACAGATACGTACTACATGCACATACTTTTTCAGAGAATGGGCCATGGACAGCAAAATTCAGTAATGTTCTGGGCTCCGCCCATACGGTTCCAAGTTACTAGCAGCTAGCCTGTCAACTTGAAAGATGCAGAGGTGATCTTTTTGGGGGATATATATACGAGTAACTTGCAAAGCCAGCAATAATCGAAGCAGATAGTACTTAGCTTGCGGTTGCGCCCGAACTCCATGGTCGAGCTCTAGCAGTCAGATAGATTATCAGCCATGGTTGCACCACTGCCAAAATAGTTAGATTCTCTGTACATACATAAATATATACATACATAGATACATACAAAGCTATGATGATCATGGCCGTTCAGCTGGAGTTGCCTTGAAGCGAAGGTAATTTAGATTCTTGTACATCAGTGCGTGCAAAAGTGCTAGGTACAGGCGTGCAGCTGTTTGGGACCGAACAGTGAAAAGGTCAAAAGGGACCATCGGTTGGTGATGAACAGTATGGCAGGCCGATTCAGGGAAGCTAGATATGCAGCAAATTTCAGATAGGGGACCTGTGTCCTGGAACCCCCAATCCTCTCACTACAGCTCTGCGTTGGTCTTGGACTCTTGGTACCATACAAGCGTACGTACAAATACTCATTGTACATATATGTGGGTGTCACTGTGTGTTAGTGAGTGGCCACTGCGATATGATATATGTAGTACTTTGGTAGTTGGTACCAAACATGTGTGCAGCACTAGACAGCTCTGCTGATACATGCAAAACTCAAGTCCTCTATGTGACCTTGTGGTTGTGGTTGTGGAGTGAATCATAAAGATAATTCCATTATAGGTTTGACCTAAGTCAACTTTTCTTTAACTTTGATAATCAACATCTCAGATATCGAATTTTATATTGTTTGTTTGCAGCATATACATGAATGAGCCTACGAAATGCTATTGTGTTACTCTTCATTGGGTTAGAAACTGAGGGATGCTACGATAATGCCATTGTACGAAATGCTAGAGGCTATCGATGAACATGCTTACCATAAAGTGAGAGTGCTCGATCGATCTGACTAGTTTGTTGGGTACAAGATCTGATGTGCGCGCATGAGCTGGAGCTGAAATTAATATTTTGATTACCATGGCGTACTGGGGAGAATTAATAATGTTAATAAATGTGTGGGAAAAGCCGGCCAGAATGCACGATTTGTACGTCCTGCAGCCAGCAGGCAGGAATCTCGCAATAATTGGGAGTCGGCGAGGTCAGATCGATGAGATGAGATATTCAGAAATCACCAAGCAGCTGTTTACCATATGAGGCTCTCTGACCATGCATCACCTCCACCGCTGACTCGATTCCGAAACAGCTAGCGGAGATGAATCGAATTTCCTGGGCTACTATATAGAACTAGAACTAGATGCAGCTGTCTGTTTGTTATATTCGATCGAGGCATAAGGTACTCTGATGGATGCGTCGTGAGCTTCCATGTTGTTGTAGGTGCATCCAATAAAATTGGGAGTAGAATCTTTTAGCATTGACAATAGAGTTGTTTTGTTCAACTAAACCCCTATGAGTTGCAGAAGTCCACCAGGTTGCAGTGCCAACAACTTAATTACTTTTTACCAAACCAACAACTTAATTACTTGATTTCACCAAGGGTGCCATTGGATCCTGCTGGCTGGTTGATCGTTCAGAGTCGGGTACCATTGGATGCATGCTGAGATGTATGGAGTACATGTACTGTGTTTGTTAGACGCGGATCTAAATAAAAGTAGTGTATCTAACACATCGGCAGTTTTAATGGCCCCGGCCGGAACGCGACGTGTCATGATGGATTCGGCATCAGTTGCTTCTAATGATGGGAGCAAAGCAAAACAGGCCGGACAGGGCGCGCGACGGCCGCGTTGCGCGCAGCAGCCAGTTGGCCACGCACGCGCAGGCACGCCGCCCGCGCGCACGACACGGCCTGACTGACCAGGGGGCACCGTGTTGCTTGCTTCCTCCGCGTGCCGCCGCCCACCATGCACAGCCGAGATAGCAGGCGCGGCCCTCGGCGCACACCCTTGGCATGTCTCTTTCCGCGTGCGCGGCACGTCCCCTCCTTGCTCCCTAGGCGCGGAGAGGGAGAAATCGAGCCAGCCGGGCCAGGCCTAGTCCATGGCGATTGATGACCCAGGTGGCCGCCGTGCGGCTGTGCTGGCCGGCAGGGCCGTTAGTCGTTAGCCACAATGTCAATCCTCCTCTGGATCTGACGACGAAAATAAAATAAACACCAACAAGATGATTTGCTAGCTAGCAGCTAGCAGTGCAGCGTGTTTTTGCGATCGCGACGGGAACGTGCTTTGTGACAAGCGGGACCGGAGAGCTGGTTCAAGCCGCAGTACCGCCACCTACGTGCATGCCTCACTGTGCTATGGCAGGGGAAGTCCCTGGACAGGACAGAGGTTGCTCCTTGCACGTACGGCAAACCGCCAGCCTGCCCGTCGCTACGTGCCTGACAACCCTGCTCATAGGTGCAAGACCAATCTAATTTGTACATTCATAGATTTTGACAAATGACCTAAAAATTTAAATTTTGGTGGGGGCCATCTCTTCCTAGTTTATTTTTTTGAACCAGAGGGTATCCATTAGACATCCATAGACATCCAACTTCCACCTAGAGTCGTACGCGAGAATGATCTGACGGCATTAATAATCATTTGCATTGCACAGACGTTTTCAGCATAGATCAAACGAACACCTCGTTTTGCTTTTAGTGAAATTCGAAGTGAAGGGTCTCTTGTGTGTGCTCACCTACTAATTGGGGTTTTATTTGCCCTGACCCACTACTACTCCAGATCCGAGAGAAGATGGAGCCAGATCTAGTTAAATTTCGTTCTCATCTCATCTTGTGCCGATTGGCGATTGTGCATCGGGGATTCGGGACCACACGGCGCCACGCCACGAAATACTAGCTAGGTGGCCTGGTACACGTTGACGGGGAAAATTCGGAATCGTCTCCGTCCAGTCCACAGTCCTCTGCCTTGTGTTTTGCTGTCCCTTAGCCGAGACTACTCTACTGTACTGTACTACTACGTACGTCGGTCCTTGATGCTCACGCGCGCGGCTCGCATTTTGACTGCTTTTTCCGTGGAGATGCTGCTACTACTTAGGGCATGGCCAACGCGGGCAGCTGAGCTTGTTAGCCCTGTCAAAAAACTACAGATCCATGTAGATAAGCTACAATCAAGGCTACTTTTCACTCAACGCAGGCTACAGTGTGCGGTCCCATCAATCACCGTTTCTTTATCTTTGACGGCAGCATGAGTATCCTTCTTTTGACGTCACAGCAGAGCCTCTCTCTTCCCAACGCTCGCTACACTAGTGGCTTCCGAACTTTTGCAGGCGAGGCTCCCGCAGCCTCTGCAGGCTAATCTGACAGTCTGCGGGGCTGTCATTCGCTGTGATGTGGACAACTCGATCTGAGGTGGCACCTAGGGGCAAAGACGACAGCGTGTCGCGTTGGGCACGCCCTTACTCGTCCATCTACATACGTGCATGGTGGCTGTATTGTGGTCAGAGTTCACTACTTAGGCCTCGTTTAGATGTTAGGAATTTTAGCAAAAGTAACTTTTGGAACCACTTCGAAGACTCCTCACAGAAGTTTTGTTTGTTTGGTAAATATTATCCTACCACGGCGTAACTAGGCTGAAAAAAGAATCGTCTCGTAATGTACATCTAAACCTGTATAATTAGTTATTTTTTTTACCTACATTTTATACTCTAAACATATATCTTTTGGTGTATTTAATGTGATGTGATGGAGAGAGAGTGAAAAAAGAGTTAGAAACTTTAGCCAACTAAACGGGGCCTTACTCGTCCATTTTGGTCCTGAATTAAACCTGCAACGGACGGAGGGGACGTGTGTGTCCTGAATCAAACCAACATACATTTCTTGCGTGCCCCTTAGCTGACACTAGGAATCTCTGCACGACTTCCGTTTTGGCGCTTTCTCCTCCCGTCCTCGTGACATTTTGGAGCGGGGGGCGTTGGTGTTGGCGTTACCCCGTCTCGTCGTCTGCCTGGTGCCTGCGACACCCATGATGGCATATGCTCCCACTCCTAATTCTAGCTAGAGTACACGTCCAGATCGACCAATGAGGCGCGTTTGGCTCCACTGCACGTCCAGATCGATGAATGGAACGCGACCAGAGCATCATCGATCGACGCTCACCTTTGTTTCCACCGGTGTTGTTTGGTCCCATGATCAGAGCCGAGGTGCATGTATAATGAGTAGTAGCAGCAGCAGTGACTGGCCACAGGCGGCAGCAGGACGCAGGAAGATTGTACTACTAACCTGAAGCCGAGTACCCCTGCTGAAGCTGAAGCAACGCAAGTCGGACAAACTTGCCGTGAAATTCATGTGGATGGAACAGCAGTGAAAAGGCACGAGGGAGCTGCCCTCTGCTGTGGGCTGTGGTTGGTGGTGCCTTTTCGTCGTCACTTGTCTCTCCCAACTTTGGCCCTGCTGTGCTGCCCACCACTAACCTTCTTTTTCCCCTCCTTTTGCGTGTTACTGCGAGTCTGCGACGCACTTTCAACAACCATCATGGGTGTTAGTTAGCGAGGACCAAGGAATATAATCGCGTCGATCGTGCATCATGAGCCACTTTCCCCCCTTGGAGCAGCGGCGGACATGATGAGCAGCTACCAATAGTAGATAGCTGGTAGGAGTAGCTTCCACCAATTTGCCTCGAGCCTCGATCATGAGGATACGCGCACTGACGCTGACGCAGCCCAGTAGCGAACGAAGGCACCAAAATAGCTCAAGAAGAATGTCAATTAACTTTTGTGCTAATAGAACAACGCAACGGAAAGAAAGAGACATTTTTGAGACGGAAAGACACACAACGTTGGTGATCGAGCAATTGGATATAATATAGCCTATAGTGACGACGCACATGCTTCCTTCCTTTTGATTGCGATAGCAACTGCTACGGACGACGTCCAACTGCTAATACATGTCGTCGCACAAAACGCAAGTTGAGGCTGCCCACTCCTCCACTGCAGTGGGGACGATCAGCCAGCCGGCCAATTCATCCATGACCATTCATCAAGGCATCGATCACGAAGTAAAGGTGTGAGACAGCTAGCCGTTGCAGGGGATGGATGGATCCCGGATCCATACATATCGACGCACTGCGTGCCAACGGAACGGAGCTCAAACCATCATAAACCACGAGGTCGCCGCCCTCTGGTGGTGCATGCAGTGAACACAATATATTATTGTTATATCGAGTATGGACAACGGAGTGGTGCAAAATGTGGGCAAACCGTTTGGCGTGTCTGTGACATCAAATCAAAACATTCAAAGACACGAACATGGCAACTGCACCTAATATGTTGGTTGCATATTTTTTCTCGGCGGTCCAGCATACTTATATCAGATTTCCTGGAGACATTCGTTCTTGCACAAAGTTTTGCGTGTTTTTCATGGATCATGACTAGTGAGCAGGTAAATCAGGGAGGCGCGCCTGTAACACAGGATCCAAACTGATCTGTGGCCCTACGGCGAACATCCAGGTGCAGAAGTCATTCACCTGTACAGTATTTACTGTACTTGCATGTAGTACTACTGTATTTTACTGCACAGCAAAGCCGGATGCATCTCCGATCCATTGTACCAGAACTACGAACCCTACGAAATGGTGGTCAACAGCCTATAAACAACGAGTTTCAGATGGCAATTCCATGCCACCCCCCTCCCCTACTGAAGTGTACAACTACTACTAGTGGCATGCATGGCAGTATATCAACTGCGATCCAAGAAGGAAAAGAATTCTTTTCACAAGAATCCAAAAGCAAGTCACCGCTGATTGTTACAGACGGCTGACGGCCCCTGCCGCCGGCCCTCGCGAGAGATGGATCGGAGCAATCCGTCAGCGGCCGCCATTAACAATTCTGTGTAAGAAGCTCGATTAGCGCAAGATACTTCATTAAAACGGCCATGGAATGCGGGAGACACCAATTAATGGTGGACGCGCGGGAACCAAGAACTCGGGGCACGAAATCAAATGCCCATACGCCGCGTACGTATCAAAGTCCAATTAGAGTTAAAGTTATTAGGGCACGTACAACGCGTCGACGGGAGCCGTCTATGTGATGGTAAATTTGCAAATCGCCCCCAGCGCAGCCTGCAGACGGCCCTTCCCGTCGTCTCACGAGTCGACGATGCCGTCCCGTTCTCCCAGGCCGAGCAGACAGTCGCGGGTGGGTTGTATGCGCTCATCTTCTCCTAGCGACGACGCACTCGGATCCGCAGTGCACGCGCGCTGGTTTCTCCCGCCAAAACCACCTCCCCGCCAAGCTCGCCGCAGCCCCGGCCGCCGTAGGAGATGCAGCGGTCGTTGGGTCAAGGCGTGGGAGGAGCTTCCTGGCCCGGCGGCGAGGAGCGCCGCGGCAGGGGCGGAGGTGGCCGGGCTGGGCGTGGGAGTCCCGCCGGAGCTCCCCGGCGGCGAGGAGCGGAGGCGGAGGAGTTCGAGGCCTGTGGAAGAGACCGGGCGCCGGAGGTGGTGGAGGTAGAGGATGCAACGACGACGAGGATGGTTCCTCCACCGTCCAGATCCGCTAGGGGCCTGGCTGCGCCCCCCCACCCCATGCCTGCTACACCGCCGTCCCGAGCCCGAGCTCCCCATCGCCGGAGAAGAGAGAGAGGCCTTGCTCCTCGCGCTTGGAGAGGAGAGGAAAAGAAGAGCAAAAAGAAAGTTGCAATTTGCTTGCTTGCTCGGTGGAGAAATCAGGTGGTGGGGTACGATGGATGGGTAAAAAGCTGGAGAGTGCTGCAGCGACAGAGAGAGAGAAAAGTTAAAGAGGAGAAAAAAAAATGATATTTAGTTGTACTTTGATTCATGGAAAGATCACTATCAATATTTTATAAATTAGTGTATATAATACTCGTATTTTGATCTATGCTATCAATTGATAAAATAGCCACACAATAGTATACACAAATACATTTATAGATAATCTTAATCTACATACAAAAAGATTAAGCGAACTTTTTATAGGCGACCTCTCTATATATGGGTTGTATGAACAATCGTACATCCGTCTATATGTTGAAATCGAGGTTTTACTGGCACGACCCAGGTAGATGCGTGGGTTGACATGCCCTTAGGAAATGGTTACCGTGGCGTACTTCGTCTCTGGAGACGGCCGGGGGCGGCCAAGCAAAGCTGCGACTGCATGCGAGCTCAACCGACGAGATGTGTCGGTGTGCTGTGGTGTGGCGTTGTCTATTAGAGCAAGTATAGTGGAGAAATTTGAGCTAGCGACATCCAATGGGGAAGAAGACAGAGTGGAGGAGAGAGGGAGCTGACGACTCAATAGTCGCTAGCACAAGCGGGCGATATGCCTATTTCTCTACTCAATTGCCTCCACGCATGCAAGAACACTTTAAATGGATGAGGGGACCACCACGGCTGCACTTGCTAATCGCCGGCATGCTAGCGAGATTATTAAACTTGCTCTTAGCCACGCTGATGATGGTTTCAGTTTAATATAAATAGTAGTACGTACGTAGTACTATACTTACTGGCTGCAGTTCAGCGAGCATCATAGGTGCATTCATTCAATCCTAGTGAGATCGAGGCGCGATGGGGATCGATTGCAGCATCGGGTCCAGTTGATCGCGTTGACTGATCATGTAAATAAATCAGATCATTGTCCTAATAAGTTGGTACTTACACGCAGAGTACGCCACTATAGCTTCCAAGCTGTAACTATTTCTCTCCTTTTTGCAGACGAGATGAGCCAGCGGACCTGACCATAATGGAGTGATTGATCACCACCGGGTCCGGTGGTGCTTCTTTTAGCAGGTGATCCAACTTGTTATGGACGAGTACTAATCAGCACCTCGTAGCAGTTAGAAATAAATACCATTCGTCAGCTTTCAAACAAATCGTGTTCACCGTACGTGCGTACCTGACACCAATAACGTTCTGATCCCAATCCACACTCTCACTCTCCAGTAGTGACACTCACATGCCACATGCCTGACACGCCTCTCGTCAACTGACAGATCGATCAACGGCGCGTCATCAGCAAACAGAATAATAACCTAACCGACCGAATTCCTTTGTCCACGTCTCAGTGACAGCGCCAATTCAAGTTGCAGTTAGCGAGCCGTTGCAGCGCTGCTGAGCCGAGGAATAAGGACGCCCGGAATCTCTCAGTGACACCTTTGCGTGGCCGTGCCGTGCAGCGCTCCCCTCAGCTCTGTTGTCCGCTTCTACCAACCGGAATCTCTCTCTCTCTCGCCTCTCGGCAAAGCACGCACGCACGCACTCGGCCTGATCGACTGTGAGTAGTGCCGCCCACGCTCCCTTTTCATTTCACGGCCGGCCTTTGCTCCGGCAGATGATGGGGAGGAAACGCAGGAATTAGAAAGAGAAAACACCGAGACCAGGAGGGAAAAGGGGGCTCAAACGGATGGCGGAATCGGCGCGCGTCCTGCTCCTAGTTTCATTCCCGTTCGTTTGTTGGGTTCTGCCGTGCTCGTCAGCTCGTGCAGGCGGTTAGGCGTCGACGCCAGGGCCGGTGGTGCCACTACTGCAGCACGTACGTACCCCCGCGTTACACGGCGATGGATCGATCGTGGCCTGATGACTGCTTTGATGTTGATGGCGATGGGCGAATCGGATCTCCAGCTGCACTGCGATCTCCTATGATTTCTCGCGCGCGGCTATCGGGGGCTGGGGCACATGCTGTCGTCTACCTCCCACTCCCCTTGGTTCTCCCTTGGTGGTACGACGAGCTAGGCGTGCGCCGAGTATGGGTGCACGATGCCTACCCTTTCTTTCTTTCAATTCCATTTGACTCTCCACTCACGCTTCAACGTCCTCAACCATCGCGAAACTGAATGGTGGAGAATCAAATCAATGAGTTACTTTTTAAAGTTATCTCGTAGTAATTTTAGGATCATATACATATAGAGACGATCAGTGTCCTGATCACATACCTAAAATATAGAAAAAGTGATAAAAAAAAAAACTTGAATGGTACACTATGATGAAAATCTACGAGGCTACTTACTTGTATCAATGTCCTCATCAGCTAGAACAAGGAAACTTTTTTTCCCCTTTGCAATTACTCCGTATATTACCAGTAATTGACACAATATGCCTTAAATGGCGCTAGATGATCTCTCACGACCTACTTAGTAATTTATTTATATGAGGTAGTAATAAGGAAATGTTAACCATCAGATCCTGGACATCTCATAGTAATTGATACCTTACAACATCGCTTGCTCGCATTTCCCTTTTCTCTACCGCACAGTGTATTCACCGACGTTAGGGAATAAAAACCAAAACTGTTGGCCGACAGTAGTACAATGAATTTCTCAAGAAGTGTGGCAATTCCGTTACAACGATCATCCATCTCCTGACACGGTTTTTGGATTTAATCCAGGGAGAATTTTATATGCCTTTTCTCCAACCACAACCGTCCGGATGGATATATGTACATGATTTTCCTGTCACCTCAACGGCTACTTGATTATGATCGGCTCAAAAAAGATAACACATTCCGGCTGGCAGTGATAGATGTCCCCAGGTGAGATGACACTGCACTGGACTGCACAGAGAAGACACCAACTAACCCACTAAGCAAGCAAGGCATGTGTGCCATGTCCAGCACCTCACTACTCCAGCTACCTTCCCATCAAAGTCACCACCCAAACAAATCTTCCATTCCTCATCACCATCCATCCATCCACCATGCCAATGCCATGCTCTGTTAGTATTGCAGTGCACAGAGCCCATCCATCATGCCATACCATGCATTCAGTTCAGTTGGCCAATGGCCATGGCCAACCAAGAACAAATCAAACAGTGTTGTGTTGAAGGAGTAGCCTGTGCTGTAGAGACTAGCTAGAGTAAAGAAATTTAAAAGGGCCCACACATAATAAACAAACACAGCAAGCAAACAGAGGCATAATTAGCACCACCTTGTAAGGTGTAATCCATGCTGCGTTTTTTTTCTCCCGGGCTCGGTTTACGCGGTAAACCGCTTGATTACGAAAAAAACCGGTCCGGTCCGTTACGGACCGCCCGGTTTAAAAGAAGCCAAATTCAAAATGTAAAATTTCAAAAAAAATCGTTGAAAAAATTCTGTAAAATAGTTCGTGATTTATAGAAGCCAATGGTGTAAAAATTTTTCAAATTTGAGTTCGTTTGGTATAAAAAATTTGAATTGAAGTTTGAAAAAAAACGCGGCACGCTGGGCGGCCCGTCAAGGCCCATGAGGCCCATTGGCCTCCCGGCCGCGGATAAGGCGTGGGCAAGCGCGGGGGGTCAAACGCGCCCCGTGAAGCTTATCGCTTCGCGTCCGCCCAGCGTCCGCCCCGCCGCCGCCGCCTTCCGCCGCCGCGCGGCGGAGACACCGCTTCCGGGAGGCGGTTTCAGGCGAGGCGAGGCGGCTACCGCAAGCGCCCGCCCCGCGCCGTCCGGTGGCCGGCGGACTGCTCGGTTTATCGAGCGGTTTCTCCGGTTTCGACCGGGTGCGCGGTTAGCCGGGACCAAATTTTTTTTTTATTTAGGTATATTGTATATATATATATTGTAGGTATATATTGTATGGATATTATATAGATATATTGTATATATATATTGTTGGTTTCTATTATATAAATATATATTGTTGGTGACTTTTGTGTTGTCCGTTTGGTTTATGCGGGTAGACAATGTCCGGGAGACCGGAGAGACCCGGTCTGGGAGCACGGTGAAAATCTTGCTCCGGGTTGGAAGTGCAACTCTTGTCACACCGAAAAATCGGCGGTGGTTGCACAAGGTTCAAGCGACACTTGGCTGGCCGCTGGTGCGAGGTGTTGCATTGCAACCATGTGCCTCCGGATGTGCGTGACTACTTCGGCGAGACCTTGACAAATCGAAGAAGAAGGCTAATGACGGGGCTCGTGATGATCGGGCACGTGAAAGTGCCGCGGGAGGGTAACTATGTCATGGGCGAGGAGGAATATGAGGCTCAGTGCGCAAGCGGTTGAGCAAATCGAGAGCTGAATATGAGTACCAACGAGAGGGTGCGGCAGACGGGGAGGACATTATGAGCGTGGAGGGGGTAGTGGTGGTGCGGTGGCGTGGTGGTGGACGTAGCAATCCACTTCAAAGGATGTTCAGCGAGGAGATCGGGTTCACCTTGGGGAGACTCCTGTAGTGGTGGAGGACTACCAGCGGCCCGCGGTGGTAGCGGAGAGGAATGACCCAACCAAGGATTGATCTGAGGGGCACGGACCTTGAAGGGCAAAAATGCCAAGCAAGCTATTGGTAAAGCTTGGTCAAAGTGGTTCCATTATGTAGGACAACCCGGGACGAAATGCCGACAATCCGTACTTTATCGGTGCCATCCGAGAGACACGAAGTGGGGTAAGTACCTATACTTGGAGATTGATGGTTTCAGGTGGTCTCATTATTCTTCCGTGTTCTTATTATTCCCTTATTGTTTTGGTGAAGGCATCACGTCACCCACCGAAAGGGAGATCGATGGCAAGTACCTAGATGAGAATGAGAAAGACTTGAAGGATAAGTACGTCAAGTTTCGTAGGGACTGGCCCACCTATGGCGTCACTTTGATGTGTGATTCTTGGATGGCCCAACTAGAATGAGTGTGATCAACTTCATGATTTATTGCAATGGGATCACATGGTTTCACAAGTCTATTGATGCAATTTGGAAAAAGTCAAGATCATAAGTACTTGTACGGTGTATGTGCACCTCCTAAACATAGTTGTCATGTTGTTCTTTTTAGTTTATATATATGTATATAAATAATAAATGTTGTGCCTTTTTTCGGGAGATTCGGCAAGTGGTGTTGGAGATTGGCCCCCAAACATATTGTCCATGTGGTGACCGACAACGGCTCCAACTACAAGAAAGCTTGCAACCAACCGAAGCATGAGTGGGCTCACATTGTTTGGACACCTTGTCTTGCACACACCATCAACTTGATGTTGAAGGATATTGGTGACCGGACCGATCATTCGGGTATGATAGCAGCGTGCAAGAAAATTTCAAATTGGTTGCACAACTATTGCGGGTTGAATAATATGATGAGGAAAGCAATTGGTGGTGAGTTGGTCAAGTGGAATGCCACTAGATTTGGGACCAACTACATGTTTATGGAGAGTTTTCTTCGGAAACGTGAGAAGTTCATGCGGTGGATGGGATCTCCGGAGTTTTTGCAAAGCAAGTGGGCAAAGTCTGCGAGAAGGTGTATATGCTCATGCAAGATTGTCAAGTATCCGGTGGTGGGATGGATTGGCCTACATCGTCGGACGACAGTGGAACCAATTTACAAATTCCTTCGTTTCGCCGATCAAGACAAGCGCCCGAACATGACCGATGTGGTGTACGAATACGAGTTGTAAACAGGAGATGGAGTCATTCTTTGGAAGAAACAAGCGGACATGGAGCGAATATAAAGCGATTATGGACAAAAGGATTGCCGACGTCTACATCGGGGACGTATGTGGGATCGGTATGATAATGGGTTGTGTTTATTTCGCAAGCTATATATATTTAATACTTACCGTTTGCTTATACAAATTTATGTTGTACCGGGCTGTATTAAATCCAAGTCTCTCATATAATCGGATCCAACTCCGAAATGTTCGGTAGCCTAAATGAGACATTTCGAGAGAATGACGGATGCGGAGAGCGCCGTGCGGGCATTGCGAGGAGAGGCTAAGATTTTCCCAGAAGATTGGTGAGTTTGGCAATGCATTGGCTCGAGAAAATGGCGCTTGATCCAAGGACATCCCCATGTAAGTATTTTCTACCTCATATCTTTGTGGCCCAATAGGTTTCTTATACTAAAACATATAGCTAATATAATGTGGTACCTTTGCAGCCAGTTGGTGGATGATATTTGGTAGAAGTACTCCAATGTTGCAGCGCCTTGCTTTGCGGCTTGTTGCACAATGTGTCTCCTCCAGTGGATGCGGCGGGCGGAGTACATTTGCCTTGCTGCATACCAAGGTTCGGAATAGGTTGTCGCACAAAAAATTGAACAAGCTTGTTTATGTCAACTACAACCTTCGGCTGCGACTTGCGGATGTTACCCCACCAAGGAATTATGATGATGATGACTTCATTGACCGGTTCACCGAAGTCTCATTCTATGATCGGAGCAATCCGATTAGGGAATGGATGGAGTACGGCCGATCTAACCACCACCGGTTCTTGATGACGATTTCGACGAAGTGGGCGTCCCTCCGCCATCAAATATTGTCGGTACAATTTATATTTTATATATATATATATATATATATATATATATATATATATAAATGTATGTCCACCTCACCTTCTATTATTTACTTGTGTTGGCGGTGACCATATAGCAACCGAGGATCTACGTCAAGGCGACGGGGGATGATAACATCGGTGATTGGGCCCGTAGAAATGTGGGTCAAACTCACATGGGGAAGAGGAAGCAAAGCAAATGCTGCCTAGGAAGGCTCCCTCCAAGCGGCGAGGAAAAAGAAACCGGCTCGGATGACACGACCGACGATGGTGGGAATAACACGGCCCGACGATGGCTCCTCGGTGATGACACGACCGACGATGGTGGGAACGATAAAGGCGGTCTTTGGAGAGTATGGCGGTGGCGGTGGTGGAGGGTATGGCGGTGGCGGTCTGCCTGGTGCGAGTGGTTTGGTGGGAGCGGTCTTTGGTGCGAGTGGTTATGCAGGTCTTCATTTCACGGTATCAATTGCACTTCAACCTACATACGCACAATTGTTTTACGTCTATGACCACTAATTATGGTTGATTGCGGGCGAGACCCGGTTCACACATGCGACTCAAGACCGTGACCATGGCCAACCGGACTCGCGAGAGGATGTACGATTCAGCGGCGGACTACGGCACTCCACAAGTACTCCTCATCCTCCTCTGGCCGAGACCTCGCGGCCTTCTTATACCTATCCCATTCTCGACGTGTCCGCGCAAGCCCTATGACTAGATGGTCATGCGAATGGGAAGACCCCGATTTTTACAATCGGTTGGTTGAAGAATGGGAGACAACGGCCGGTATGGTCGGGGCTAACTTGGCAAGATTACAAGGCTCGCGCCGCTTCAGCGGCGAGGTATCTCTATTATGTCTACCGCCGAGTATGAGGAGTCGTGCCGATATGGGGTGTTCCGTATATGCTACGCCGTTGATTATTTGTATGCCACCACATTTTGTTACCGTATTGACTTATGCTATTTATTTCCGCATTGTGTGCCACTTTTTACATCAAAATGTCCAAAGCAACTACCAAAAATTCCTTCAAAAATTTTTTTTTTAAAAAAAACAAAACTTCCTGGCGGTTTGGAATTTATGCCGCTCAACCAAGGCGGTATAAATTCCAAACCGCCCGTTTTACGAATTTATACCAAACGCCGGGCGCCGTTTGAATTCAGCTGAATTCAAACTTCAAACCGACCGGTAACCGTCCGGTTTACCGGTAACCGGACCGGTTTACCGAATCCGGAGGCCGGCGGTTACCGGAATCCGGTCGGTAATAAAAACCGTGAATCCATGTGCCCCTGCTATATAACAATCAACCCCCTCTCCTCTCCTCTCCTCTCAGCGGTGTCGTGCGTAGCAGCTCCCTGCTTTTTGCCTTGCCTTACTCTCTCTCTCTTTCTTTCACACAATCACACTGCTGGTTAGTTGGTTGGTTCCTCTTACTTTCTCATTGCTGAAGAAGTGGCCATGGCGTCGTCGAGGAGGAGGGGCTTCTTGAAGCCGGCGGTGACGGTGCTGGTGCTCGTCGTCGTGTTCCTGGCAGCGGTGTCGGGCGAGCCGCTGCCGCAGTACTACAGTGCCATCTTCAGCTTCGGCGACTCCTTCTCCGACACGGGCAACTTCGTCATCATCAACTCCGGCAAGCTTCCCAACATGCCCAAGTTCCCGCCGCCGTACGCGCGGTGCTCCAACGGCCGCCTCGTCATCGACTTCCTGGGTAAGTTAATTCCTATCGTCGGCTTACGTCGCTGATTTTGATTGGGATTGATTCGATTCGATCCTGAATTCCAGTAACTGCAAATTGATCGATTGATTCGATTTGATTGATTGATAGACTGACTAACTGCATGCTGCAGCCGAGGCGTTCGGTCTCCCTCTCCTCCCTCCGTCGGCGAACAAGGGCACCAACTTCAGCCAAGGCGCCAACTTCGCGGTGATGGGCGCGACAGCTCTCGACCTCAAGTACTTCAAGGACAACAACGTGTGGAGCATCCCACCCTTCAACACCTCCATGAACGTGCAACTCGAGTGGTTCCAAGAGGTGAAATCCACCATCTGCCCGTCAGACCCATCCATCTGCCGCTCCCTCTTCGCCAAATCCCTGTTCGTCTTCGGCGAGTTCGGCGGCAACGACTACAGCTTCGCGTGGAAGGCGGACTGGTCGCTGGAGAAGGTGAAGACGATGGTGCCCGCCGTCGTGTCCTCGCTCGTGAGCGGCGTCGAGCGGCTCCTCGACGAGGGGGCACGCCATGTGGTGGTTCCGGGCAACCTCCCCGCCGGATGCATCCCCATCACGCTCACCATGTACCCGTCTGAGGATAGGTCCGAGTACGATCCTAGAACGGGATGCCTCAAGAAGTATAACAGTGTTGCGTTATACCATAACGCCATGCTCCGGATCGCACTCGATAAGCTCCAGCGACGAAGGCCCGAGTCGCGCATCGTCTATGGTGACTACTACACGCCGTACATCCAGTTCGCGCGCACGCCGCATCTCTACGGTAAGTCGTCGGTTCTTGGCTATTTTTTGCCTGTTAATTTCGCTCTTTTCTTGGCCTGCTGTGTGCAAGAAACAGTACGTACAATAGCCAGCCGAATAGGAATGGGAATATATCTATCTGCTCTGCACAGCATTGCTGCTATGGGGCCTCTGTGTCGTTGGCACGAGCAGAGCACTGGGTGGGGTGGGGGGGCCTTTATGGAGGTTCGTTTTGGAGCAGTCCCAGGGCTGGTGCCTTGCTGCGACACAGTAGTGCGTTTGCATTTTTCAGAGGTCTGGTAGCCGGACCGACCGGCCGGCCGAGCAGTAGCAGAGTAGCAGGGAGGCCCGTCGCTGGCGCTTCGTTTTTCTCGTCGAAACAGTGGTGGCGAGGAAGAAAACAAGCTCGTGAATTCCGCCTGTCGCGGGGAGGGAGGGGCATCGTCCTCGTACCACCAGCTGCGGGCCTGCGGTAGGTACAAGGCTGTGCACTTGGGTATGTCTCCGTCGTCTCCATGTGTTTCCAAGTTCCCATGTCGCGTCGCGGTTGGCGCCCGAGGATTGTGGATCTCTCAGGTCTCAACCCGCGCCGCCGCGAGCTGGTCCTGGTCGGCAGCAGAGGATCATCGGATTCGGAGGCCAGCCGCGAGAGCGATGGTTGGTTGTAGTGTGAGTGCCAGTCCAGTTCACCTACCACTACAGAGCAGATCCTGGCACAGCCTGTGCCCAGTACGGCGAATCGAATGCCTCTCTCCTGCTTGGCCACTCGTGTGTCGTCCATGGATGGATGGATGGATCCTTCCATGCCTGGCCTGTCCACCAAGGCCAACCTGGCACTGTGCTGCTGCCACGACAAGTTATTGCCTGCCTGTCTGTCCTCTGGTGTGATTCTGATGAACATCACAGCAGGGCATGGATCCTCTGATCAGCTTCTGATGAACAACATTTTGGCACTGCAGGGTACAAGCGCGGCGCTCTGCGTGCGTGCTGCGGCGGCGGCGGTCCGTACAACTACAACATGAGCGCGTCGTGCGGGCTCCCCGGCGCCACCACCTGCGAGGACCCCGACGCGCACGTCAGCTGGGACGGCATCCACCTCACCGAGGCGCCCTACCGATTCATCGCCAACACCTGGGTCAAGGGACCCTACGCGCACCCGCCGCTCGCCACCGTCGTCCTCGAGGACATGGTCGACTGATGAATCATCCATTCCATGCTGCAGGATTGGATGGATTCAGACTTTGAGAGAGAAGGGAATAGCTGATATAACGTGAATTCCATTTGTTCATGTCTGTGTTCATGTATATTTGGGATCGGATCCAAGGAGTACAAATCAAAAATCGGTTTAGGTTTTCTCTGTTTCTCGTCATGCCGACGCACCTCTCTGTGTGCGAGCGGGTTTTGCCGTTTTGGTGTCGTTGCTGCTGCCGTGCAGCTGCAGTGCAATACTTCCACAAGTCCACAACTGCTTGCTTGGGGAAATGGAATTGCCGTTTCAGATCAGATCAATGAAGAAAAGGACACAAACTGTCTTGATGTTTGATTGAGGTGGTCTTGCAATCGATCGAGCTTGCTCATGTTTTATCATGTTTGGGCAATACTGTAATGTACTTACTATACGCGGAAAGCACTAATCAATGGTGTACCATTCAAAACAAAAACAAGCTCAAATGCGGTAAAGCACTACTAATGAGCACGGCTCTGCTTGTCCTTTGTTCATGACCAATGCATCTTTGGATGGGCTCGTCGGGTCGGCAGTCGGCACCCGGATGGTGCTGGAGGTGGAGACCAGGACAAAATTAAAAGCATTCTGTGCTGCCGGATCGGATGGACACTCCAAGCTTTGCGAGGTGCGTGACGAATCCATGAGGCGAGGCGAGGCGTGCACAAGTTTGCTGCAGCGGGCAAGCAACGCACATATGCCGAGGGACCAGAACGGACGTGATGCAAGCGAAGCCTGGCTGGCTGGCTCGCAGAAAATAAAAAGCACGCAGTACTTTTGGGCGCCGTAATCATTGCCGCTTTTGGCGTTTGACCATGGCGATTGGCAGCGCAGTCATCACTTCACTCCGATCCGTTGCCGAGACAAGGCCAGACCGTCCGTCCCGGCCCCGGGCGCGGCCAGGATCGTTCATTGCCTGTTGCCGCTCATCAGCAGCGCCGGCCATTCGATTCGACCGGCGGTGGGATCCATCGCTCGCTGTCGCTCGCTGCTTCTCGCCGGCCGGCGCCTTGCCTTTGTTCCGTTGCACATCAATCACAGGATGGGGTTCGAGAGGATTCGTCAACGTGCTTTGCCGCCTCGCCTTCGCCTGCTGCTCCTGCGAAGAAGAAGATGCCAGTGCGGTGCATGTGCGCGTCGCCGCCCCGAGACAAACCGTCACGTGTGCGGGTGGCTGGACATGTCGATGGACGAGCCTGCGTGGCTCACCTCTCGCGTCGCGCCCGTGTTAAGTGTCATGTGCGAGTCGCTTCGTTTCGGGTTGGATTGGAAACCAAATCTATACCTACTAATAAAGAGAGAAAATTTCGTAGTTCACCTTTTTTTTCTGCCTGCCCGTGAGTCCGGTGTAAATACGAGTCCAGTGTAAATACGAAGAAGTCACGTAAGTACGTATATATAGAATAAAAGGAAAAGAAGAAATTACCATGCCGGCTGGTGATTGAGCACAACATGGACTCGAACCCGACGGCCTGATAGCATGATGCAGCGAAACGACAGGCTGGGCTCTGCGTGGGCTGGCCCTCCTGCCATGTTATGGGCCGGGATGATGTACTCATCTGGAACACGTGACAGACGACGTAGCCGCCGGAAAATCACTTTCCATCATGGGCCGGGATGATGTGCTCTGCGTGGGCAAGTCGAAAACCATCTCCGTTACGGCACCTTCTCAACCCATCACGGGATACGGAAGGCCCAAGAAACGCGCCCATGCGCATGCAAGTCTCGAGTATTATACAAACCCAATTTACAGACCTTCGTAATCTAATAATCTCAAGTGGAGGATACAATATGATATGGGAACACGACGTTTTAACTGTCGGTGATGGAAAGAGTGTAGCTTATTTGCTTAGATTTTTGGGATCGGGATAGGCTCTTATTTTTATATATATTTGGCATTTAGTATTTAACATTTAACCATTTGAACCATAGTGCCAATGTGCTTTTCGGGGTAGATGACCGTGTCTATTCACAACGGAGCTAAGAATTATATTTAAAGGTCTACCCAAATGGGATTTGAGAATTTGTGTAAGCACCATTGAGATACGAACAACGTCATCAAAAGATATCACGCCATACAAGATATCACGACAAAACAACTTTAACAAATTGTATATTTAAAAATATGATAATGATATATTTTGTCCATAACCCGCCCCCTTACTTCATTTTGTGAGTCAAATATAATACGTTTGATCTTATCGATGGAACAAGGCTTGAACTTCTTTTTTTTTTTTTTTTTTTTGACGGAGATAATCCCAACTCTTAGAGAAAACTCAAAACGTACAGATCGACGATTGAATGCGCCAGTCATTAGGCTTGCGCGTATTAATCGGACTGTCTACAAACATAAGATTACACATTTGCTTCTTCGTCCATTCTTTTGTTCGCCTTTACAACTTCATTCAAGCACGTTATCATCATGTTTGATACCGACAAGAAGCAGAGCGGTTCACCAACTCGACGGGAATGTGAAAACATTTATGGTCTGTGCAGCAGTTAAAAGGCCAATTGCACTATGACACCGAACCGGGCCAAGCCCAAAGGACAAAATATAAAAGAAAAAGGCCCATGCGACCTTTCTCGAGTATTATTATATGAGCCCAATTTATATACCTTCATTGACCTATTCTTTTGGCAGAGCCTTTATGCACCGGATTAGGCTATTTTTTCTTCTAAATTTATTTAGTATTTAATATTTAACCATATACGTTGTTCTTTTCATGGTAGACGATCATGTCGGTTCCAATAGACCCGAGAATTATATATTAACCAAAAATTTATGTTCTTTATTTTTTTTAAAAAAAACATATGCTAATTTTCCAAACAAAACTAAGCAGTGGAAATGTAAGTATATAAAGTATTATAAAAGGCCAGAATTACTGCTATAAAGGACCTGATTAGTGCAACCTTGCTGAGCGGCCAGGACTTCTTTGCGGCTGCCATTGCCATTGGTACAGATGATAGAGATAGATATTGATATAGATTATTTTGATTGAACATCCGCCATCAGCATTATTCTTTCATAAGAGTTTGTCCTGGGCCGCATGTAGCAACATTGCTTTACGTTCTGGTTATGGCTCATGGATCATGAAAAAAGCGATACGGCCTGGAAGGTGGGCCTCCATTAGCCTTTCTCTCGTTGGGCTCCTGCCTTGTTTAGTTTGGACCCCTGATCGGCAATTCGGCAAGCTATCTCTCGATAGCGTGCCACCATCCACCGATACATCGTCATCGGTGCGGAGAGGAAACGTCCAGAAAAAGGTGAAAAAAAAAAAAAAGAGGCAGAAAAAGATAAAAAAAAGATAGGACTGAAATTTTCTCTCTTTATTAGTAGGTATAGATAAGGTCTGCCTAAAGAAATTTTATGAATTTGTGTGACTTTGTTGTATAGAAATCAGAAAAAAAAATTATGACAAATTCTTTTGTTACATCTTTATAATTAAGATTATTAAATTGTACATTACATAAAAAAATTAGACGTGATGTTAGGGGGCGGGGGCATGGCCCCTGCCATCCACCCCCCTGGCTCCGCCGGTGTCCATTAGTTGCAAAGCCAAAGTTTTATATTCTCTATGTTGTTTTTTGGTGAAATATATTCTCCATGTTCAAAAAATTCAATTTACCTTTTCTGAGTGGTTTCGAAGGTCATGCTTGCTCACGTACGCCACTTGCCTTATGTGGCGCTACATCAGTAGATTAGTAGCGAGGGAGGTAAATCGAACTCTTGCTATAGTTCCGAGACGTCAATTAGACTTCTTTAGAAAAACAACGTGGAAAATATATTTTTTAGAAAACTAACGAATAGTATTTTACCTGGAATAAATATGCATTAAAAATACTAAAATATGATTTAAGACTAGAAAAATAGTTATATCATGAAAACCTAAAACAAGTTTCATATTTTACGTAACATTGGATCTTATGCTAAAATCAGGTCCTTTTCACCATTCCTATTTGTTCTTGTTGCAGATCTTTTATGGTTTATCTAAATAAGGCTAAAGAACAGGGTTTATAGCATGTCCAAGAGACTAGTCAAAAGACTAGCCAAATTTACTATTTTAACTCACTATAAAATAGAATTGATAACAAAATACTAGTAGCTATGAGAGACTATGTAAAAGATTCTTATTGGGGGTAGGCTCTCAAAAAATAGAGTTAGGGTTGGAGGGATGAAGAGCTAGCTAATTTGGAGAGTCATGTAAAAGTTGGAGGATGTATTTTTCTTAATAATAGCTAAATTTAGCGTTTACAAAACTATTTAAAAAGTTTCTCAGACATGCTCTAAACTTACTTATAGAATTTCAGTATTTTTCGGATTTCCGGTTATTCAATATCCGGAGGATACTCTAATTGTTTTAGAAGTATCTAGTCGTCAACTAGTAGCTATAAAAACATGTCTCAACTCTTTTGGGGCATTATATGGGACAAGAAGTTAATTACTCAAAATACATGATGATTTCAGTTAATATCTCAGACCAAAGACTACATTTTTTTTAATTATGCTAAGGGAGGCCTCCCTTTTTGTATCTTGAGTTCAACATCCGCTGAACATACGTTATTTTCGGGGGTAAAATCAAAACCTCGGTTAAACCCTTCTCCAGAACCCCAAAAACATTTAGAGTTGTTGACATCGTCATGAGATTGAGAAAATTTTATGCTGGATTTCAGAAATGGGAAGATCAAATTATTGCGGATAATGAGATCTTGAATTTGTACCTTCGTGCACGGTACCGGAAACATTTTGAGTCGTTTCCTTCTTTGTATCTTGAGTTGTTGCCGTTGTCTTAGATGAATCATGCGGCAGCGATAGCCAGCAAGTAGCTTTTGACACTGCGTGTGCTTGGCGCCAACGAAGCTGAAAAGGGAATGTAGGAATTGGGTTTTTTTGTGATTCGGAGTCCGTCAGGTCGTCACGACAGCTGACAGCTATAGTTCCTTAGATTTTGAGACCGCTGTTCCCTCCCAGTCACACACTCACACCCCACCACACGCAAATTGGCCAGTTACTTGTGTGCTTTGGCTGTCACTCATGGTGCCACAGACGATGCTGTTGCCACTCACCGTCCTCCTCCTCTCGTACCTTGCCCATGTCCATGGCACCGGCGCAACGCCTCCACGGTTTAACTCCATCTTCAGCTTCGGCAACTCGTACGCGGACACTGGGAACTTCGTCCTCCAGTGCGCCGGCCTCCCCTCCGTCCCCTTCAACCAGTCTCCCTACGGCGAGACCTTCTTTGTCGCCCCACCGGCCGCCCCTCCGATGGCCGCCTCATCATCGACTTCATTGGTACACTACACACCACCCACTCCTGTCCTCCATCTATATACCTAAAGTGTACAAGATATGCGATCGCCAGCGTTGATTTGTTTCATTTCTCCACTCGCGTGCAATCGCGCAATCATGCAGCGGAGGCGCTACAAGTCCCTCTCCTCCCACCGTTCTTGTCGAGGCAGCCCGCCCAGGACATGAGCCGCGGCGCAAACTTCGCCATCGTCGGCGGCACGGCGCTGGACGTGGGCTTCTTCCTCCGGCGGAATGCCGCCAGCGTGCCGCCGTTCCGGAGCTCCCTGCGCGTGCAGATCGGGTGGTTCCGTAGGCTGAAGCGATCGCTAATGATCTGCAACACCACCGGCACCGCAGCCGCGGGGCGCAAGGACTGCCTGATGGCGAGGTCGCTGTTCGTCGTGGGCGAGCTGGGCAGCAACGACTACAGCTACATCCTCGCCGGCGGCAAGAGCCTAGAGGAGGCCAAGTCCTTCGTCCCGGAGGTCGTCAAAGCCATCTGCAGAGGCATCGAGGTATCTAATTTTTCGTTTGCAATCGATTGATCAAGTTCCCAAATTAAGTTGTTGCCGAAAACTGATCGAAGAGTTCGTTGTACGTGACACGGTGGACTCTCTGCGCGGGCGTGCACGCAGAGGCTGGTGGAAGAGGGAGCGAGATACATGGTGGTGTCGGGGACGCTGCCGGCGGGGTGCTTGCCGATGGCGCTCACCAAGTATGGGAAGGGGAACGCGACGGAGTACGATCGGCGGACGGGGTGCCTGCGGCGGCTCAACGGCCTGGCGGAGTACCACAACTGGATGCTGAGGGAGGCCGTCGGGCGCTTGCGCCGAAAGTACCCGGAAACCAAGCTCGTCTACGCCGATTTCTACCGGCCGGTGGCGCGGCTACTCCGGCGGCCCGCCAAGTTCGGTGAGTCCTAGCTTCGAATCAATCTTCCTCGGTTGCTGCTGTCACACTTTGATTGCTACTGTGGAAATGTTTCCCGCCATGGCCATGCTATCGATCGTTGACAACTACAGGCCTACGCTACCACGATGCACGTGATCTCTGAACATAAGTCACCATAAAGGCAATGTTTCCCGCCATGCTGCACATATAGGAGTACGCGCTTAGATATATGCTTGTATAGTTGTATATTAAGTAACCAAGTCAAACATAGTAGATGATATCTAAAGCAATGAGACCATCAACATTTAACAGCACTTAATGTGCTTCCAAGAGTTTTGAAGTCTTCGAAAATTTTTGGAATCTTGAAGTACGCAAATCCATGCATTCAGCACCAACAGCACAATCAAATGCATCAAGAAAGCATCTGGTAACATTTCTTTTTACAACCAGTAACAGTATGATATTCGGTAAAACCAGATTCTTCAAACTTTTTGATCGAGGTGGTCCATGCAAGCAGTAGTGTTTTCTTTTCGTTCATTTTCTAACTAACTTCCATTTCAAATTCGAGGCCGTTTTGACTTTTACATGTACATAATTTTTTTTTGTAAATATACACGCATGTCCAGAAAAGCCAAAAACCATTTACAATTTAGAAGGAGTGAAGTACTCATTAGGTAAGATCAAACTCTAATAAGGATATATACTACATACATGGTTTTTAGATTTTTTTTTTCCTTCAATGGCGGCTCCATAAAAAACCATCTCCAGAAACAATTTCAGATATGTAAGCCTCTAAAATCGTATTCTCAACATAGTAGGTGTTTTCAATTACCCCTAGAAATGTCATATATTTTTGCCTCTAAGAGATGGCCTAGAAACAACAATTGTCTCTAGTAGTCGATTTGAGGTGGGCCATTATGACCTCCACCTCTAAAAGTAGGTGCAACACCTAAAAAAATTATAATACTTTCGAACAAAGTTGTGTGAAGGCAAATTTTATATCAAAATCATAGACCTCGAAGAGACCTATTGTAGTTGATAACTTTTTTTCTATTCAAAATGGTTTATGGTCCCAAAAATATGTTTCAAGCTCTTAAATTTTGATGTCATTGTTTATTGTTCTGTGGCCTGTATTAAACTTTGGATCATTTTTGTTATATATTTAACTTGAGATTTAAGGACTTGATTCTACAACTTAAGCTCTGAGGCTTAGGTTACCAAGTAGTTCCTAGACTAGGCAAAATTTTTAATATTTTTATTCATAAGAAACCAAATGTCAAAAGATCTATGGATTGGTATTGTGGTTCACACTACAAGGTAAGGAATAAACTATTAGAATATAAATTATCAATAATTTTACATTGTTGAGTTTGTAAATGTAAAATTTTGTTAGATTTTCTTCAAAAAACTGCTTTGCGTACTGGTACATATATAGGAGGCTCCATAAATAGGGAATATGGTAGGATGGTCCGTTAGTAAGAAGGATGCATCTAAAGACCGTGTTTTTGACCCTAAACCCTTTCAGCCCATAAGAAACTGAATGTTAAATCAAAATTGTTCATGTAGTTTACTCACAAAATTTTTAATTGATATTGTCATTTGTATTTTTATTATTTTTGGCATTGTTAACCATCCATCAGTTAACCACCAGTAATATTTTTGCCTTCGGTTATTCAGCCCTGCCATTGACTCATTTTGGCTCCACCAATTCTAACGTCATTATTTTTTTGGCTTATATACCATCAAACTTAATGTTTTGTCTGATAATAAATGTTGGATATGTTAAGACCCTTGCAATAACCCCAGTAAATTTCATATATGGCAAACTTTTTTTTTTTTTTTTTTGGTTTAAATTGCTGTTGTGAGGGGTCAATGGCCTGATGCACATTTAAATTGTTGTTGTGAGATACTGATATGATCAATCTCGCATTGTGATCTTGCATTGTCAACATGATACTGGGAATTATCATTGCATTGACTTTTGTTTTGGTTTAATTTGCAGGGTTCACGGAGGAGCCTATCCGGGCGTGCTGTGGCGGAGGCGGGCCATACAACTACAACCCTGGCGCAGCCTGTGGCTCACCTGGCTCCACCGTTTGCCGTGACCCATCTGCGCATGTACACTGGGACGGCATTCACTTGACCGAGGCTGCCTACAAGTACACATCGCCAACGGCTGGCTGAATGGGCTTTACGCTTATCCCTCCATCCTGGGCTTGCTGCAATAGGTTAATGCAAATTTTGTTTCAGTTGTTAACAGTTTCAGAGTAGCTGTGCACGATTTTTTTTTTTTTTTTTTTTTTTTTTTTTACCCAAAACATAGGTAGCACATGATCTTGAGATGCATAAGAGAGTTGGCTGTTGACTGAAGTTTACAGTGATGATTAGACCCATGATTTGCAAAAGGCATTACCCAATTCTCAACAGAACACAAATTCCAAGCATGATAACGATTCAGTATAGAAGATGAAGCAGATTCTGGAATTAAGACTGAATGCGCTGCTTCGGTTCTCATGAATTCATGGATACAGGACACAACATGATTTTCTTGAGGAAAGCTGGGAAGTTGATTTTGTTGAGGAAAGTAGGGAAGTCCCCCTACCTAATCTCTTTTCCATAAGGCATCATTCGTTTGCTGGGGATCCAATCCCCAAGATGAATAAATCAATCTAGGCCTGGAATTAGTTGATCCACTTAGGCCTTGTTCACTTGGACGTGGATTCATTCCAGTCCAGAAATAATAAATCTAACAAGAGGCTCAACAAGAGGCGGATTCATTGCGGGCCAAAAACCAATTGTAACAAAATATATTAATAATATGTACAACAAGAGACCGGGATTAATTCCACACCTCTTGACTCATGGATCGAATCCCGGCCTCTTGGTGTATCTATCACGAGTCTAGTTTGTTGCAATTAGTTTCCGATCTAAAATGAATCCCGGTCTGTTGTTTAGTCTCTTGTTTTTTTAGCTAAGAGTCCCTTGTTATATTTACTAGGAAATGTGTCTGTGTGTTGTTCCCAAAAAAAAAAACCTTGATTTGTAGTTACCTAAAACTAATGTTTTTAGAACATATAATTACCTTGTTGGATATATTGTAATTGAAGTAAAACATCACATCTAGGTAGTAACATGCCCATGGCATATAAAATAACATCTTATCACATCATTACTTACTGCCAAACATCGACCACATGCAAATATCAACTATAACTCGATAAATTAGCAAATGAACCCATTATTAGCTCCGCAGAAAACATATGTACGTATGCTAATACACAATCAGGTAAGGAATTCAGATGAAACCATTTAACCAATGGGAATAATCATTATACTCACGCTTCATTATTGATGAATGTATAAGCAGAGAAGGTACCAAGAAGCATGGTTGTTCAATGCATTGTACAACAAGGGACCGGGATTAATTTCACACTTCTTGACTCATGGATCGAATCCCGGTCTCTTGGTGCATCTATTATGAGTCTATTTTGTTGCAATTAGTTTCCGGTCTGAAATGAATCCCGGTCTGTTGTTTAGTCTCTTGTTTTTTTAGCTAAGAGTCCCTTGTTATTATATTTATTATTCCTGGTCTGGCATGAAAGCAGGCCCAACCGAACAAGACCTTATCGTCTCTCATTCCAGGCCCAGGTTTAATTCCCAGCAGAACCAATCCAGGTTGCTCCAATTTGTTGTTTGGTTTAGCCAGGGATGAATCCAAGGCTGCTGACAGCATGTATATAGATCCAAGCATGACACAACAAAATATGACCAAGCTTGAAACAACTCAAATTACATGCAAATCAAACCCAACAGAAATTTCACAACATGACAATCCAAGTGTTTATTCTTTCCTCTAAGCAAGTTCTAGGTGTTTAATCTATGTCTGATGAGAAGCTAGAAGAGCTTATGTTTCCACACAGGAACTCCAAAGCCACTTGAAGAGAGGTGATATTAGCAAAGAGCATATTAGCTGTGTGTATGCTTTCTTGGAACTGCAAGTGCCAGAAGCCCATATATATTCCTGTCTTGAAATAGGGCTTGAACCTCAACCTCAGCTAGCTGGAGGCTAGAGAGGAGGGAGGCAAATGGAAGTTTCTGTTTAATGGGCTGTCCACCAAGATAGTTTCTTACTAAACAATTTCGGTTTCTGGTAAAAGGATAACTGAGGAAAACTTGTTTGGCTGGACTTCCAAAGATGTTTCCAAAATAGCGAGTTGACCTTGTCTACAGAGCAGCAGGCTCAGAAGCCTGTAGGAATCAGAGAAGTTTATGCCACTGAGCTGGGCTCCTGGCATGGGGTGGAGTAATGTTGGCTCATCAACATGCCTTTGTACTCATCAACGTGAAAGCCATCAACATGGAGCTCAGAAAGTGAAGCCAATTCTTCTTTATCCCCTTTATACTCTTCGAGTAAACGATACAAATACAAACATTATCCAACGTTACATTGATCGCTTCATGCACTATGGAGTTCATAGCAACCAGACAACAGTTACTGCAACCGACCACCACACACGCCCATCTTTTTCTTCCCCTTTTCCTCTTTTGGTAGGAACGCATTCTTCTTTTGAAGTTTTTACAAACTAATAGTACTATACACCCTTCAACTACCACACACCACTGTACATGTGTCAAGGAACACAAAAATGTATTGTCAAGCATCACATCCAATGATCCAAGAATGAAAAATCCATCAATTGGTTATGTATTGAAACTGAGATTTCCTGCTTCCCACAATGTGCATCTCAGCATTCCAGTGTCTATACCATATTTCCTAATATGCCTTTTCCCTTTTTTGGGTTTCCCTCATTTGGACGAAAAAGTTCGACTCTTAGGTCGTGGTGGCCTCGCTTCATGCTCAGGGGCATCACTCCTGCCACTGTTATTCTTGCCCCGCAGTGGCTCAGTTTCTGAACTCTCAGGGATTCGGTTTTGTCGGAATCTCCTTTCCTGCAAACCCAGTGACAAATGTTACTCTTGTATAACAGTATAACACTAATTAAAACACAACCATTCGGGTATATGCTAAGCAACAATGTCACACTGAAAGTACAAAAAAAGGTGATTTAACAGGTGCACTATGATATCCCAATACTCCAGGCAGGGGCCATATCCCGTATCAGATACAGATATGCACCCAACATGGCCGATGCATATTTAGCCCATGGCCGATGCATTAGGCAGCTCCAGCCACTCCCCCACACCACCACCAGGAGGCTAACCATGCCATCACTTACTTACCTTCCATCATTGGTCTAGGAGTTTATATTCTGTAAGTTAGGAATTTATCTTCTGTAAGTTAAGAATGATCGGATCACATCTATGGTTCATAAAGAGAGGGCATGCATCATACTAGTTCATAAGCAACAGCAAATAGGTAAGCTTCTCCCTCCCTCCCTCCCTCCCTTTGCTGCTGCCTTAGCCATGCCAGTAGCCTCCATGGCCCTGGCCATCTCCGCAATACCAAATAAACCTAGAATGTGACAGTTCTTCATGGAATTAAATAAACAAATTCAAACCTCTTGAGGTATGGGTTCATTAGAATCCAACATCCGGACCACCTGGTCCATGCTAGGCCTCTTCTCAGAATTTAAATCGATACACCTCAGAGCAGTCAAAAGGGCACGCTTCAGCTCCTTTGTCGAAGGTCTCCTCTCCAGGTTTGGGTCCACCACTTCTTCAGAACGTCTGTTGGCAACCATCATTTTAAGCCAGTCAACTAGGTTTACCTACAGGTGAGCAGCAACACATTAGAACATGGAGGGATTATCAAATAGAACAGTTTGCTATTTATCTGCTGATACCTTATCTTCTTCAGTGAGTTGTAAGATATTTTTATTAACCTGAAAATTCTACATGCAACTTTTCAAAAAAGTTGAAGGATCTTTGCAGGTAGAAAAGAACTAATTGAGTTGGTCTTGATTTCATATTTTTAATCCATATGGAGTACATAAGTAGGCTGAGCTTTATGGATGTAGCAGCCGTGAAATTATAGATTGGTTTAAACTACGAGAAGCAAAAGCACTAGATAACAGATACAGGATAATACTAAGTGGCATCGATTCCTCCACATTGACTTCATAAAGCTACTTGATAAGCTATCTTTCTAACAACTTCGAGATTTTTTTTTTTTTTTTTTCTAAGGCGTATAAACATGGTTCAAAACTTAATGCTGCATTTGAGGCACCGTCTTGTTTGTTAAGAGTTATTACTAAACCTTCCATGCTTTTATGTTGATGATAAATAGTTAAAATTTGCTACAGATATTAAGAAAAGGTCACATCAGAAAAGATAAACAGACCAATAAGGATGCTGGAGATTATTAGAAAAGGATATTTGACAAGTATTACCTCATTTGAAGGGCGATCATAGTCAATTGGATCTCTACCTGTAATAGCTTCCAACAAAACAACCCCAAAGCTATAGACATCACTCTTTTCATTTAGAAGTCCACTGTTAGCATATTCAGGTGCAACATAGCTGTGGAGGAATAAAGCAAATATTGAGTAAGACTACTGAATAGTAGCAACATTTTCTCTCAAAATTACAGTGGACAAGATTTGATGAATATACAAAGAGAACAACAGTACCAAAAACTTACCCAAAGGTACCCATAACTCGTGTAGCAATATGACTTTTACCAGCACCAAGCATCTTGGCCAAACCAAAGTCTGATATTTTGGCATTAAACTCATCGTCAATCAAGATATTGCTGGACTTGATGTCACGGTGCACAACTTTCGGTTCAATTGCCTCATGTAAGTAAGCAAGGCTGTAGATTTAGCACTCTATATCAAATTTATGTTGTAGCCAAGAAAATAGGATCTATCTAATCGCCAAACATGGGATGGCTATGTTATTCCAAATAAAAACAATTATTTAATATAATCATGACGGAAATAATAAGATGGCTCCAGAAAATGATAAGAATCATAAGACAGTCTCACAAAAATGATAGGACCCACAAGATAGTGACAAGGACTGCTTCAGAGCTGATCTGGGTCAAAACTTATATTTGCTCACAACAGTATAGATGATTATTTCAAGTGACTAGTAAACATAGCAGCTAACAAGAAGTTGAAACAAGAGCCTCGCGTCGCCCTCGCGTCGGGCGGCTCGGGCGAACCCTAGCCGCCGCCGCCGCCCCTACCCTCCCCATCCGCCTTGCCGCCGGAGAGCGCCGGGAAGCCCGGGCGGCTCTCAATGATGGTGGCGGCGGGGCAGCACTCGGCCTCGCCTCGGCCCGGCGCGATGGAGGCGACGCGCGGTTGGAGGCCGCCCTCCGGTGCTCGGGCGGCGGCGCGGCGAGGCGGCTCGACGGATCCGCCTGCCTCCCGATCCGTTCCCCTCGCCCGGATTTGGCCGCTCGACGGGCGACGGCATGGGCGGCGGTCGCCACGCTGCGGGCTCGCCCGATCCAGCGCCCCAGGGCGCGCGGCAATTGGAGTGGTGAGGTGGCTCGCCTCGGGCCGCCACAGGGCCGCGGTGGTGGAGGTGTCGCCGGGGGGGTGTCTTCGAGCGATTTGGAAGCGGCGCGGACGTCGCGGGCGGTGGCGGTGGAGCGCCAGGCTTTGGGCGGAGCAGCGAAGGTCCGTCCCATGGTGGCGCGATCGACGCGCATATATCGGGCGCCGGAGAACCCGGTCGGGGCCGATCCGGCGACCCGGGGACGATGGGCATCGCGAAGACGCTGACCATGGAGGCGGTTCTCGGGCGGCGGCGATGGTGAAGCATTTGGTTCGGCCGTATCGGAGAACCTCGGTGGCGGCCATGGTGGCTTGGGCGGCCGTCAAGGTGGAGGAGTCGTGGAAAGGGCGGCGAGGATGGCAATGGACGTCGGCTTGTGTTTTTTGGATCCGTATTTGGCGATGGTGCACGTCGCCCGGCGGTTGGCGTGAACGGCGTGGCCCCGGGGAGACATGGCATTGGCCGCTCACTACTACGACGCGGTGACACGAGGGCGCCACTTTCCTCGCCGAGGCGCCGTCTTTCAAGCGGATCTCTACGGTGAAAAACCTACACCAGTTGGGTGGGCGGCGATGGCGTCTTTGGATGGCATTTTCGTTAGAGGCGTCGTCGGTGGAAGATCCCTTGGATGTCGGTCACGACGGCATCAAGGTGGCGGCTCATCGCGCACACGCTTATGGGGTCTTATCTTTGTTGCGGATTACGAGGATCCGGAGTCTCCATTGGTGGACGAGTTTTAGTTGTTTTATTTTTAAAAAAAGTGCACCGGTGTTTTTCGGGTGACTTACGTCTTACCCGTAACAATTGTTTTTTAGTTGTAATTTTGTTGGCCCGATGCATCCTCGGATGACTGAAGCGAATATAATTTCCATTATCTAAAAACAAGAAGTTGCTACAATTGAGATACGTAACAATCAGATTTTCCATTTTGTTAGCTTTCGATATTACTCCTATGTGGTACAGATCCAGTCAATTCACACTTTGTTTAATCTTTGGATTACGAGAATGGTATAAAACTGATATTGCTGAAACAAAAACAATAAAAAAATCAGATTATATTTGGTTAAGGAGTTACTCACGCCTTTGCAGTTCCCAAAAGGATTTTCATGCGAGCCAACCAAGTGAGAGAACTGTACTGGGACAATTCCCCATGGAGCCAACTTTCAAGATTTCCATTATTCACATACTCATACACAAGCATCCTGATTGCATATACATGTCAAGTAATTCCTGTTAATGACTTCCCTTTCTCTTAATGCATAGGACATCATATTTTAGAGAAAATTGAAAATGGATTCTTTGTGTTCTTACCTTTGAGTACCCTCAACACAG
This sequence comes from Hyparrhenia diplandra, assembly GCA_015847255.1. Classification (NCBI taxonomy): domain Eukaryota; kingdom Viridiplantae; phylum Streptophyta; class Magnoliopsida; order Poales; family Poaceae; genus Hyparrhenia; species Hyparrhenia diplandra. The sequence continues at coordinate 85,029 of JADLZK010012342.1, forward strand.
TAACCCAAAAGGCGGACCAAATTCTTGTGACGGACATGGCCAATTGCCTCAACTTCTACTCTGAATTCTCTCTCAGCCTGTCCTCTGCACATGACAGACAGTTGTATTATAAGACAGAAAGCAGAAGGGTAAAGGCATGTACTGCCATTGCGTCAATCGAAAACTGGTATAGAAAAAGCTTACAAATTGTTAAGGATTTTCTTGACAGCAACTGGGGTGCCATTTGATAATCTGCCACGATACACAACACCATATCCACCCTCACCAATTACATTATCCTTTGCAAAACGGTTGGTTGCAAGCTCTAGATCTCTGAGGGTGAACCAATGGCCCCAACCAAGATAAGAAAACTCAGGCAAGCCCGCTAATGGTGCAGAGTCAACAGCAGCGTGAGTTGAAGACTGTTCATCGACAGAAACAATCTGAGTCCCCTCGCAGCCATCCGTGATGGAAAAGAGCCAGAGACATTGTTCTCTTCCCTTTGTTTCAATTTTTTCCTCCTGGGCCAGCTGAATTGCATCTCTATCAACTGATTCAACAGGCTCAGGCTCATTCTGAATAGTGAGTAGAAGTCCATCATGTACAACAAAATCATTGGCTGGAAACTGGTCCACCATCCCCACTTCCTTGATATCTTTGTATGCTGGAGGTATCTGTTGCATTCGTCGATCCTTGAGTGGCTTGCGTGACCTCTTGATGCAACTTTGAATGGTAAGGCATATGAGAAGAATGAGAAGAATACCCAAGAGGGACGCTCCGACAGCGATCCCAATCACAACCCAAAGTTTAAGGCCAAAGACAATTGTTTTCTCATGTAGGGATTCGGTTAGACTGGAGTTTGACGACATTTTGATTTTGTATCATGAAATTCCTGCAAGATAAGAACATGTCACAATCACATGGAAATATATAAAACAATTAATGAGATTGCAATTGCCGTGTAGGCTGAGCTGGTCCTAGTAAAGGCGTTGCTCAACTGCTCCTTGAACATGCCCTTTGAACAGGTATTAGTGCGACGTACTGATTAATCAGGAGAAAGCAACATGGTAACCGCCTAAGAGCAAGACCCACCAAAAGTCTTTTGTGGACTCTATATCTCCATGTACATTCAGATGGTGTGTCAGGTCCTGATTAATTTTAAGCAATTGCATTTCCACAACCGACAAGGCCGCATCAACTGAAGCCGCCCAATTATTAAAAGTTGAATTTCCTATGAGATTAGTTTGTTCAACAATCCTTAAACCATAAAAAGGTGGAGCATTTACAGTAGCAGGCAATTCCTACTAGCTGCTATTAATCATAAGCATTTTGAGCAATTAATCTGTTTTCAAGACCATCGAAAATTGCAGAAGCAGACGGCGTACACCAAAGAGAAGCACTTACAGTTAAAAGGTGGGCGCGGCGAAGAAATTCCAGTGTTTACTGGAGAAGAAGTTCAGCAATGACAAGCCATCCTAAATCTGGGTGGGCTCATGCTCATGAGTGTCGGTCCTGGCGGCAGGACACGGGAGTTGAGTTGAGTTCAACCCAAAGAAACAAGTCCTGCTGCCTGCGACTTCCTCCCTCGATCTTGAGTGCCGGAGAAGTAATCAAAGCACGGATGATGCAGACACGCACGCAGCTCCTCTCAAATCGTGTTAGCCAACCTGAATGTGGAGAGCAAAGGGGGAGAGATTTGGATCTGAAATGCGAAGAAGAAGAAACGGAATCCATCCAAGAAAAGCAAAGCGAGGAGCTTTCGCTTACTTACTGGCCAACAGCAATGGGCAAAGACGAAAGGCAACCCACGTACGGATGCGCGGATCTGCACTCCACCACCACCACCGCGCCGACGAGACGAGACGAGACGACGGGCGGGAGGGAGTGGGGCTAAAGCCGCGGCGTCCGTCGCGTGGCGTGGACGATCCAGGCCAGCACCAGCCGAGAGCAGGAGGGACCGGCACTGGCACTGGCAGGCGGCCTCGTGCCGGGCCGTGCTCGTTTTGGATGGAATTTCTACTAGTGGGTGAGTGCGAGTGCGTGTGCGTGCGCGGCGTGCGTGGGGAGAGCGGTTGGCAGGTCGATCGCAGCCACCTTCCGTTCCCCTGCCCCTGCCCCTGCCCCTGCCCCTGCTGCCGCACCGCACTTGCTTCGTTTACAAATTTTCACGGCCACGTCCACGCATCTTTACTTCCTCAGCAATACTGCCGGCCGCAGCTGCCGGAGTGCCAGCGGACCTGGTGGTGGGAGTGAGTGAGGGGGCACAGGGGAGACCGACGACGGAGCTGATGCCAGTGCGGCCGGTGAGCGAGCTCGTTCGCGTCACGTAGCGCGGCAGTAAACGTGAAGTAAAGCAGACGCCGTGACGCTTTCCGACGCGGAAGCAATCGCGTCCTCAGTCATCGTCCATGGATCCCCGGGTTCAGTCGGGGGGCAGGTGTGGATCATGTGTGGCAAGGAAGGGTATAGAAGGAAGAAATGGGATAGAATATAAGATGAGAGAATTCCTGTAGTGATGGGTAAGCTCCAACTAACACGAGTGCGCATCTTAGATGGGCTGTTGTTGTCTTGTTTACTTCCCTTCACTGTGTAGACGATTCCATCTCGATCTCTCTCCATTAGATTATGTGTGTGTGTGTATGCATATGCCAGGGGATCTTGTGGGTGATGACAGCAACGTCACATTCTTCGCTCATCTCATTATTACTACAATCAAGGCGTCCTCGTGTGTGTGGTTGGTCTTAGGACCGGCGGCCAAGCTTAGGTAATGAACGAATGGATCTTTCTTTCAAACTTGAGTTTTATCCCTCCAGGTTAACTAACTTTTTGATAAGAAAAAAATATAAGTAGTACTGTCTTGATGTGTATCACTGCTACACAGAGGATATTTAGGGTGGCTTAAGACCATTTCTAGGAGTGGTTTTGCGGCCGCCCTAAGCAACCATACTTAGAAATATGGGACAAATCATTTCTAGATTTTACGATAATAAATGCCAAAAATAAAATAAAAATATATTTTTAATTGGGGGGAGCCCCCACCGGTCGGCCACCCACCCGCTCCCTCGAAGTGAAGTGGCAAGTCGTAGCATTTTTTTTCGCTTGCTTCATGGTCACGGGGGTTCGAACCCGTAACCTCACGCACGTATGTGTCTTCCTCTACCACTGCATCTCACATCTGCGTTCGATTTTTACTTCTCAACTACAAAGTTCATAACTTTCGAGATTTCTTCATCCGAGGTCGTTCAAAAAAAATAATAAATTTCAAATTTGAAAAATTCATACGTAGTTTTGCATGACTAGATGTCTTCAAATAAAAAACTTATCAACCACAAAGTTTCGGTAACTTTCCAAGATCTACAATTTTATTTTGATCATTTCTTCGATTTTGACATAGTGGAAGTAACATTGTTCACAAATCTTATCTCTCTCTCTCTCTAGTAGTTTCATAAACTATATGAGAGATATGTAGTGAACAATGTTACTACCACTTTGTCAAATGAACAAATGACCAAAATAAAAATTGAAGATCTTGACGAAGTTATACAACTTCTATGTTTATGACATTTTTAGTCAAAATCATTTAGTGTTCCAAAATGATGTTCGAAGTTGCTATTTTTAAAATGAAATTTTAAAATATTCACAAAAAAAAAGGTGAGTATAATAATAGCATTAAGATCACAATAATTAGATAGACCATGATTTTAGAAAAAAATTTTAGGAAAAAAACATCACATTTGGAGTTAATATGAGGAAGAAGACTAGTTACAAGTTTTAGCCACCAATTAAAAGAGAAATAAGTGTTCTTCAACAATTTGAAATTAAACTTCAAACACTATTTTGAAGCGTCAACTGAATTGAAATAGAAAAGTTGTTAATAACAAAGTTTATAACTCTTCAAGATCTATAACTTTTTATAACTCTTCAAGATCTATAACCTCTCACATTACGGTCATTTGTCCGTCTGAGGTCGTTATAAAAATTTCAATTTTTAATACTTCATTTAAAAAATAGTCGATGTTTATTATTGCGCGAAAATCTCTAGTTTGAATTTGGCTAATTGATGAAACCATAGGACTAATTTCTATGTTTTAGTGTGAACTAGTAGAGATGGTCCTAGCCAAGTGATGAAGCATGGTGATCATGGTGGATGCATGGAGATGATCCAAAAGATGATCAAGTTCTTGGACTTAAAAGAAGAAAGAGAAAAACAAAATGGGCTCAAGGCTAAGGTATAACCATAGGGTCATTTTGTTTTGCACTCAAGACACCATAGTGGATGTGAGTGATTTAGAATCGATAACCAAACTATTAAGAGGAGAAATACTTGAAACTTTGATCAAGTACCACTAGGTATAATCATTCATGTTGGTGCATTAGGATCTAGTGTGCTAACTCTTAACCCCTTGAAAAATGCTTTTGAAAAATGCTAACACACGTGCACATGTAGTACACTTGTTGTGGTTGGCTTTGTGGCAGTAGTGGTGAAGTGAGACAACTTGATAGAGCTGCTTGTGGTGCATCGGACACAAAGGTCGATGCATCCGATCCAACCGACCGTAGTTGAGGGAGTAAAACTTATTGTTGGGACACATCTGACATGTCCGATGTGAATTTGACCTGTGAGCGCTGCGTTTGAAAGTGATCATTGGAGATCAATGGGTTATGTTCAAAGCGTGGACGTGTGGCTAGATCGGTGCATCGAACCCATGGCGCCGGGCGTGTTCGATGCGAATTTTCGTAGCTAACGGTTGGGTGAGCTCGGCTCACCTACTTAAGCAAAGGAACCGACTCATTTGGACCCCTCTTGAATCTTTGAATCATTTGACATCCTCTTGAGCTAGAAAAAAGCCTTCCCTCTCATCTCTTTTGGCAAATTGCATATTCTCAAGTGAGGTTGAGTGATCTTAGTGCATTGCTTTCTTGATTGCATCTAGTGGCACTTGAAGATAGTTGTATGACGGATTTCTTGTTACTCTTGAGAGTACCACTCCTAGCCGGCTTGGAGATTGTTGGAGGCGTTGGCAAGAGACGGTGATTTTTCTTGTCCACCTTCCGTTGATTGTAAGGGTGTTTTTGAGCTTCCCCATCGAGTGATAAATTGCTACTTTAGTGGATTACGCGTGTCGTTGAGTACCACACTTGCAAGTGGTGTCTTGTTGTGCCTTTTGCGTGGAGTTTGACTTGTGGGCCTCACCGAAGAACTATCGAGGTGTCGGTCGACACAACCGAAGACTAGCTTGCCGATGCACAAGTGAATTCTAGGTGAATAAATCAATTTGTTCATTATCTCCTTCGGTGATTGGCTTCATATTGATATTGGTTGTATTTCTCCATTGATGATTGTTTCATTTCCTTGACGGTTTGGTATAAAGCGCAATCCCTCCTTGCAACATTTGTCATATATTGCTTGTGTAGTTGAGTAGCTTGTTTAGTTGCTAAATAGCTTTGCTAGTTGTCTCTCTAGTTGGTAAAGTAGCAACCTAGCAATTGAGTGACCTAGTAATCATAGCAACTAGAATTGTGGATAGGTGGCTTTCAACCCTTGTAGAGATAAGCAAAATTGCATGACGTCATTTGTTATACTAATCAATTTTGTTTAGTGCCTTTGTAGAATTTTTATTAGGAAATTCAACCCCCCACCACCCCCCCCGTCCGTCTAGCCATATTAGCCATATTAGGACCTTTCGGTTGCCTCAAATATTCGGTCACCCACCATTTGTAAGGGCAACCATCCCTCGCAAATCGATTTGTAGGGTGGCTAGGCTATATTCCAACTACCTAGCTGGTCCTAACAAAAAAACCAACCAAGCTCAAGAGCTGTTCACCTCGTATTACATGAGTCGCCAAATTATTTGGATTAAGGGAACAAGGCCTATATGTATATCCCAATGGCTTGCACCCATGAAAACATCACAATTTGACCTTTAATTTCATGGGACAAGAAAACATTAGGAAAGAGGAGTATTGGGACAACAACAATGTCACAAATTAAGAATTATGTGGTTCACACACATGTCCTAGCATTCAACTCCACCAAGAAAATTAACTCATATGGGAGGCAAAAGCAACACAATTTGACCTTTAATTTCATGGGACAAGAAAACCCTAAGAAAGAGGAGCATTGGGACAACAACAATGTCACAGATTAAGAATTATGTGGTTCTCACACATGTCTTAGCATTCAACTCCACCAAGAAAATCAACTCGTATGGGAGGCAAAACTAACACATTTCCTAGCATTTAACTCCACCAAGAAAATGAACTCAAATGCAAGGCAAAACTGAAGTAAAAATTTCATAAAATAGCTTTTAATTAATTAAATAATTTTAAAAAGATAGGAAGCCATGAGGATGGACTTTCAGACATCATTATGAATTCTCCAAGATAAGGGCGGTACATTGCTACTGATTAGCACCCTCGTCTCATGTAGTGCCACATAGAATTTTTAATGATGTGGAGGAAAGCGAGAGAGGGACAAGAAGAGGTTGTTGCTTCAAAAACAATCATCCCATGAGCTAAAATTTAGGAGTATGAGACAACTATTGCACCATTGTATGAGTTGTTGTTGTAATGCAACTCATAATCCTATTTTCACTCTATCCATAAATTAAGGAATTGGGTGTTAGTATGAGACAACTTAAAAAACAACCATTATACATATAGTTTATTGAGCCATCTTAAATTACATGGCACTAATTGGGGGGTTTTTACAATACAACACCAATGTACTCCCTCTATATCATTTGTTAGAAGACGTTTAGGACAATGGTGTATGTTTTTATGAAAGTAATTTTCAAGACAAATCTATTGATATGATTTTCACATTTCCAAACTCAACGACTTAAAAGTTATTCATGATTTATGTTCCCATTGTTTGACCCAAATCTTTTCCAAAACATCCTCTAATACCGATACGGAGGGAGTAGCCCTAAGGTGATTGTAAAAAGGAAAGGAGAGGCACATGAATGAACTTGGTTTGATTCTACAACAACTTCTGCTCAACTTGGTTTGGTTCTATTGTATAACTCATGGATTGAGGTGTGTTGAGTCTTTGAAACCTATGCCATGGAGTTCTTCACATTCAATGGATGTGGCTTTTTGATCATTTTTTCATTACACAAGAATAATGTGAAGAGCTGTGTAGGGTTTGATTTAAAGTGGTTGTATTTGTTTAAGTTTGGATTGATGCCTTTTTTAAGAGGACTGAAGCTGGAGTTTTCCATTGACCATTGTCTAAAAAGAAGACTAGACACCCATATGACAAATATATAGAAGATATACTACTTCAATATCTAGAATATGGACAACTACTTTTAGGTTTACTATATCATGTTGTCAACTGGTGAATATACTGGAATGTCATAGTCTTGTTTTAAGTTTGTGAACAACTTACACGAAGGAAGGGACAACATAATTTGTTCTTTACATAAAATGGTTCCTTTACAGTTAGATCAAATGTATAATTTTCTTGTCAATATCGGAATTAGCTTACACGACACATTTGGCAGACCGAAATGACTTAGAATGAAAATTTTCATTTACTTCTTCAAGACGGTGTTATTCTTACCAAGGATAACACACTTGGCAGATGAAGATACCCTTAAAATTGTTGATATGTTCACTCAATGGTCTAAACAAGAAGGTAGAAAATATAAACGCTTTGATAGGGGAAGTAGAGTTTTGTTGGGTGCTTTGGTTGACAAAAAGCACAACCAAAAAATATTTTTGCATGTCTTATTCATAGGATGCATACTGGCTTCAGTTTTGGACGCCGTTGCAGTAAGGTGGTGACGACAAAGAGCATTCATCCAAGCTTGCTACACTTTGGAATTGGCAGCAATATGGTTCTTCATGTCCCATGGATGACCTTTATTTTTGGAGTACTCCTGTATTTCCGTTTAGCAATGCAGGGAAATGGGGCTTGCCCTCATGTTGATTTTTTTTTTTTTTTTTTTTTGGAGTCCTTTTTGGTAAACTTTTGCTTGTGTTTAGGCGGTGTGCCTCGGTGTGTAATAATGTAGTCTAATTAATTTCTCTTCTTGAAAGGGTATGAAGCTGTGACTTTTTTCATTATCTAAAGAAACGACAGTGCATCACAGTGAAAAGATGCAATACAGAGGAAAAGTGACTCATAACGTGCAAAAAGTTCAGTTAAGACATCAATCTACAATTTCCTTGGAGATACGTGGAGTTCTTGTTTGTGGCTTGAGGGCAAGGTGTGGCCGGGAAATAATGTCACGGACTGGGATGCCAAATAGGCCTATATATCATGGACCGGGCTGGGTGGGCTTAGGTTAGAGAAAGGTGCATCTACAATAGTGCGGGCATCCAATAGCATTATACCACCACTTTTTATAAGATCCGAACATTAGCCGACATATATTAACAAGGTAAGGAGAAAATTATATGTGCAAGTAGCGCAAACACTTCGAGGTTTGATAAACCATCAAGCTCGTGAAAAGAACTGCTGATTACTCACATTCTTGGAACAACAATGTGCTCCGCTGGCTGCCCCTCCCATCCCATCCTCCTCTCCTCCCATCTCCGGGACGAAGGCCCATCTCTACCGGTGTGTGGAGGGCGTCCCCTCTTCGCCGGGCGGCATCCGCTAGCTTCGATCCGCCCGGTGTGCGGCCGGGTCCGGTGGGTGGAGGGTCCCCCTCCCTCCGGCGGCCACCCCTCTCCCTAACGGCAAAGCGCCGCAACGAGCAATAGATCGAGTCAGCGGCCTTCCCCTTCCACCCGGCAGCGAGGTGGAGGCCCCGCTGCTCCGGTGGAGGTCCCGGCGCTTCCCCTTCTTCCTCATGGCGGCACATCTCCACTACCACGGATCCGACGCCACCACCATGCATCCGTCGAGGATCAAGCGAATCTATGGCGGGCGTGCTGCTTCGGCGAGGAGATGAGACTGCGCGCGGTGCGGATGCGGCAAGGAACGGCTCACGGGCGGATTCAGGTGTGTGGCATGTGTATCCGTCGGCGGGCGCGGATCCAACATTGGCGCCCAGGCGGCGGTGCAGCCTAGATTTCGCCTGGGTCTGGGCTTTTTGTTTTTTTGTGTGATTAACGGTGGCCGCATAATTGGACCGCATCCGTAAATCACAATTTACCATGACCTGTCATTGGTGACAGCTCCTTTGCCCGCCTCAAAAAAATGAATTCGGTACCAGTGCACTGACGTAACATTATCTTTTCTGAATATAAAACTATCATATATATATAACTTGCTCTGCGCGATACCAAGGAAAATGATCGTTTCTAAACAACATTAGCACTAATCGCCTTAGTTGACCCTTGTTCGACCACCGCTGAACCACGGCACTAAGGACTAAGCTATAGTACAAGATGAGATTCCCCTTAGCTAACCAATGCGTACAAGAAGAATGCAGTGTTAGCAAGCTAGTGATATCTGACATCACCTGTGGCCACCAACCCATAGTGAGTAGTTAGTGACGCAAAAAAGCCAAAGTTAGTATTTGATAATTTCAAAAAGATAAGCATTTTGTTTTGAATGTAGAGCAACTGAGCAACCTTCTAATCAGAACCCTAGAGAAGGATATGTTTGTACACTTTTGCAGTGTGAATGATTCAATGTAGATTATATATATGTAGTCCTATAGAGAAGAGAGAATTCATTTCTTTTTTGTACATTTTAGAAAAGATACAAACATACAATTATGTATACATGGATAATAATAAGATGATGATAGTAGTGAATTTAAAAGATACGAACAAACGAAAAACTGATGACTGATGAGTGATGAATGAAGAATAATACACACGTGCGAATGGATGATGTGTAGATGAGAAACTACTACCACTCCTCAGGGATGCTCTCTAGCACCGGCCGCCACGCCGTCGACGCTGACGCGGAGGTATCAGCTCGGGCGTTGAGTGCCTCCATCCTCTTGAGCTCGCTGATGGCTTGTGCAGCGGAGCTTTGGAGCTGGTCGCCTGCAGCGACCTTTTGAACTCGGCCACCACCTGCTCGGCGGTCCTGTCGCCGTGCGTGGTGAAGGACATGAGCCGCGCGGCCTCCGCTCGGGTGAGGATGACCTTGACTCTGACGACACGCCGGTTGTGGCTGTTCCTGCTGCTGGGACCTCTTCTGCTTCTCCGTCTTGGTGTGGCTTGGTCATTTGTTGCCGATGTCTCCCTTCTGGCAGCTGCTTTGACGACCTTGTTGCTGTAATGGAGCCGCTTCGTGGTGCAGTGGAGGGTTCTTGAGAGGAATTTCATGGAGCGAGACCATTGTTTGGTGTTTATGCGGGGCATGATACTGCTGCTGGATTGGACCAAGCATGGGAGCATGTTGCCCATTTGTGTACTGTGTGTGTCTGTGAGGGAGAGAGGGTGAGAGAGAGAGTATGAGTTAGTATGTCTCTGCGCGCGGCTGTAGCCAACCAAATAAGTACAAAAGGGTTGCAGGTATTTTGGAGTTTGATAGGATTGGAGATGCTCAAGCCCCTCTCTCCTCTTTCTACAATCAAGGGATCAGCCATTGTAGAGTGATTTCTTTTAGATAAAGGAAGAATTCTATAGTGATATAGGAAGGAATTTTTGACAAACCTCGTGGCATGCTGTGCGCTTAAGCATCAAGCTCTAGGACTCAATGGCTGTTGCGGAGCTTCCTGTGGCTTTGCTGTCAGACCATCGATTGAGACCTGCAGCTGAACTTTTCAATGTGGTACGCATTCTGGCATATGAGCTTGAGCTTCGCTGGTAATGAGCTTTAGGCTTGGCGTCTTCCTGGCCCAGGTAGTGGCTCTGATGGTAAGCACGAGTACACGATCTTGTGAGCTTGGGACTGACATTTCTCCGCCCCTTCACCTTCGTTTCTTGAAATGGGCCTATATCTGCACTGTAAAATGGATTGCCAAAGATCTTCAAAGAAGGAACAAGAAGATGGGAGACTTTGATCATGCTACTTTTTAATAAGTTTAAATGGAATTTCACAAACCGCATTATCTTTTAGATCATGATCCTTTTTGTTTCAGCTTAACTGTTCCGAGCTGAACTTTATTGTTTCCATTTGGGTGTGTTTGCCTTTTGGCGCTATTTATCTTGGCTCAATATTTTCGAATGTGCTACTCGGGCCAGCTGCCATTTTTCTAATGTTATAAAACGAAGGTTGTTCCCTTTATCTAAAAAAAAATATCGAAATCGACACGGGATCTTGAGATGCAGAGTCGCCAAGACATTTCCATAATTATGACAGCTTGTGTATCTTGCTGAAATTGGAGCAATCCTTCGTTTTTTGAAAATGACTTGGCACTGAAAACGGAATCTTGAGAGCAAAGAACATGGGCTAAGCCAGTCAGAACTTGCTAGATTGGAGCACCCTTTTTCAAATGATGGTTTGAATTTTGAATGCAAATAAGATGGGCTCCCGGCCTGATCTTGATCCGACACAACTCCTTGACCGCAAAGTTTGAAAACAAACAATTGAGAGCACTAGGAGTATGATCAGCCTTAGATTGCACTAATCTTGAATTAGAAGATTTTTGAACCCAGCGAAGAACACACACTGTTCGAATCCTTTAGACATTGCTTTCAATTGGGAGGACGAACAACGTGAGGCTTAGGGGAGCCTTCCGATTGCTCATAAAGACATCCGAGAAATTGGAGAAATAGTTCTTGGGATAATTCAAAATGAAGGAACACTAAATTTCTCATGGGGAGGAGAGAACGACATCGGCAAAACTTCTCTTGGATTTGGATCCAACGGTGGTCCATTCAGCCCTTTGTTCCAAGCACCAGCACATAATCCTGCGCCAATTTGGGCCTCCATCACCCCAAAGGAAGAATAACACTACAAAGGTTTCACACAACAAACTTTTGAGTTTTTATAAATCATGAAACCCACATTTTTGCAAGAAACCGAGAAGCTAAACATCCAACTAGAGAATCTTTAGCACTACCACCAAAACTTGCAACAAGGTGAAAAGCCGATGAGGCGACGGGGCCCATGGGACTCACCAAGCATCTAGAGCATTTTGAGAGTAGCTTGGCAAATTCCACCCCTACATCATCCCAAAGATCGAGACTCGACCATGGAGGCAAAGGATCACCGAAAGCAACGCCATTATTGTTGGGGAGGATGGAGGTGGGGGCAACGAAGGAAGGTGGGAGGGTGCACCATGAAGCAATTCCTCTTCCTTCCACTTCGAGTCGTGTCCAGCTTGTCCTATTGCCCTAACGTCATTGTCGGACGGTGAATAGAGTCACCATTGCATTTGGTTGTGCCCTCACCGTCTGGTCATCGGTCGGCTGGTGTCTCGCCACTTTGGGTTCGCCACCATATGCGCAGTCCTAGCGCCCGATCAAGGCGTGGTCCCTTTTTTCTTGTTTCTTCATGACCTTTGTGCTCGGCTTGGTTCCATTCTTCATGCTTGGACATTGCTTGGTGTTGATCATCGGATAATCATCACGTCACCTTCATCCAATTCACATTTGCACCCTATTGGACTACAAAATTATTAGGGAGAATTAGGTGTACGGCCCCGGAAAAAATGGGTCTTAAGTGTATGGCCCTTTTTTTTTAACTTTGCTCTATGGTCCTAGAATAAAATTTTTTGGTTGCCTATACGACCTTCCGTTCATTTTGGACACTAACGGTGTTAACTCAAGGGTAAAAATTTGTTTTACCTCTAGCCTAAAAAATATTTATAAAAATATAGAGTTTTGTTTCTTTGTTGTATATTTGGAGTAATATTATGTAGGTTAGTTCACACGTAACCATATACAATCAAGTAGACATATACAATAAAGAGCTTATCCAATGCATAAAAGTTTCACAAATGCATTGCAATTAAACCATAGTTTCAATTTCATCACATAAATAAGGTCACAAATCCACCATAGTTTCAGTCTCACATAAATAAGGTCACATCAAATTTTCACAAATCCTCCATAGTCTCACATATGTAAGGTCACATGAAAGTTTGAATCAAACATACATTGGTCTCATATACAATGAGCAAATGCTACTTGACATATCATAAATCAAAGACTAAGCTTTCTTTTTGCTTCGTGTGCTCATGGTAGGGCTGCTAGGAAGTCCTATCTTGCTTCTTGTACCCATCGATGGGCTATCAAGTGACACCTTCACGATGTCTATGCCTTTTTTTTTCTTTGGAAGCCCTAGCTTTTTCTTGATGGGTGTGTGCTTCCTTTTAACTTGAGCGGAGGTTGATCTTCACGTGGAACAATAGAAAGTGTTTCGAGCTAATTTGACCCATTTCTTAACCTATAACTATTATACATTGACAATTAGAAAACATACAATTTTGAATGTTTAGAGTTGGAGTTAGTGTTGTTTCCTTTTTGTTACTTGAAACCTCTAGGTTGTGGTTGTCACAATAGTCGATAATTTAGTTTTCAAAGCAACATGTGATGGTACAAAGATTCCAACAATATTTAAAAATATCTTTTAGAGGCTTCAGTTGTACAATCATCACTTTTCCTATTTTTACTAGATGTTGTTTCCAAGTTTTGACTATGGCCACAAAGTTGGTATTTAGAATCATTCGAAGTACAAATAACCATGAGAGAAAGGAAGAAAGACCAAACCCTCGGGAAAAAATACATGGTCGCCGTTGGTGTATCTTCTTCCTAAGGCACAATGGAACTTTAGGAATATTTGGTGTTCATTTCCTCTTCTTTAGTGCTCCCCTAAAATAAGAATATAATCAATAACATGTACATACAAAGGAGAAATCTAAATGATAGAGAAGACTAGATACATTATTACCTAATTGCTTTCATAGCTTCAATATCTTCTAGTCTGGTCCCTCTTGCAATTATGTCAATGATATGGCATCGGTGCTATCCTTTCTTATCGCTTTACCCTTATGTCTTTTTAGTTTTAGACCTACCGCCTACATCCAAATAACAAGACGAGTACTCATCTAGCAATCGCTTCATGAAGAGACATATAATTTGTTGTGTTCGAATCAACAACCATGTCAAAGCTAAAACATTTGCAATCTTCCCTACTTGTCTTATGGTTGCCCAACAATTTAATTTCTAGCTTGAAACCATTCTCGTTATTCAGAATCAAATAGGGTTTAAGAAATTGGTACATTAGTAGTACATCGAGGAGCACTAATAATTATGGACTTACTCTTGCAGCCAGTCATTTTGGCCGAGTCGATGCCATCTTCGGGCCGGAGGTGCCGATGCCCCCTGTCCGCTAGACCCACCGGGCGGCCCCCCTACTAGCCATGTAGTACACTTGAGGTGCCTATCGCTGTTGCGACACCGTGTGTGTGTGGTGGTGGTTGGGGTGGGGGGCACTGGCCGGTGTCGCACCGCACGATGAGCCAGCCACACCTAGCTCGGGCCGTCGGATGGGCTCCTAGTGTAGCGCCACCCACCCCTCAGCCAAAGCTCGTGAGCTGCACTCAACAAATAATAACTAATTTTGGTCAACATAGGAAAATTTAATAGTTTAAGTAGACAAGTTATTGTTAGTATATATTATTGAACATGAGTTTTAATTCCAAATGACACATTTTAGATACCATTGAGTATCCACGATGGAAAACCAAACCCGATAGATTTCGAGGCCCCAAAACCAAAAAAATCGTGTTTGAAAAAACAATCCAAAACAGGAACCCGCAAATCCACGGATATCCGACCGAAACCGCCTCGATGCCATCTTTACCTAGCCGGGTCGAAAGCAATAAGAACTCCACCAAGGTTTGGATTGGGGATGGTCGGAACCGCAGGAGGCGATCCGGGGCATAAGATCCACTTGGCGCCCTCCCTCGCCAGCGGCGGCGCTTTGGCTAGGTCGCGCGTTAACACTGGGATAAAGGCGGGAAGAAGTGGAGGAGGTGAATCCGGGGCGGAAGTCCATCATGTGCCTCCCGGCGGCCGGGCGCCACGCCCGCCTTTGGTGAAACGTGGCGGCGGCGGCGGCTCTACTTTTTTTTGCGAGGCGAGGCGCCATCCATCTTGTGAACGATATTGATGTGGGAGGGTGCATGACTGAAGAATAACAAAAGGGTCCAATCGCAACCCAACACAGAGTGTACTAATGAACTTGAAGGCCGTATAGCCAACCAATATTCATTGCAAGGCCATAGAGCAATGTTCAAGAAAAGGGTCATACATCTAATACCCATTTTTTGAGGGCTCATACACCTAATTCTCCCAAACAATAACAAACAAACACATTAGTCCAACTTAGCCATATTGATCATCAACACAAAATCCATCCATTTTCCTTACAGCGTGTTGCCTCCTATTGAATGGCACGTCCTTCTCCTAAATCTAAACCTATAATAAACAAAAGTCGATTTGCATGAGGTTTTAGAGTTACGCATAAACATTACTAAATGTTCATTACTGTTATTTCAACACTAAGGTTATCCATAATCAAATAACAAAAGTATGTATTTCTTATAAAAAAATGAAAGCTAGCTTGCATCCCGTTTCTCTGCAAGTTTTAAAAGGACTAGGTTCTACCTTTGAAAAACAAGAAATCTGAGAATCCCGGATAGGTGGAAACCCAGCCAGTTAAAAAAAGTATAAAAACAATATGTACTTCAAACCATGTTTTCCCCTGCACTTTTCAGTTCATCGCATAATCTGATATGGTTTGGGAGGGGCTACATGTGCATGTTTTAAAATAATTTTGAACCATAATCTTGTTTTGACATCCTTTTGAATCATGATTTCAATCAAAATTAATCTGAAAAATGAGATTCAATGCTCATGTTTTATTACTGATTTTTTTTTCCTAACATACTATTTAAAACTTTTTCCTGTTCCAAAATTTACAACACATCCTTTGAACAATTAGTGTATAATTAAAGATGTTAAAGTAGATTTTGATTAGTTTCTAATCATGCTGATCGAAGGTGTTCAATCAAGAAATTTGTTCAATTTATCTTTTCATTCATTCTGGCCGTAATTTGTTAGCGTGTGTGCGTATACATCCATCCCATAGCTTACATATGATCCATTGCATATTGCCTATCATTTATCATTTTTTTTTTTTCTCCCTTGCTACAACTGTACCATAGACCCTTTCTACGACATGGTGGACATCGAGGATAGCTTTAATTGTGCGTGTCTATGGCTTTCGGTAGTAACATTGCAAGGAAGCATGATGTCCCTAGTCCCTCAGGAGCAAACAAAGGGGTTCAGGGGCTCTAGCACCCACCCCACCCCCCCCCACCCACACACACACACACACACACACAAATCCCGCTAAACTAACTCCACTCTAAACCTCTGTTATTCAACCCCTTCATCCTCATCCCAAATTTGCGCCACTTGCTGGTCCTCTAAAAGGTAGTGACAGTGCCTCCTCCATGTACCCTTGAGGTGATCCCACTTAGGTGCTTAGTCACCTCGTTCTCTGCCTCCATGCAAACCGTGGGTGTAGACATGAGTGTCGCCGTGTCGGTTATGCACACCTAGATCTCTATCACGTGACAGAGAGAGGATAGCTTGTATGTCAGTAAGTGAAACTGCTAATATATGAAACTAAATATCATTTTTGTTAATACATAATTTTCATTAAAGGAGACATGAGGTTCGGCATGTACACTTAAATCTGACATGGTGGGATTACTATCACGAGAGATCGTAGGTTGTACGTCAGTAAGTGAAACCGCTAGTATATATGCAAACTACATATCATTATTTTTTGATACATAATTCTCATTACAATTAAGTTTCGGATCTCCTTGTGCCATGAATCAAAACCTGTGGTACTGGTACTTGGATAGATAGCTTTCTGCGCGTCATCTCCCAGGACCACACAGCACGAGCCCCCGCTCTGCACGAGCCATGCCGTCCTTGCGCTTGTGCTTGTGCACCATCGACCTATCCACAGATTATAGCTGCCCGCAAGAAACCTCCTCGCGTGTCGCGTCGCGTCATCATCAACCGGCGGCAGCGCGCCGCACGCGCACGCCACCGGCCGCATGCGATGCGCGGCCACCTTGTCGGTAGCGCCGGCCGCCGCCTCCTGCTCTTGGCACTTGTGCACCAGCCGTCGTCGTCGGTGTCGTGTACTCGTGTTCCCTTCCAAGGCTCCCGTTCCAAGGCCGCAGGCGCCGATGGCCGGAGGCGGAGCGGGGGCGCTGGCCGGGCTCGGAGTGTGCGCGTCGCTGGCGTGCAACGTCGCCTGCGTCGTTCTTCCTCCGCAGCAACGTCCAAGGGCGGCTGCGGCGCGGGTGTGCGGGGGAGGTTGGGCGCGGGCGGCGTCGCGGCACAGCGAGTGGAGGAGGGCGACGATGGGGAGGCGCTGGACCGTGACGTCGCGCTCGCGCCGGACGCCGTCTCAACCTCGCGCCGTGCGTCACGTCGTCGCAGGGTCGCGGCACGAGGTAACTTCCTCTCGGACAGAACTCAACTGAAGCTTGGCTCGCGTTGTGCATGCACGCAGTGGCGAGCCGGCGATGTACGAGGCGTTCTGGAGGGAGGTTGGGGACCGCGCGGCCACCGTGATCCGCGGATGGCAGGTGATGAGCTACTCCTCCGACGACGCCGCGCTCTGCTGGTTCCTCGAGCCAGAGCTGGAGCGCGAGGTGCGCCGACTCCACCGCGTCGTTGGAAACGCCGTGGTCGATGGGTACCACCTCGTGGTCGGCACCGGCGCCACCCAGCTCTACCAGGCAGCCATGTACGCGCTCAGCTCGACGGCGCACACGGACCAGCCGGACCCCGTCGCCTCGCCGGCGCCGTACTACTCAGTAAGATGACACAACGCACGCAGAGTGTTTGTCTTACTGCAATGCGATGCGAAAGTTTTGTTTTGGTTTTTTGGCCTCCACCCGTTCCAGTCGTATCCGCCCCAGACGGACCTCTTACTCTCGGGCTTCTACCGCTGGGCCGGCGATGCCAACACGTTCAACGGCGATCAATGCATCGAGCTGGTCTGCTCGCCGAACAACCCTGACGGCGCTATCCGCGAGGCTGTCGTGCGCTCCGCCGGCGCCAAGGCGATCCATGACCTGGTATACTACTGGCCGCAGTACACGCCCATCACCGGCCGCGCCACCCACGACATCATGGTCTTCACCTTGTCCAAGATCACCGGCCACGCCGGCACGAGGCTCGGGTACGTACTACGTTCGTAAAGGATGCCCGATTCCGGAACGCTTCGGTACGTTTGTGACAACGACGGCGATGGCTTCTCCTCAGATGGGCGCTGGTGAAGGACCGCGACGTGGCCAGGAAGATGGTCTACTTCGTCGACCGCAGCACCATCGGCGTGTCCAAAGAGTCGCAGCTGCGCGCCACCAAGATCCTCGGCGTCGTCTCAGACGCCTACGAGGTCGTGCCGCCGGGCAGCGACGGCAGCGCCGTGCCCGGCCTCTTCGACTTCGCGCGGCGGCGCTTGAGGAGCGCTGGAGCACCCTGCGCGCCACCGTGGCGGCCTCCGACGCCTTCAGCCTACCGGAGGAGACCTCGGGTTACTGCAACTTCGCCAAGCAGATCGCGACAGCTTGTCCTGGTAACAATGAACTGGAATTAACCAAACTGCATGTCTGAAACTCTGAATTCTTCTTGGATCGATTTGGCTTGTTTGTAGCGTTCGCGTGGCTGCGATGTGAGAAGGAAGGCGTCGAGGACTGCGCCAAGCTGCTCGCCGGCCACAAGATCGTGGCTCGCGGCGGGAGCAGTTCGGAGGAGACGCGCGATGCGTCAGGATCAACATGCTGGACAGGGACAATGTGTTCAACATGCTTGTTCAGCGCCTTTCCGCTATAAACTGAGCAGAGTGAATGCATGGAGTGGCAGCAACCAGCAAAGAAGAATAAAGGAAATTGCTATTAAACAGAAGCCTGATTTCTTGCAAAAGTTCAGGCGACTTGTGATGGCCAATGGTCATAGGCATTCTTCTTGCTTTTCTCAGCTCAACAGCAAAGTAGTAGATGGTGTCTGTCGCCTGAGAGCTCAGGCAACTGAACTCTAGGAGATGTGTTTTAGTAATAGCACCGGGGAGGTTTTAGTGTTTTACCGTACTGTTTCAGTTCAAAAAGGTTAAAGAAATTTGAGCATTTTTTTTAGATAATGGAGTTCCAGCTGACTTAAAAACAGAGCTAAAAAAGTAACATAGAATTTTAAATGTAAGGGTATGTTCAATGCATACCTTATTACCCCAAGAGTTGCATGAAGACAACGATAGTTTATCATTGAGAGACAGTGATTGAAGTGTTATATACATCTCCCTTCTTTAAAAAGAAAAAACAATAGGTACTTTTCTCTCTCAAGGCAAAAAGAATCGTCAAGTTTGTCAATTCTGTACAGTCCTACTGAAACCTATATAACTAATAATTCGCACTAATATTTAACAGCTCGTACAAATCGGCGTCTGGGAGTTCTGATCTTCAGGGCTTCAAGCTGCCATGGGAAGAAGGGAACCCCCACTGTACTCAAAGGCCTGCTATCTACATCAAACGTCGAGGTTGACGTGGATGCAGTGGAGTATGGGAGCTTAGGTCCAACCTTCATCATTCTTGATTCAATGCTGAATGAAGAACTCATAGACATTGAGCCAAATGTGATCCCATTGTCCTGCATTATCGCCTCAATCTCCCTCACAATGCTGTTCATTGAGGGCCGGCTTGTTCCCACCTCCTCAACGCATTGCAGTGCTAGTTTTAGAAACCGTGGGAAGCCGAGGAGCCCCCCCATTTTCTGAAGAACCGGGTCCATTACATCCTTGAGCCCATAGTGCGTGGCATCCTCCTCGTCTAGTGCCATTTTCACCTCACGGACAATGTACTTGTTGTTGTGTATTGGTGGCTTAGCCACTATGAGTTCTAGGAGCACTACACCGAAGCTGTAGACATCGCTCTTTGCTGTGAGTTGCTGGGTCATGTAGTATTCTGGGTCCAGGTAGCCCTGTGCAGATTCAAATAATTTGGATGTGTTGATTAGTGAGTGTACTGTCAAGTTAGGATGAAAAGCAGCATAGCATGCATGCCATAACAATCGTTTTGTCTCATACAGTGATACAAAGTGAAAGCTCACCAGTGTTCCCTTGACATTTGTGCATAGTTGCCCTTCCTCACTGTCAGATACAAGCAATGACAGGCCAAAGTCCGAAACCTTTGCAGTCATCTTCGTCAAGGAGAATGTTCGTCGACTTCACATCTCTGTGAATGATTGGAGGATTGGCATGGTCATGGAGGTATGCTAGCCCTCTAGCTGAATCCAGAGCAATCTTGATCCTCCTGCTCCAGTCTAATTGTATTCCTTTCATACCTAGTGACGATTCACAGAAATTGTAGCCCAAAATCAAGAGATTTTACAGTTAATCAACAAGAGGAACAACAATAACAAAATGTAACTAATAAAATGAGATGAAAAACTTACCATATAAGGCCTCGCTTAGTGTTCCATTAGGTATGAACTCGTAAACTAACATCTTTTCGCCCTTCTCAAAGCAGAAACCGACCAGTCCAACCAGGTTATTGTGATGAACCCTGAAAGGAGCTCTATTTCTGTCTTGAACTCAAGGCCACCCTGCATGGACCCTTCTTTGGATCTCTTGATTGCCACTAACTGCCCGTCTGGAAGTTTTTCCTCGGTAAACCTGTTACATTGGAATCAGAAAACTGTAAACCTGTACTGAACAAAAGAATAATACTGTGCTTTCAGTACTCAAATGCATTGTTTGCTTACCGTTCCATAGCCTCCAGCTCCAATTGCATTAATTTCTCGGAAGTCATTGGTGTATAACTTGAGTTCTTCCAATGAGAAGAATTTAGCACTATTAAGTTTTGGTGCTTCACCAATATCTTCTCCCATTGATCCCCAAGACGCTGAAAAATTAGTAAATGGATCAAAAACAAATCAACATTAGATGAAAGCATACAATATTGACTGTAATTCCTCTCAAAAAAAAAAAAAAAGACTGTAATTCTCTAGTAGAGTGCATCACCAAAAGGATCGTTGATGGACACAAGCATCTGGGCCCGTTTCTTTTGACGTATAGCGTAAAATCCAACCAGAGCAAGCCCCACGACCAGGAGAACAGATCCAGTCACAACGCCAATCAACACAGCTCGAGAAGCTGCACACCATCAGTCACATTTTAGACTTGCAACTATGGAGTATCAGAAACAACAAAGAAGAAATGAGCTGTTACTTTTGTCGTGGAATGGGTAATGATTTGCTTTCACATAGTAAGGCCCGAACTCTTCCGGTGGCTTGTAAGTCTGAAGGGTAAGGTTGAAGCAGTTTAACACTTGAGAGTAGTTGAACTTTTTCTGGTTTACTGGGCATGACTTGATATCCACATTCAGGTAACCAACTTCGTCATAGTAAGGTATCAATCCTAGCCGGTTCGGGTACAGCTTCTCAGTTGCCCAGAGAGATTCTTCTCCAGAACAGGAAGGAACTCGAGTACATTGGCGAAGGAAGGAGCTCTGAATACGATAGATTCTATAAAAGGATATGCACATTGCACATCCAAGAGAGGAGGCTGAGATGGGGATTCAGTTTGCATGCCCATGCATGGATTTGTGTCTGACAGAAGAGAATCATTGCAGAGTGGATTTCCTTCAAGCCTTTGAGAAAATTAAAGAATTTGGTGAGAAAGGAATGTACATGCTGTCAGAAAACTAAGTATTGAAATTAGCAGTGATACACACTTGACGCTTTTGTTGAAGCCGTTGTACACTGTAACTGAGGTTATTTTGTTGTTTTGAATATCGACAACATCGAGATGTGTGCTTATATTGTTTCCCATGTCAAGCGTGCCATTCAGTTCATTATCACTCAGTACTCTGCAGCAAGCTCGACAAGTTAGTGTATTTTGTTAAATACACAAGATGGAGAGGTGTAGTAATTTTAACATGTTGGCTTACAGATGCTGCAGTTGAGGAAAACTGAAAAGCTGCTGTGGCAGTTGCCCGAAAAGCCCAACTGACTGCATTGTACTGAAGAAAAAGGAGGGTCATGTAACACTGCAACTGTACAGATTAATTTCAGATGAGGTTTGTGACTTACAGGGTCATTATGCTATTCAAATCTGAGAACCAGCTTGGGACGTTAGAAGGATCAAAGCTGTTATTACTGATATCCCTGTGGAAAATGGAAAGCATGTCAAGCGCAGTACGAGAGTAAATTTCTAGCACAATTGGCTTGAGCTTGAAGGAAATTCTTACACATTTTCCAGCTGGCCCATCCTGGTCAAATTAGGAATTGGTCCACTTAGCTTGTTATTTGAAAGCATTCTGTTATTTCCACAAAAAATGTTACAGGTGACACAACACAGAGGTTATCCTAATAAAGTAAAATGTTGTAATTGGACAACTTACAAAACTTGGAGATTAGTCAGGTTGTTGAGAGCAGGAACTGGTCCCATGAAACTATTGTCATTTAGACGACTGTATTCGGAGAGCACAACAATATTAGCAGCTTCCAGAACAAATACTAACTGCCAGCAAACCATAGAGCAAGTTTTATGAATACTTACAGTACTTCAAGTGTCGGAATTACACCAATAGATGCTGGAATCTGTCCAGTAAATCTGTTTCTGTCAAAAAGGCTGGACAAAAGAAATCATGGTTAGAAAATTCCCAGTGAATGACAACGCAAAGTTTAAATCTCTGATCTGAGTCACTGACATATGCTTGAGGTGCATGCTGGAGTTGAAGAGAGAGTCTGGGATTGAACCTTCGAGCATGTTTAGATTAAAATGGCTAGAAACAGCAGAAGAAACAGATTTATGAGTGATGGACACATATAAAGAATAAGTGACAAAACTGATGTCATTTTATGACACTACTAACAAGTGTTGTGCATTAAGAAGCTGGTCCAATCCAGTTCCATTATCTCTGGAGGTTGGGAGAGGTCCGGTCAACAGATTATCAGCAAGGTCCAGCCAGGTGACACTTGAGAGCTTGCCTAATGAGGGTGGGATGCTACCCGTTAGTTTGTTTGAGTTCAGAGCACTGCGCAAAAGCAACAAAATAAGGAAATAATTAATATCCTATTGATATATTTCACTATATAGGCAACTGTTAATAAAAACAACAATAGTCTTACAAAAATTGGAGTTGTGACAAGTTTCCTAGTTCGCTCGGAACAGGACCATTGAAACTGCAACCGATCAATCCTCTGCAAAATTAATGGATAAAGATGAAGGTGGTAATCAGTAAGGTGTAGGAGAGGATTAGCATATTGGTCCCCCTATTCGTAACAGAAACTGTTGCAACTTACAAATATTCAAGCTTAACCAACTTTCCAATGGCAGCTGGCAGTGGCCCACCAAGATCTCTGTTTGAGGACAGATCTCTGCAAAGCATTGCTCAGAAAGTGAGTGATTCAGTGTCCTAATGTAAATAGTGAAACACAATAGAAGCATATTTAGCATCTTTGAGGAGACAAAGTTACATGATAGAAATACTCACAAGATCCTTAGTTCAGTCAGACTTCCTATATCATCGCTCAGAGTGCCACTCATGCCCATACCAAACAGATTCCTGTGATGGCAAAAACAAAAAAAAATATTGTTAACAAGAACAAATTTCAGGATCTTGAGCAGACACTGACATCGGCGGGATCAGCTCTACTCACAGTGATGTGACCCTTCCATTTTCATCACACAGAATACCATCCCATTTGTCGCAAGGACTGTTGGACTTTCCCCAGCTAGCAGGCACATTTTTTCCATCTCTTCATCAAGGATCTGAGAGCAGCCTCTGTAAGAGAGAGAAGGGTGATAACAATTTGTCAATGAATTTTTGGTCATTCGATTTAATGATCTCATTAATATACTTCAATAATAAGAAAAAAAATAAAAAATTGAACCATCAAAAGGTTCTATATCTAATATCCAGAAACTGGAAGAAATTAAGATTAGAAATTATTATCTGACTGAATATATAACACCAAGAACATTTTCAGAAAAGGAGCAGGGAAGAAACAAATTTTGCATTGCTTTGTTACCATTTCCACACGCGTCTCATCCAAACAAATTACAAAATCCACCCAAATAGTTTAATCAGCAAAACGGAGGTATTTGATTTCCACTATTTAGTTCAACTGGAAACTAATAAAGTCGCACAACCAAAACTGAACCCCGAATCCGACCAAGTACGCCTAGACAACCAATAAACTGTTATTTAGAAAAAGGCTTTTGCTACCAATAAACAGTATTTGGGCATATAATTACATAAAAGAACAGGCAAAACCCATGAAAGTATCTCTAATCTTCGGTTCGCACACCCAAATTCAATGAATTACACACAAACTAACAAAAAAGGAACTTACCATCTTGCTGGTTGGTGTTGGCAGAGGCGGTTTTTGATGCGGCAGCGCACAGAAGCAGCAGCAACAAGAGCTGCCCCTTGCACATCTCCTCCCTCCCCGAGCCCGAACTGCAAGAGAGAGTCCTTTCCTGCTGCGCTCCGATCTGGCGTTCTCCTCCCCAAACCTCTCGACCTAGCAATTGCTAGAAAAAGGCTCTGTAGCCACCACCCACCAGCGAAGAAGTCTCCGATATGGGAGGAGGAAGAAGCTGAGAAGCGAAGCACGCCGATGCAGAAGCAGTCAGTCGTGCCTGAAATAAGAGCTTCCTTCCTCAACTTTTTGTTGTGTACTCGGTCAAAGTGACTGACATTTATATTTATAATATCAGTAGGTGACCTCTGTTCCTTTCAAAGAAAACGACTGACATTTTCAAAAGCGCGCCGTTTACATTTTCTGTCAGGTGCTGTTGGCTTGGCTTCTAGGTTGTTGAGTTCGATAAATTTTAAACTCAGTTCCTAACCATAACTTATGCCATAGGTTAGTCATGTTATACTTTTTTCAATAAATTGTTTGGATCACTGTCACAACCATAACATGCTATACTTTTAATCAGTCTATTGTACACGTCATGGACTTGTTTTCGTGTTAAACTTTATCACAAGTATATGCTGATGGTTAGGACCATCGTCGAACCTGCCCACCCGGGCTCAATCCCTCGACTTGGTACGCGGTGCTTGCATTTTTTCGAATTTATTATAGTATTTATCGGCGTTATGTTTTATATAAGTGGTAAGTGACGTTCTCATCTACAACGAGGCGCCTGTGGTGACTTTGGAACTCTCTAGATCTGTTGGATCAATCATTTAGGCGCTCATGGGAACAGGGGTTTTACGTACATGCGGTACTCGGGGATCTCTGGATCGCTCAGTCCCTTCGGAAGTCTTCATGGGGAGTAGGGTTTACGTACGTGTGTTTAGGGTTTAGGGTGTGTAGGCATCTACGTTAATACTGTGTAATTCTAAAAAAAAAAGTATATGACTTCAATTTTGCTCTTCACAATTTTATGGCAACAATAATGGGTCTGTCAAAATCTGTTAGACAGATAAATAGCAAAATTATAATAATAATTGGTCAAAAGATTGAATGTGGCTAACTATGACGCTGACTAGACAATTCCTTACGGTTGGAGAGCAAAAGTTCAAGGTGCTAAACCGCTAATAGAACACCAGTGTATTTATTTTCTCAAAGGAATATCCGTGCCTTTTTTTTTTTTCATTTTTGTGAAGCAGAGCAGTCGTTGAGCATTATTAGGAAATAAATTATTATTAAGTGTAGTTCCATATATCCTTGTCAATTGAAAGCATCGTTTCAACTAATCTGTTTGTCTAACTTACAGCTTTTTGTAGAAATTTGCACGACTTCATTATTATGCAGAGGACTCTTAACGAAAATTGCATTGGATTGACCTCTTGCGCTAAAAAAATCTCCGGTACACAGTATCTCCTATCGTCGTAAATAGCTAAGGACATATTTTTTTACTGCAGCAAATTCTCAATAGCATTCTTCTTTTCTTATGCCCACTGACCTTTCATCAAAAGGTGACCCCAATATCATCGGACCATCTCAACTACGACTTCTTAGCTATCTCTTTTCTCCTTTCTTATGAGTATTAGGGATTATATATTGGATACTGTTGTAAGAACTCCTCCAATAAAAAAAAAAAAAAAAAAAAAAATATATTAGGCTACTATTAAAATAAAAACATATTAAGGGTACGTTATTGAAAAATCGGTAAAAATGATCTAAGAAAATGAAAATTTTTGATGAGCCAACGGCTATCCAGATCTCGTTGACCAAAACAACACGTTGCCACCAAAGCCCAAGTCGAATGTTCAAATATTTGGCATTTTTTTTTTTTTTTTTTTTTTTGAAAGTCAGGTGGATTTTCATTTGACCAAAACAACACGTTGCCACCAAAGCCGCAAGTCGAATGTTACATTTTTCGCACCTCAAAATTAATAGTTTTGGGCAAAAAGATTTGAACTCTTCAATCAAAATACTTGATGAATGAAACAGACCTTTGCTTTTAAATAAGATGTTCATCTACGTCACGACTCACGCATCTGTAAGGTTCACAGACGCGTACCATTAAGATGCATCTCTAGTATTCTGTCGACCATGGTCAAAGGTTCAGCGGAGAGCGAGACAAATTTGTGTATTGAGAAAGCGTGTTTCCACACAATAAATGTCATATCATATAAGTGTGTTGTATGACCTAAGTCTATAGTCCCATGTTGAGTTAACATATACTAAACTTGATTCTAAATTGTAGTTCGTTTGCTTTTTTTCAACCTTTGATCACTCGTCTTATTTAAAATTTTGTATAAAATATCATTTTTTTTTATTGTGGTTTGCTTTATTAACAAATGGTCTTTAAGAATGACTTAAATTTGATTATTTTTGTGCAAATTTTTTGAATAAGGCGAGTGGTCAAACTTACGGTCAAAAAATCAAACTAACTATAATTTAAAACGGAGGAAGGATATTTCTTTCTGTTTCAATTCTAAATTATTTCAATTCTAAATTATAAGTCATTCCTTGCCAAACATTATTATAAAGAAACACAAAAGGTTCAAGACATCAAACTGATATATTATAAAAAAATATGAATAATAAAAAGAATCTAATGATACTTAGTTGGTATCATAGATTTGGTCAAACTTGAACTCTCCAAAATTTTAGAATTGACTTATAATTTAGGACGGAGAGACCCATCTTGTAATATGATTATGATATCATGTACAAGTGTTTTACTAGACGTGCAAATGCATTTTTTTTTTTACAATTGCTAGCTGACTCACGTCTCCGATATTTTGGGCCCAAACTCTTTTTGCCACACTTGCTGGCAGAGTTTTTGCTGGGAGAAACCATGCCGAGAGTTATCCAACGACATCACCATCCCGTCCCTGCCATGGCCACCGTCCGTTCCACACTCTCCGCCAGTCACCCACCGCCATCTCCATCTTCACCTCCCACCCACACCCCCAGTCGCCACCTCTCCCCGCCACCGCAAGCCTCTCACCACGACCGCAGCCGGGCACGCGGCGCTCCAGCCCTCCGAAGCGGCGGCGCTCCTCACGGCCGCGGCGCGGGCCCGCGACCTCCGCCTGGGCCGCGCTCTCCACGCCCGCCTCCTCCGCACCGGGCCACTCCTCGATGCCGACGCCGTCGTCGCCAACTCGCTCCTCACGCTCTACTCCAAGTGCGGCGCTGTGGCCGCCGCGCGCAGCGTGTTCGACGGAATGCCCCTCGGCCTGCGGGACCTCGTCTCCTGGACGGCCATGGCGTCCTGCCTCTCGCGAAACAGCGCGGAGGCGGAGGCGCTCCGCCTGTTCGGCGAGACGCTCGAGGAGGGTCTCCTGCCGAACGCGTTCACGCTGTGCGCCGCGGCCCAGGCATGCTTTATTAGCGAGCTCTTCCACTCGGGTGGTGGCGCGGTTCTTGGTTTGGTGTTCAAGTTGGGTTTCTGGGGCACTGACGTCTCGGTGGGTTGCGCTCTGATTGACATGTTTGCGAAGAATGGGGATTTGGTGGCGGCGCACAGGGTGTTTGATGGATTGTTGAAGAGGACGGTTGTCGTCTGGACACTGCTGATTACACGCTATGCGCAGAGTGGCTATTCTGACGAGGCTGTAGAATTGTTTCTTGACATGCTGGATAATGGATTTCAACCGGATCAGTACACCATGAGCAGTATGTTATCGGCTTGCGCAGAGTTGGGATCATTTAGGTTGGGGCAGCAACTGCACTCTCTAGCGCTCAGGCTTGGACTGGAATCAGATAGTTGCGTGAGCTGTGGGCTTATGGACATGTATGCAAAGTCTCATAATGGACAGTCCTTGCACAACGCGAGGGAAGTCTTCAATCGGATGCCAAAGCATAATGTGATGTCATGGACAGCACTTTTGTCAGGGTATGTGCAGCGCGGATCGCAGGACAACCAGGTTATGATACTGTTTTGCGAGATGTTAACTGAAGGCATCAGACCAAACCATATCACATATTCTAGTATGCTTAAGGCGTGTGCAAACCTTGGCGATCAAGATTCAGGCAGGCAAATCCATACCCATTGTGTCAAATCCAGCCTAGCTGCCTTAAACGTTGTTGGGAATGCTCTGGTAAGCATGTATGCTGAATGTGGTTCCATGGAAGAAGCTAGACATGCGTTCGACCAGCTGTATGAAAAGAACATGGTATCCTTCAGCGGCAATTTAGATGAAGATGGGAGAAACACTCATCAAGATTATCAGACTGAAAGAATGGAGTTAGGAATCAACACCTTCACATTTGCTAGTCTGATCAGTGCCGCCGCTAGTGTAGGGTTAGTAACCAAAGGCCAACAGCTGCATGCCCTCTCACTGAAGGCTGGATTTGGGTCAGATAGAGCCATAGGCAACTCTCTTGTGTCTATGTACTCTAGATGTGGATACCTAGTAGATGCTTGCCAAGCCTTTGATGAAACGAATGACCATAATGTGATCTCATGGACTTCAATGATCAGTGGTTTGGCAAAACATGGGTATGCAGTGAGAGCTCTGGAATTGTTTCATGATATGATCGCAGCCAGGGTGAAACCAAACGATGTCACATATATTGCCGTTTTATCTGCATGTAGCCATGCTGGTCTAGTTAAAGAAGGGAAAGAGCACTTTAGAATGATGCAGAAGGATCATGGACTCATACCAAGGATGGAGCATTATGCTTGCATGGTTGATCTGCTTGGGAGATCAGGCCTTGTTGAAGAAGCACTAGATTTCATCAACAAAATGCCCTGTCAAGCAGACGCATTGGTCTGGAAAACACTCCTTGGTGCCTGTAAGACCCACAACAACATGGATATCGGTGAGATTGCTGCTAACCACGTCATACAGCTCGAACCACAAGATCCAGCCCCCTATGTCTTGCTCTCCAACTTGTATGCAGATGCTGGTTTGTGGGATCAAGTAGCCAGGATAAGGAGTCTAATGAGGGATAAAAACCTGATGAAAGAAAAAGGGTTGAGCTGGATGCATGTTGAGAACACCATTCACGAGTTTCGAGCTGGTGATAGCAGCCATCCACAGGCAGAGGAGATCTATACGAAGTTGGAGACGCTGATAAGAGAAATCAAAGCCATGGGCTATGTACCGGACACCAGCATAGTCCTCCATGACATGTCGGAAGAGCTCAAGGAGCTGTGTCTGCTTCAGCACAGCGAGAAGATTGCTGTTGCATTCGGTTTGACCAGTTGTAAATCAGCAATAAAGCCAATAAGGATATTTAAGAACCTCCGTGTATGCACTGATTGTCATTCAGCACTCAAGTACGTCTCTAAGGCCACTGGTAGGGAGATAATATTGAGAGATAGCAACAGATTCCACAGGATGAAGGATGGGGAATGCTCATGCAGAGAGTACTGGTAACAAGCAAGCTGGCTCACGTAGCCACGTTTAGCCGAAGAGCCATGTACAGTTTTTTTTTTTTTTGGGAAACAGAGCCACGTACAGAGTTTGGCGCACCAGATCACTATTGGCATTCATAGTTTCTGTAGCACCTTCACAAAATCATAAAAAGCATGAGTTGTGATAGATTATAGTACTACGGTAATAGATTATGTACAGTTATATGCACCCTCCTACCACCATAATACAAATTGTTTCGAGAGGTCAAACTTTTTGGCTTTGACTGGCATCGCAAGATGTAAGCAGAATTTTCAGAACCTAATTGCCGATTGCAGGTGATGAAAACAATTTTCATGTATTTTTCATTGCAAATCAAGAAAAACATGTCCAAAATAGGCAAGATAAACTGTCATATCTGCATGCTATTTGATACCATTTCGTGGTTGCATATGAGTTTAAGCATACAGTACAGCCATGAAAGCTTGTAAATCATGACACGATTATAAGCCATAACAAGCTTGTTGACTCAAGGCGTGGTAAAGATATACACCCATGAAAATGTTTACATGGACAATGGTAGACCACAATGAAATTCTCTTAGTTACAAAGCGCCCAAAGGCCAAACGGTGTAAAAAGGTTTCACGTGACCAAAAGGAAACTCGAGAAGAATATATTTGATATCACAGGTCAGAGAGCTGGATTCATGATCAACTGATGAGATCCCAATGCAAATGGCAAAATTAATTGATTGGCCATCAGTTTTGACATATTTGCAGCAGAAGAGACCGAGATCCACCTTTTTCTAACCATATGATTGACCATTTGTTTGAGCTAACTCTAGTACTCCCTTTGTTTCATAAGTCAAACTTCTTTATGTTTGACCAAGTTTAAAGAAAAATATACCAACATCTAGAACATCAAATTAGTTTATTTAGATTCTTCATGAAATACATTTTGATAGAGCATTATTTGAATACATATATGTTAATATATTTTCAAAACATTAGGTCAAAGCTAGAAAAGTGACTTAGGACAAAACCAAAGTGAACTATAATTTGGAACTGAGTGACATGTTTAATGCTTCATTTTCAAAAGATTGACATATTACGAATAACTCAAGGAAGATTATGATATGCTGGCAACAAATGCATAAGAAATTAAGATCCATAATTATCATTTAGGCCTTCGCAGTTCTGGTGGAAGCCACACACCAAGCATTAACGAATTTGGTCTAGCAAGGCCTTGCAATTCCATCAATTCCTCCTTGCTGTATTTTATCCTTTCATCTGTTCAAACGAAAGGCAAACTGGTTATCAATATATTGTAAAATGCAAAGCTCCAAGTAGGACTGTATTTGTAACAGGAAGTGAAGGGACACGACAGAATATCTAGCATCCTCACCTACAAAACAGATATCGCGTAGCCTACTTGGGCCAGCAAGACTGTTTCCAACTTCTGCTTTCACATGTGGAGATTGTCTACGTCTAGGTTTACGTAAATTGGGAACCACCAACAAAAATTTGCCTGAACTTCCTGCATGAGCTCATGCCTCAATTCAATCGTAGGATGACGCTTACAGAATGTTGAAATAGCATCGCCTGTTAAGATCCAACAGCCACTTAAATCCAACACACAGAGTGTGGCAGGGGGTACAAACTGTAAAAGCCCCGAGCTCGACAATATATTCCCGCAGAACCCAAAGGTGAATCAAATTGGAGGCAGCAGATAGCACATGCAAGGCAGGATCAGACAAGAAATCACTTTTCAGGTACAAATATTTCAGTGCTGCAAAAGATGCCAAGGGAGGTATAACTTCAGCGGATAGTGGTGTATCCTCAAGATTTAGACTTTCCAGATATTTGAGATGCTCAAATGCAGACATGGACAAAAATTTCTCGAAGTTACTTCAGTGTGAGAAAAACCTGTCATAAGATAAAATTTATTTTTCTGTGGCAGAAAGTAAATAGATGTAATCAAGGAAACAAAATATTTAGTAAGCAAGAGCACAACCTTTGATACTTGTCTGGCTTAAATCTATCGTTCTCAGCAAAGGCATCATGCCAATATATGCTAGAGCAGAGTCATCAATTTTTGTATTAGCTAAAGACAGTGAGGTGAGGTTTGGAACTGTCCCTGCCAGAATACATAGTGCCTGTGAAGTTATTCCAGTATTCTTGAGGCTCATATATTGCAAGTTTGTTCCAAGCTTCTCGCAATATGTTCAATTGCACCATCAGTTATTATGTTGTAGCTAAGGTCCAGATGCTCTAGATTTTTCCTCTTTTTTCAAGAAAGACAAGTTGCTTAACTTGCAACTAGATAAGTCCAAATGTGTCAGTGAGCTTGCTTTTGGATGCTAGAAAATACTTTATCAATATTGCCAAATGTAGCTGCAGAGGCAATAAAGTTTTCTAGAGGAACAGGAACTTCAGAATCCTCATCCCAAATAGAATGAATTTCACAGTTGCTCATATTTAGACAGCGTGTGGTTGG
Organism: Hyparrhenia diplandra; assembly: GCA_015847255.1. Lineage (NCBI taxonomy): Eukaryota > Viridiplantae > Streptophyta > Magnoliopsida > Poales > Poaceae > Hyparrhenia > Hyparrhenia diplandra. The sequence continues at coordinate 117,173 of JADLZK010012342.1, forward strand.
AGGGATTGATAAATGGTTGACACGTGTCAATGCAAGATTCAAGAATATCAGCCGTGCAAAGGATTTCAGAGCAGAAGCTCCCTCATTTGTAATTTTACTACCCCATATATCAAGATGCTCAAGTCTTGTCAATACCTAGAACAATAATAGAACTATAAGAAATCAATAGTCTGGTACATGCAACCAAAAAAATAAACAGTTGGCGCATATTAGTAGATTGAATGTATGGTTTGCAATTCCAACACAAACACCTGGATAGCAAAACACCTGGATAGCCCAAGAAAATGGTGGTACACCATAAGACTTATACCTGTAAAGACTGTAGGCTTTTGTCTGTCATGAGAATTCCACCCAGATCAAAGGAAACTTAGATTTGTCAGTGAACAAATGAGCATCACTCCATTGTCAGTCAATTCAGTCTCAGATAAGTGCAGCTTCTCCAAGCTTTCAATGGTCACTATATGTTTGATGCCAGCATCGGAGATCTTTTTGCACCTTGACAAGTCCAGCTCCTTTAATATGTTCATTCCTAAAGTAACAAAAGGAAATTATGTTGCAAATCATAGAACTCAAAAGCAGGGGCGAAGCAAGGCTATTTTGATGCTGTCACTTGACAGCAGTGGATTTTAAAATTCCAAGGCTCAAGTGTTGATCTAAGAGAAACATGACCATCAACCATTCTTTTGAACACTAGTTGCATGACATTGATGGTTCTCTATTCTGGATCCATCCATGTCCCAAAGTGTAATCATATGATCAAAGAAGTTTTAGCATCTCACCAGAGAGCGACCAGACAGCATCATTGTTGGACGTTCTTGCAGTCCGCCAACTTCAGGACCCTAAGGTACGGAAGGAGCCGAGGTACGCTAGCCACTCGGCGCCCACGGATAGAAATCCGCTAAGGTCAATCTCCTCCACCGACCGGCCAAACACCCTGCACATGATGGGAAACATGATTCGCCACGAACCAACATGAGGAACAATAGGAAACCCCATAAGAAGGTACATGACATTTTTAATAGGCATATACTATTCATATAAATGAGTAAGAAGGTTGTTCAACAGGGAATGCTACAGTAGTACAACACAATTTGCCATACAAGGTCATGTGCCCATCATACAAATGCTAATCCACATTGCCTGGTATATCCATTGAGCTACATGGTGCTACAAGATGCAATTCGAATTGGGGAGTTCGGGCGACAGAAGCTTAGTTGGTAGGGCTGGAGCCATAAACAGTGGAAAGAATCGCGCTCCCCTTGAATTGGGGAGTATGGAGGAGAAGCAGCCTTCAACTGCTGGTGGTTCTAGCCTCTGTACATGCCCGTAGGGTCAGCATTCTAGACAATGCACAGGTGCTCAAGAACCTTGTGGAGGGGAAGCCGCTGTGCTGAGTTCTTTACGAGCATCTCAGAAATCAAGTCCTCTGTGGCACGTGAAATAAAAGGTTTCAATTACTACCCTACTGTATGTGTTTCAAGCGCTCCTTAGCTGCAAAAGGTGGGACCACATAAAGGAATTCATAACAAAGAATACCCAGGTTCCATATGTCAACATGGTGATCATGTTCTCACATAGTCTGTTTTCTGTTGAAGGTCACAGACCAGCCAAAGTCGGCAATTTTGAGTTAACCCAAGGCTCCAACCAAAGATTTTTCTGGTTTGATATCCTGACGGATAACATGTTTCCCATCAAGGTAGATCGGAGCTCTAGCCAACGATGCAATATAAGGGGGCGTTTGGTTTCTTGGCCAGAGCTAGGCTCACCTACCCCCAGCGATTCATGCCTGTTTGGTTGGCAGGTGAGTGGGTCTCGGTTTCTGCACTATCAAGCCAGCGTGAGAGAGCCAGAACCGCTCTCCGGCATTGGCAAAGCGAGGCAAAGAGAGGCCAGGCGAGGCAAGCATGTTGGGCAAACGAACCAAACGCTCCCTAAGTTACTGAATGCCTCTCCCAGAAACCAGAAATGCTTGCATCATGTCAACTCCTTGTATAGTTGAACCTTCGCAGCATATTCCAGGATTAGGTAAACAAGGGTCTGGTCATACAGTCGAAGAACAATGAGAGCAGATGTTCGACCTGAGATTGTTTGAGCTGGCTCTTGAAAAGAATTTTCAAAGCCACAATCAGACTACTACCCGTTTTCTCTAGCTAGATAAGCAAAAATTGGCCCTCCCAAGAGTTTCCCACCCTTGAAATCAGACAGTACCCATCGCTTCTCGTTCGCATGGGAAGCCTTGCCCTCGCTGCCGAGCGACTCTATGGCGATCGCCATGGCTGGAAGACCGGCGTGGAGGGGGGAGGAGGAGTGGGTAGAAATGGGGACCGGGAGCGGAGAGACGAGGAGGAAAAATGGCAAGAACCCATAAACTCCCCAATCGGCGCGTCGAGCATCTTTACCAGGCAGCGCGAGGACGAGTGTTTAAAAGGCGGTGCAGTGAGCTTACTCGAGGAGGGAGGGGAACAGGAGGCGACGCGCGGCGAGGCGGCGGAAGAGCGCGTCGGCGAGCGGGGCCGGGAGGCGCTCCAGGGAGCGGCGCTGCCGGCGCCAGGCCTCGACAGTGGCGGGGCCGCGCGCTGCCGCGTCGATGCAGCGGTCTACAAGCCGGGCCCCGCCGCCGGTGGCGGAGCCGGAGGCGGCGGCCGCCATGGGCGTGGTTGGAGCGGGAGATTGGATTGGATCGTGACCGGATTGAGGAGGAAATGATGGGATGCGATCCAAAATGGGAAAAGTCGTCGGCAACCGTCAGCATGACCACGGACGGGACCTACTTATTGCATTGCTACAAACGATTTAGCATGATAAAAAATCGGAAAATCATTTCTAGTGAGAGAGAGGAAAGAAAAAAGAAGAGGAGCCAGAGCCGGAGCTGATTTGCGTCGGTGCCAGTTCTTGGAGTACAGGCCAATAATTACTTGGAGCATCGCTCACATTGTGGAGGGCCTATAATTTAATTAATCCATCTTTGACAAAATGCTAGAAGAAACACGGCATAAATAGTAATTTTGATTCGCATTTCAAATAGGGTCGTCCAATTCAATATAACATAACATTCGATAACTCGCAAGGGCAAGAGGATGAACACTTACTCCATCTCTCAAAGTCCCTCGCCAACCTAACCAAAACAGGACACACTGATACTCTTGGTCAGTTGGTCCTAGGAGGAAGAGGATGAGCAGTGGCGCATAATTTACCACACTTCTTCACTCCAATTTCAGCAACATAACCAAATTATGGTGCTGCTAAACAAACTCACCAAACTCCAATCCTAGCATTCTTCTAGCACATTGCCACAGTCGATCACCTAGCGACTTCGTCTTCACAGTAGCTTGTAGCCGGTGACCCAGACGTTGGCCGGCGTCCCGTGCTGGACGTACACGAACCTGAGGCTCTTACCAGCGCGCAACGCCGGCAGCCACTTGGGCGGCACGTACCCGTACCGCGCCTTGTCGAGGCCCCAGAGCCGGCCGCGGAGCTCCGAGACGCCGAGGTGGAGCTCCCGGACGGTCTTCCTCGACCTGTTGGTCACCGTCACCGAGTAGCGGTTGTACGTCGTGCGGCGCCTCGCCCACGTCCTCGTCACGTTCTGCTCGATCACGATCGTGGACGACGACGGCGGTGGCGCGTGATGACGGGGACGACGGCCAGACGTCTGGTTCGCGGCGGCCTCCGGGGCGGCAGCTGGTACTCTTCGAGCCCGGTGCCGCATGCCCCGGCGAGGCGGGCGAGGACGCCAAGCAGCGGCGCGCTGTTGTAGGTGGCGGCCTCCGTCTGCTCGTAGTTGTTCCGCTCGTCGGCGAAGTCGTCGTACTCGTCGGGCCCGCCGACGATGGCGCCCTCCAGGAGGTTGGGGTTGCCGGCCTGCCGCGGGTACCAGGCGGAGTAACCCTCCTGGCAGCTGACGAAGGACGGGTCCGTCCTGACGGACACGATGGAGGCGCCGCGGTGGTGCACCTGCCGCGGGAAGCTGCCGCCGTACCCGACCATGTAGCTGGTGCCCCGCGGGTTGTCGCCGAGGATGTAGTTCACCTGGGACCTGACGAAGGCGAGGATCTCGAAGGGCCGCGCGGCGCCCGGGGGGCACCGCACGGCGCCGCCGGTGGCGCCGGGCAGCGCCGTGGCGTAGTCCGCGTACACCGTCAGCAGGAAGGACGCGCTGGTGACGAACTGGAGGTTGTTCCAGCGCTGGTGGTACATGACGCCGCCCGGGGTCCGCGGCACGTTCACGGCGCCCTTGCCGACGCAGGAGCACACGAAGAACTCGGCGTTCTGCCGGTACCGCTGCAGCGCCGCGGCATGCGCGCCGGCGCGGCCCTGCAGGAGGAACTTGGCTGCCAGCACCTGCACGCCGGGGTACTTGACGTCCCACCCGAACTGGTTGATGGACCAGCCCGTGCCGCCGAGAGCGTCGCCGTTGCGGGCTAGGTACTCGAGGTAGCACCCTTCCTCCGTCGCCTCGTACAGCCATGCCGCCGCCCACAGAAGCTCGTCCTGGACCACGGGAACCACGTAGTCAGTCAGGTACTGCGAAAGAAAATGTGCAGACGATACTCCATTCCACATCACATCCGATTAGTTGTCTTGCTTACCCCGTATCCGCTGAAGGATCCGTAGTAGTTGCGAGCGACGGTGATGCTGGCGTCGTACTTGCCGCGGTACTTGTCGGCGAACTGGAACAGCTGAAAACGACGACATAGGAGGACATTGCAGATCAGAGGTGGAATGGAATGTTATGGCATGATTTCTGCTGAATTGGCCTGGGCACATTTGGGAGCAACTGGCCTCTACCTGCTTGGCATGTTCAAGGAGCAGGTTGGCGTAGCCCGGATAGGTGTGGCGGAAGGCGAGTGACGCGGCGGCCATGGCCGCGGCGGTCTCTCCGGCGAGGTCGGACCCAGGGTTCTGGGGGGTCAATGCGGAACGCCTGGCGGCTGGTGGACATGTCCTCGGGCCTCTGCCAGCAGCTGTGGTCCGTGTCGCCGTCGCCCACCTCGCCGTACAGCACCTCGGGCTCCGGGTGGGCCTTGATGAAGTAGTCGGTGCCCCACTTGACGGCGTCCATGGCGTTGCGCAGCCCCCGGCCGCCGCCATCTGCCTCCCGTACTCCAGGATGCCCCACGACATCATGGTCACTGTGAACGCCATCGGCAGGCCGAACTTCACGTTGTCCCCGGCGTCATAGTACCCTCCGACGAGGTCCACCTGGCCGGCGGCGAGACAAAAACAAAACAAAGAAAATGTTGTTGTTCAGAACACCAACGCACCCTGCCATGGTCACGAACTCACAATGCTAGCTAGCAATGGCATTGAACTTTGATGAATGACTAGTGCTATGAAGCGCATTGTGCATACTCCGTTGGCCTTTCCGTCGAAGAGACCGGAGTTCCCTCTCCAGGTGACCCTCTGGTTTGGCGGGAGCACGCCGGACCGCTGCGCCTCGAAGTAGAGGATGGTCTTCTTCAATGCCGCGGCGTAGTCATGGCCGCCAGCACACAAGCCGTGCTCACCACTGATGCAAGTGCCAAGAGGCCAAGTAGCGCAATCGAGTTCATGGCCATGGCAGTGCACCAGTGAGTGAGGCGAGCTGTATGCACTGTACCAGAGGGAGTGTGCAAGGGATCTCTGGATGGCTTTGGAGGGAGCTCAAAGCAGAGGTATTTATAAATTGGATTCGGAGGGAACTGAGGACATGGGTAAGAGATTCAAAGCTGGGCTTGACTACTTGTGTACCAGGCTGCAGTCCGATCGATCACCTTTCGGACTTTAGCAAGTGGATCATTCAAAAAGAAAAAGAAAAGAAAAGAAAAGAAAGAAAAGAAACCCCTTGTATGCTCATGATGCGACAGAGTTCTTTTCGTTCCCTATATACTTTTCTTGCATGCATTTACCCTATGCATTGTCCGGTCACCAAAATGGATAGCATCTTGAGTAGAACTATATAAGATTAAAAAAACAGATGATTTGCATATATGCTCCTCTGTTTCAATCAGCTAACAGATGATTTGCATATATGTTCCTTTGTTTCAATCAAGCTAAGTACAATGGTTTTGTTGATTTTAGGTAGGCCTCAATGGAGGTTTTCGAAAGTGTTTCATGCACATTAAATGCAGCGCCACATCATCAAAATTTTACTTTTTGCATGAAACCTTTAGAGAGAGAAGGAAAGAGTTTCACCATGGTGAAACCTTTGGGCCTGATTTCATGCGTTGAAAAAACCGTGGTGAAACCCCCATTGAGACAGAAATAGAGTTTCACCATGCAACTATGCAATTAAACCATGCAATGAGAGAGAGGTTGTGGGACCCTTGAGCCTATGAAATTGTGCAATGAAACTATGCATTGAGGGAGACGTCTATTTCATACCAAAGTTTCACATCTTGAAAACCGGAGGTGAAACTCTCCCATTGAGACGGCCTTAACACACGAGATTACATCTCCTAAGACAAAAGCATTCAGATGGAGTATGGTATAAGTCGGGCATTTGCCACATCATGCCATTTTGTTTTCGATAATGATAGGACGCTTCCCATCCTGTTGCTCCACCCCATTGCACGCCGCACACCCTCGGCCGAGCCAAGGCGGTCTTTGGTGGCGCGGTGGTGCTCGCTCTTCTTCAAAGACGTCTTTGCCGCCGCTCGTCGAGCCTCAAGATGGCAACGGGTAAATACCCGACGGGTAGTGCCTATCCATACCCGCACCCGCCGAGTAAATCTTACCCATCGGGTTACCGTATCCGCATGCGGGTAGGAAAATCATTCCATACCCGCATTCGCGGGTAAATTCTACCCGACGGGTAACCTGCACCAACGAACATACCCGAGTATGACATATGAAATGCTTTATAAATTCAAATATTTAATAAATATTAGGTCAATATATATGCACAAAAGCAAATCTAACATTAATTAGCAACAATACTAGTGTTATATATATAGACTTTAGTTGAATTGGCTCAAATTCTAGTGTTATATGGGCCAAATTTATTACGATTGTTAGTGATATATGCGGGTATTTATTACCCACGGGTAGACGGTATGGGTAGCATACACCGCACCCGCATTCGCACCGATGGGTAGAAGATTTCTTCCAATAACGTATCCGCGGGTAGAAAAATCATTCCACACCCGCATCTTTATCGGGTAAAACCCGTCGGGTATTCGGGTTTCGGTACCCGTTGCCATTTTGAGTCGAGCCAAGCCCGGTGCTGGTGGTGGTGGTGCTCTCGTGCGTTGTGGCTCAACGACAGCATTGACCCTGCTGGAATGGATAGGCCCGACCTCTAGTACTATATTGCAAAACACATATTTTAAATGTTTCATATGTTCAAGAGGTATGTTACAAATATTTTATACAGATGCTACAAAAGCAAATCGGAATGTTGCATAATTTAAAGCGCTGGTACGGCCTTTTTTTTTTTTTTTTTGGTATTCATGGACACAAGCATCGGGAAATTAGGTATGGGAAGTCTCCCCTGCGCGAAGTCAAAACATGCTGCAAGTCAAAGATGAAATTTGGCTCGAGAGCAAAACAAATCCGATTGAAGTTAGTAACAAATTGTTAGGGCCCATTTGGAACGCAGAATACAAAAACGAGAGGAAAGGAAAAAACACGAAGAATAGGGTGGAGTGAAATGTGAAAAACTATAGGTTTCAAAAACGAAGGAAGTGAACTGGAGAGGTGTTTGGAACACAGGAATCAAAATACAGGAAAGTTAACTTTTGGTGGGTCCCATGGCAGTGATTAACACAAGAAACAATGCATGGACTTGTCACCACGACGACAGGATGCTAGCCGATTCCTCATATCCCCGTCATTAACTCGTTTTCTCTCTCTCTCGACGCCCTGTGTTGCCTCGGGCAACCACGCAGAAAATAAAACATGAAGATCGATTTGGATTCTTTCTTTCCCGTAAAATGAGCATCTACGCCCATGGTTAGGAGGAAAGGAATTGACGAATCCCGTGTTCCAAACACCCTCACATGCTTTTTTTTTCCTATAGGAATAGGAACCTCCAAAATTCCTATGAAAAACTACATTCGCAGGAATACAAAAACGTAAGAAAGGAAAAAAACGTGAATAGGGTGGAGTGAAATGTGAAAAACTATAGGTTTCAAAAACGAAGGAAGTGAACTGGAGAGGTGTTTGGAACACGGGAATCAAAATACAGAAAGTTAACTTTTGGTGGGTCCCATGGCGGTGATTAACACAAGAAACAATGCATGGACTTGTCACCACGACGACGGGATGCTAGCCGATTCCTCATATCCCGTCATTAACTCGTTTCTCTCTCTCTCTCTCGACGCCCGTGTTGCCTCGGGCAACCACGCAGAAAATAAAACATGAAGATCGACCGGATTCTTTCTTTCCTGTAAAATGAGCATCTACGTCCATGGTTCCGGAGGAAAGGAATTGACGAATCCCGTGTTCCAAACACCCTCACATGCTTTTTTTCCTATAGGAATAGGAACCTCCAAAATTCCTATGAAAAAACTACATTCCAAACAGGCCCTTAATGAAAAAAACCTGCCAGTGCCAATGCATGCTTTCTCATGTACATAGTCAAGCATTTACATAGGAGCGGTCGGCAAGACACTGACAGTGCGCACATAAATAGCGGTATAGTCCTGGATCCTCGATGATAAATTACTACTAGCTCGGTAGGCGCGCTGCCGCCGCGCTGGTTCTGACCTGCGTTTTTTCTCCCGGCGGTAAACCGCGGTAAACCGCGGTTACCGTTAAAACCGTCCGTCCGTAACCGGAGGGGCCGGTATAAAAGAAGCCAAATTCAAAATGTAAAAATTTGAAAAAAATCGTTGAAAAATCATTCTGTAAAATAGTTCGTGATTTATAGAAGCCAATGGTATAAAAATTTGTCAAATTGGAGTTGGTTTGGTATAAAAAATTTCAAATCTAAGTTTGAAAAAAAAAAAAAAAAATACACAGCCGGCCCATTAAGGCCCATTAAATCATGAAGGTCGAAAAACATACTAAACACACTCAAATTTAAGTAATTTTGACATCATTGATTCTACAAATCATGAAGTATTTTTAGGAATTTTTTTAGCATTTTATAAAAAATTACATTTTGAATTTTGAAAAACCGTTCAAATCTGCTCAAACCGCCGGAAAACAGCTCAAACCGGCGGTATAAATTCCAAACCTTTGGTTTACCGAATTTTTACCGTTCGCCGCTAAGTTTGAATTGGTTGAATTCAAATTTCAAACCGTCCGAGAATCGGCGGTTTATCGAGAACCGGACCGGTTTATCAAACCGAGGCCGGCGGTTTCATATGACCGGTCGGTAAAAAAACGCAGGTTCTGACTGCCCATGATTTAAGTTTTTGGTGAACAATGGAGTACCATGAACAGGAAAGAAATCAGATGAACATGCCGTACATTGATATTTAAAATTTCGGATTAACATTGTTGAAACTGTTCAGTAAACGTCATGTCATAAGCAATGCTGAACAGTCGCTGGAGCACTGAGGAAGCTGGAATTTATTCCTGCATGAGGGTTAACTATATACTATTATATATTAGTGTATTGTAATTTGCATTCGAAAGGAAAAGGAGCCACCAATTTACTTTGCATGTGTTCTTGTCGGAGAGAGGTTTAGAACTATATTTAGTGACATACTACATGCTTGAGCAACAAGCGATTCTAGTGTAAAAGAAGACCGTACGAACGGAAAAAAAGAAAAGGAATGCGAAAAAAGCAGGAGCTTGAGTTGCAATTTTCTGGAGTATCTAATAAAGCTAAGAAAGGGAGAATATGGAGTACAACGAACTTCATTTGATAATTAACAGATAAGGGAGTATGCAGCACTCACGAGCTTCAGACTGCAGCATTCCAACAATATAAACGGGCAAGTATAGTAATGGAAATATATACGAGCAACAATATATCTCTGAGTTTAAATAAATTTGCTAGCAGTAGTAGGATGTATTTTAGGAAGAATTTAATAAATAAACTAATTTGATGACGTGAATATTAGTTCGTTTTCCAAAGTTGAGGTTTGAATGAAAAATCTTCCGGCCGGAATGCTTGGCGCCATTCATGGTGGGAATTGGCGGGGGTGAGCAGCCGAAGTTATCATGCACATGAGCACATGCACACACGAGAGTGTCCACAGACACGCTGCCGCGGCCGGAATAATTTTTCTCCTCTTTTTCGCGTCGTTTGATGCATGCGCGCGCGCCGGGCTGTGTGTGTTTTTGTTTGAGCCTTTTGACCTCGGCGGGGGCCCGCCGCCCGCCGGCGCCTCAGCTAATCAAGCCATGATTTGTGTAGCGTACACTAGGCACTTGCAGCAGGAGTGCAGTGCCGGCCTGCGTCCGCCTGCATGCGACAGGGTCCCGGGGACATCAAGTCCAAGCGCCCCCAACTTTTTTTCGGTGCACACACACTCCGTGTCATGCGGCAGAAATAATGTATCGGGGATAGCACGGATGGACAGGTCCCCACGAGGATAGTAGCCAGTGCTGTGGACTATGGAGACACGGAGTGGGAACACACAATATGAGTGTGTGTAAACTGGGTTTTCCTTTTGGGGTTCATGCCCTAATTTGGAGGCTGATTTGTACTACGAGTGATTGCTCGCGCGCTCCCCTTGCATTTCACAGCTGCAACATGCATGTGGAGTGGTGGTTCATGAGCAACATTCATCAAATAGTGCATGCATAAACTATTATGTTGTGGAAACAAACATTGCAAATCTCCACCAAATTAACCAGCTAAGCCGATTTTTCCAGCCTGTGCACAATTTGAACCTAATTCCAATGAGAACGTGCCCAAAGACATGGAAAATTTATAGAATTTGTTTGGGAAAGGTTTTCTACTCGATATGACCACCCCTCTATATACAAATGAGGAGGATCACGATGGATTGAGGTATCGTCACAAACCGATCGACCGGGCGTGACACGTGACTGATGTGCTCTTAGGGGCGGCGCCCGTGGGTTTGGGGGCGGTGGTGGTGGTGTTGGCGACGGAGGGGGAGGGCGTCGCTGCAGCGGCGGCGGGCGGCGGGCGGCAGCGGCAAATGCGGGGTGGAGCGAGGCGCAGAGGGGCGGCGCTGGGAAGAGAAGGAAGAGTCGGCATAAATTTTCTTTATTGCTTGTTACCCCGAAAATTCTGCACTTTATTTTTATAGCCCGGCTTAGCGGGACTTGTATCTCAAGCAATCTCTAAAAAAGTTTCCTTAAAGATTGGAATACCTTTTACAAGCATATCCTATTTATTTTCCTAATAAGGGTCTTCCTTATAGATGGAATATTCCATTGCACACCAAAAAGCCTAAGATAATCCTATTAAATTTCCTTCTTTATTTCTGAATTAATTGTCGAAGAATCCGCGGGAGGGAGGCGCAGCGGCGGCGGGCGGGCGGCCTGCCGGCGGCGGCCATGGCCAGCTCTTCGGGCCTCGTGGGCCTGTCCCAGGGCCCTATCTCCCGGGTCACGACAGGTACTCCAACATACAATAAAAAACAACAATCTGCTACGTGGCCAGTGGAACAACGACGATGAAGCTCTAGATCGAGCGATCATGCTGGCTATGTAGCTTATAGCCGCCTTTGAAGACCCATGAATGAATACCTTAACTAATCGGAACTCAGAAGGGCATCTTGATGATATTCCAAAACATGCTAATGTTCATAGAAGTGTGGAACGTCGACATGCATGATTACGTGTGTACACTATGATTGTTGGTGCTGGAACAAAACATAAATATAATTAAATAAAGAGAACAAAAAGGGAGAAACAACCAAAGCAAAAGATCCTCCTCTCCGATAAGGGAAGTGGAGGAGGAAGCTGAATGGTTGAGGGAAACTGAAGAAAAAGCTTTGAGGGAGCCCACGATCCACGGTTCTTTTAGCTTTTTAGTTCCACACAATAAACATGCCAAGCTTCATGTCTCCTATGATGTCCCTCTGATTACTTTGCAAATTCAAAAAAAAGAAAAGAAAAGAACAGGATCTCTCTATCGCCCAATCAAAAGAACAGAAGAAGTTCATACAAAGACTTGACACACCATATATAATCACTAAGCCACTAAAACTTAGTGAGAAACACACAAATGAAGGCCACTATGTGTCATTTTTTAAGCTCACTATGTGGCACTGTTGCTGAGCTTTTGATCCAAAAGCAACAAGACAAATTCAACTTCATACGGACCTTAGCCAAAGCCTTAAATGAGAAAATTATCATATATTTTCGCCTTTTTTTGAGCATGTATATTTCTCGTTCTAAGCGTGGGGATTAAAAGTGTGCGGTGTGTATGAAAACAATTGAAAAGCAGAGTAATTGCATTTTCGAGCTCCATTTCCAGTGTGGCCGTGTTGGTCTGGTCAAAAGTGCAGGCAGATCTATGTTCTCGTATCCATGGACCTCGCGGCCGTAAAGATGCCTGTCGCAATTCCAAACTGCTGAAAGTACGTGCTTGCTCCTAGTCCCTTATCCCAAGATCCAGATTAAAGCCGCAATTGCAGGTTTTTTTTTCTCTTTGGCTTATTTGAGGGGAACATACGGAACAACCTTTTGTCAGTTAAAAAAAAAAAACCCTTTTGTCAGTAAAGAGAAGGGCATTTTGTATCACTATTTTCTTGTTATAGGGTGCTGTGACTACATTACATACTCCCAGTCAATTTAACATACTACCATCAAAACTATAAAGATATTTGTTCTCCAAAAATAACCTTACCGGAAAAAAAATAACCTTAGCCGATCTCTTTACAAATTTTGCTTGCAAGTCGTTAGGAAATATCGATGTCTTTGTTTTTTTTCTATCAAGTAGCAACATAGTGGATTGTTTCTATCTAGTAGCAATATAATGGTATACAAAATTGTGTTCATTATTGATCATAGCTAAATATAGAGCATTAAATACCTTGCAGACAGTGAAATAGACTCCCCATTGTATGACCGGCCTTTTTAGCCGCTCTTTTGCCATATTCGATGTCCTTATGGATGGCAACCCGTGCGTAGGTTGAACATGCACTACTACATGATTGATTTTTGCGTGGTGTTCGGATTTCATTTTCCGTGGCGGGCATTTGAGAAACCGCCACGATTAATACCTTTATTAACCGTGGCGGTTATTTTTTATTAACCGTGGCGGTTTTAATGACCGCCACGAAAAATCAATTAACCGTGGCGGTTTTCTATAAAAACCGCCACCGAAAAATCATAGCCCAAAGAGCAGCCAGCCCATTAGGCCCTATATTGCAGTCCACTATATATACAACACTTAGGTTTTTCAGGAATCACTCCTCCACTCTCACACATCCAGATCCAGATCCATCTCTCTGCTTCACTCCCGTCACCCTCCACAGCGGGCCCAGGCGCGACGGCGCCGGCGCTCCCAAGAAAGCTGTGGCGCGATCGCGACGACACGGCGGCCAGGGCGTGACGCTCACGGCGGGCGGCTGGGGCGGGTCTCGCGACGGGCGCGCGCGGCGCCGCGCCGACCGACAATGGCGGGCGCCGCCGCGGCGCTGACGACGACGGTACGGGGCGCTTCCACGCACTCGCTGACGGCGGCGGCGCGCTTTCCGACCACGCCGACGGCGGATCCACGGCGGCGGTGGCGGGCCCCCTCCAGATCCGCTGGGCGACGGCGACCTCCCTCCAATGGACCTCAAGACGCGACGGCGACCTCCCTCCAGCTTTGGATTTTTCTTTTATTATTTTTTTATTATTAACCATGGCGGGCATTTTGACCGCCACGCAAAAATCCAGCCATTTACCGCTGACCTTCCATTGGTGGCGGTTTTAAAACCTCCACGCAAAATCAAAAAAAAAACCGCCACGCAAAAATCAAATAGGTAGTAGTGATGCCCCTGAGTAGTACATTCTTTAAAGAAACACTAGGCCACGGAAATGTTACTGCACACACCGCACATGGCCACGGAAATGTGAACCGGAAGTCGGCTAATATCATGAGGCAAACCGGCATCAACCCCGGGTTCCTCGTGTGTTATCCATACTAGTAAAATTGCCCATTACCTTGCAACGTGGTTAATAAAAAATATGTACTAATTTTTATTCAATTGAAGATTTATAGGTAGGAAATATGCTCATACCTTACAACAAGAGATATAAAAACTATTAATAGGATTGCTATATAACTGGAGTATTTTTTTCCTATTTTATGAGTTTTTTAATTATAATTTTTTTTCCCACCAGCCAAATTCTATATAATAATCTAGCATAAATTTACTTCTGCCATTTGTGTCGGTTGAAAGTCAAACGGTTTGAGGGAACAAAAGGCAGAATGATATAAAAGTTCAACCCAGATCGGGCCTTCCTGTTTTAGGCTGGATTTCGTCTCATGGTCCTTTTTGCGCCGTGGACTGGGCCAAGCCATGGCTTGGCTTTTTTTCCCCTTTTTTGTAAAACAATAAACTTCTAAATTATGTGGAAGATTATAGAAATAAAAAAAACACTTTTTGAAGTTCACTTGACTAGGTCTATATTCTATACTAAAATATTTAGCGTACTTATATAGATCCATGTTTTCTTTTTTGTAAACTTATAGAGATTGTTTTCTTAATCTGTGAAAGTTTTATGATACATTTTATTAAGAGTTTTATAATGTGTTTCATGTACAATGGGTACATATTGACTGGGTTAAACTTTAAAAAAAGAAAAAATGATTCAAATGAAATAACATAAGAGCACAAACACATGAGGCCACACCACCACACCACAGGTGACAATTGTATGTCCCAACAAAATGTCCCTACAAATCGTGATGTAAGCGGATCTAGTACTCCTATAGACAGCACACGCGATGTCGCGTCAGCACTTGCCAAATCTGCGTATCTGCGTGGCTCGATCGTATGCATGGTCTTGCCGCCACCGCGCTGAGGCTGAAAGATTCTAAATGGCTATAGGGGATAGCCTATAAAGATTTCTACAACAACACTATAAGAGCTTGGTTAGTAAATAAAATAACGAAGCAATGCACTACAAGCTATGCAAGCCACCTATAACAGTTCTAGTATTGCTATTGTCTTTAAATAACACTAAGAGATATATTGCTAGATTACTCCTAGATGATAACACTACACAACTAGAGAGAATCAAGCTACGAAGCAAAGCAATATAAATACCACTACTCAAGCGACATAAGATGGACAAATATATCAAAGTAAATACATGAGTAGAGGAATGGAATTTTTTATAGCGCCCGTGTAGAGAAGTGGATGAACCAATCAATCACAATATCAATCACAAGATGAATACCAAGAATTCCACATGGAGATTGACACAATGATTTAATCCGAGGTTCACTTGCTTGTCGGCAAGTTAGTCCCCATTATGGTGATGCACTCACTTGGAGGTTCACAAGCTAATCGGTGTTGCAAAGTTGAACCTGCATCCGGGTGCCACACAACCAACACAAGAGAGGATCCACAAGCCACGAGCAATCCAACGAGTAGCCAATTGTGATCTCCCGTGCGGAAAGCTCAAGAACCCCACAAAAGTCCACCCAGTGTGGCCTCCGGACAATCACCAACTCAAGCTCAAACACGACCACAACTCTAGGCCACTTGGGAATCGGCACATCCCCAAGAGTAACAAAAACCCGAGGCAAAACACGAAGAACAAGTGCCTCAAGCAAATGCACTTGAATCTCACCCAATCTCACTCAAGAAGTGAAACACAACATGGAGATGAGTAGAGGGGAGAATGCTCAACTCTAGGGAGTATTAGAATGTTCAGATCACCAAGAGACCTCACCCATTGCCTGCCAAAACATATAAATAGGCTCCCTTCAATAAGTCACTTGATGCATTGTCGAAAGTGCACCGGACGCCGTCGGTCGGTGGCACCTAACGCCGCAGCCAAAGATCCGGTGCACCAACATCGTTCGCATGTCGCCCTCGATTCAAACATGACCGTTCGGTCCCAACGGTCGAACCAAAGACTAGCGCGGTTTAAATGGCACCAGACGCACCAGTGCTCAGCACCAAACGCGTCGGTGCCCGCAGCAGCAGTAGCCCAACTACCAGTGCACATGATGCTCCATAGCTTCCGGCACCATCGGTGGATGCGTTAGGTGCGCTAAAACCGGCTCTAGACCCCGTCTAGAATCCACCGACACTCGTGAACCGCAGCGTTCGGTGACAAACCCTCGTCGCATTAGGTGAGTGTTACACGCACACCCGACCATGTCACACCTCGCACTGCACACGTTAGATGCAGCCCCCATGCCATGTCCGGTGTGATCTTCTCAACTCAGCCTCACGGGCACACACCACCGGGCGCATCTAACCGGCGTCCGGTGTAGCTTCGATCTTTGCGTGAACCGGCAGATATTAAATCAGTTTTGATCACCCTTGCTCCAAGTTAGCTAACATATATACATGTATTATTTGAGCACGAAGTTAGCATATTTTGAAAAACATTTGCAAGGATAATATATCTAGTCACATTTAGATAAACTATTAGCAACTAGGTGTCATCAAATATCCAAGAACCAAACAAGGAATGTCGAGGCGCCTCATTGCATTTTGCGCAAGGAACATGAATTAATATTGATATGAAGATTAGGATTCCAAGGCTCGAAGGCCACGACGGCGAGGAGACCATGTGGTGTTCATGAAGTTCCATGCCATAGAGCAGCTTTTTGCACAACCAACCTCGGCAACCGAGGCTCCAATCTCTGTCTATATGTAAGGCACCCCGTTAGGGCCAATACCCACGATGTGGCTCTATCTAAGACACCGCTTGTCAACGTTATATTAGTTGTAGTGCTAGAATTCTGACCACGTTGCACCCTATCTTGCATTATGCATTACATCGAAAGCAACAACATTATGGTGTTGTGGGAATACTGTTGGAAATAACAAACAAATCAGCGACGCAATAATTAATTCGACAATCGAAAAAGATCTACAACATGTATGAGAGATATATGATCCATCACTAGCACTATGAAACTAGATAAACGCTGGTAATCTAGTGCTAGCAACAAAAAGAAGAACAAGAGGACGAGCGAAGGGAGAAGATCGACATTCTTACGTTAGTTGTCGGCGCTAGTAGCGCAAAAGTAGACGAAAGGCACCGGTGACGGAGATCCGGCGTAGAGGAAGAAGACGCCCAGCGGCGCCATGCGATGGCGCTTCCCAAAAAACCTAATATCGCCCCTACCCCGTGCGGGGACACGAGGAGATGTAGGCTTTGAACTGCTCTCCCGACGACGATGGCACGCCGGGCGACGGATGGGGGGGAAGACGGCGGCGGCAAGCAGACGATGGTACTGGAAGAGAATGATTTTCTTCGGTAGTCGGGGGACGACGTCTCGCCCCTCTATTTATACACGCAACGCAGCTAATAAGGCAAGTAATTGGTCGCGTCAATCAAAGCATTAAGGCAATAGAGCACCGTTAGGGTTATTGCCATAATACGAGAATAATTGCTTTCCTAAATGGACCTTCCAAATAGGACAGCGCAATTTTCTCCATGCATGCAAAAAATTTCGAGTAGCAAAAAGGAAGCCGCGCACCGCAAGCACACGAGGGCGAAGAATGGCGGGACCATTCACGCGCATGTCGTGCGCCCGCCTTTCGCCACGCCCGCCGCCCGCCCGTCCGGGCGTGGCGAGGCGAAGCAGCGCGCGCCGTGTGTTGCTTCCTTTTCCCTCTCACACCATAGCTACATCTTGTTGGAGATGGCTCACATATTTAAGTTGGCCTCACTCCTTCTAGACTAGCAATGTGGGACTAAAGTCCCCCGCCATATCATGCATGTGTGAGTGGGCCTTTGGGATTTATATTTGGGAATATTTGGGCCAAAAGCCCAAATCTTCTAACAATCCCCACCATATCCCAAAGGCACGTGTCATCCTTCCCGTACCACATTACTGTTGATATACCGTTATTCGGTGGAGACCGGTTAAGGTTGAACATCCACCTAGAACGACAGATAGGCCCATCCACAAGCGCACAATGGACTAGGCCTTGAATTGGCGTTTTGTGCGAATGGGCTTCACACGAAGTCTTTCGCGATACTAGGCGCCATAGCCAACCCCGCGAGTGGAGCGTATAAGTCATACTCCTAACTCACTTCATGAGCCTCTTAAAGAGTTCCCAATTCTTATAAACTGTGACTAACAGTTGGGGCTCACATAGGTGTGTTCTTACAAGAATACTCGTAGGGAGGATTACCTTCTTTGTCAGAAAGCCTCGAACACATTAAGACAAAGTCGGCCTACCTTACGTAAATGAGAGTACTTGATCTCTCGGGAGTGGGTTTACTTAAAAGTTGTACTCTCCCATCAACCAACGGCTTGTTCTTCCTGTGTCCTAATTCACGGGATCTCCGATCACATAGGTTGGGTTACTACCGAGGTTGACTCAATGGGTCTCAGTCCCATCTCCTTCAATGCATTATCAATCACGGTGCGTGCTAGTCCCTTGGTAAAGGGATCTGCCAGGTTCATGCATGTGTGAGTGGGCCTTTGGGATTTATATTTGGGAATATTTGGGCCAAAAGCCCAAATCTTCTAACAAATACACACTTCAAAAGGTATGGAGGAAGGATGTCGTGCCCTACATGGGAGAGATAGAGGTAATTATAACGTTTGAGAAGAGACCGACGAGGTGGAACCACAACTGCCAAGGGTGTTCACACACTAAACAACTTTCCATCTTACAACAAAAACAATTATTTCTTTACACCTAAATCTTTAGATGAAAAGAAATTAGTATATGTTTCAATTAATCCGTTGCAATGCACTGCCATTTTTTCTAGTATAATCTAATGTTAGATGAATCATCAGAGTCCTGTGCCTTTTTATTTTTACTCTCAATCGTGGACCTTCCTCTAGGTGTCCTTAGCATCTCCACATATTTTCTTCTTTTCTGGTCTAACCCATTTTGCGTGTCTAAGATCCTCTTTTGTTTCAAAAGTCTAAGACTTTTGTAGTCCTAGAGACTTTTGAAAAGGACTCTTAAGGAGGTACTTTTAGTAAAAAAATCCCCAAAAATCCCTCCTATTTGGTTTCCTAGAGACATTTAGGACCTTTTTTAGTCCCAACACACACAAAAAAAAATCTCTGAAATCAAACACCCCCTAATTATCTTGTTTCTTCTTTCTGTATTCATCTCCAACCATTGTAGCACCTTTAAATGTCTTGTATCTTCTTTCTGTAGCCATTGAAGCACTACTACATCTTCCGTCCCACGTCACGGATTCCCCGTTGGCACTGATTTGTTGGATCCAAAAATGTTATATGCACTGGCTGAACACAGCTCTGGTCAAGGAGATAACATAAAAATTTTGGAACTCAAATCGGCTAACCCTATTATTATCTTTTCCTATCCCCTCCGCATGCCACAGTTGCAATCGATCAACCCGTGCGCGTTCACATTGGCACACACTTCCGCAGCAGTGAATAGTTTATGTTTGCTACTTTTATTTCTAAAATTTTCCACACAATTTACAACTTTTTCGGTTTATTAAAAAACAGAAAAAGAAAAGTAGACAGGCCACGACTTGGCAAAGACCATTGGTGCAAAAGGCCCACGAGGTAGATAGCGTAGCAAGAGGAGGCCCAACGTGGGCTAAACTTTTACGCTCATAATCCCCGAGTTTCTCTAATTCAATTTATATCCATCCACATTTTCTTTCCCTCTTGCACTTTCCACTCGGAACCCTTTTTCTCATCCTCTCCCCCTAAACCAGGGTAGAGTCGGTCTACTCAGAAACAATCGAGCGCGGCGCGTTGGCAGAAAAAAGATAACAGAAATTTGAACCATGGATTATTTGTTTACTTTCAAGAGCTAGAAATATTTTTGGGAGCGTTGGCAGAAAAAAATTAAAAAGCCTCTCTATTATTAGATATAGATATATAGATATTTAATATTGTTTTTATTTAATATTATAAGACATTTTAGAGTTTTAGATACGAAAAAGAGTTCACTAGTTGATGTGATCAAATTTAAAGAATTAAGGCGTAGGCGGATATTTGAAAACCTACCTTACAAGTCTACCTTTTGGTTATTCCTAGTTTCCCCGAGCAAAAAGGAAGACTTGTAAGGTAGTTTTAGACTTGTAAGGTAGTTTTCCCCTTAGGTTATCTAGGTCTCCCTTATGAACCACCAAGTCCGAATTGAAGAGTTTGCCGTTTCTTTGGATAGGGTGGAAAGGAAGTCGTCGCCGACGTTCCACTCTTCTCTCTTATTCAAGAAGAGTTGAATATATCAACTTAGTTCTTACTCTAACAGTTACATATGCTATGTGCTCCTTTAAGCTTCAAAAAGGGGTGATTAATGGGACCGATAGAATTAGAAAATAGTGCCAAATAATTTTGAAAGAAAAATAGGAGGTAACTTGGTAGATTAGCCATTGGCTCAAAGGCCAAAAAGTAAGGGTGGTCTTGGAATTATAAATCTAGCTTTTTAGAATCACACGCTTTGCTTTTGAAGCAGCTACACAAATTTTATTCTAAAGAAGACATTACATGGATCAATCAAATTTGGTTTAGGGCTTGTTTGGAACAAGGGATTGCAAAAACAGAGGAAAGGAAGAAACCGCAGAGGAACATAATATAGGTGTTGTGAGAAAATAGAGGACTGGAAGAATACAGGAAAGCAACTCAGCAAGCTGTTTGGAACACAGGAATTTTAAACGTAGGAATTTGGAAACTAAATGCTAAAGAAAATATTAAAAGCACCTAACTTTGCGCTGGCTGCTGCTTCTCGCTGTTGGTGATATCTTTTGTCTCGGACTTCGTGATAGAAAGAGAAACCAAGAGATCAGATCACGGTGGATTTTCTGGTTCCTACGTTTTGAGAGAAAAAGCAAACCTTTCCTCAAAAGGAAACTTGCAATCCTCCATTCCAAACGAGTACTGACGTCATCAAAACAAAGGAAAGCTATTCCTTTGAAATTCCTGTAAGAAAATTGCAATCCAAATAGGCCCTTAAGTACTATGCGAACAAGGTCCCACACATTTAGAGAGAAATGAGCTCATTAGGAATAACTTATGGGTTTCGCTAGTGGCAAATGATATGGAACTGCTGGGGTGGACGCATTACATGTCATTTAAAAATATAGCTTGTGGTGCTAAGGTGGACACCTTGCACGTGAAGAAAATTGGTAGTGCCAAATGATAGTGTTGAGGTGGACACATTGCATGCAAGAGAAATAACTAGTGGGATTTTGTTTTATAAGAGTTAGATTTAGTCACCACCGGTACAGAATGAGTTTTCGATGATAAGGATTTTTTTTACTGATGGTTCATATGCATCAAATGAACAAATCCGTGTATGTATTGAAGTTAGATTTGTTTTTCATTTGTGAATTTCGTATGTTTGTCAAGTGTGATGATACTTGGGCTGCTGGGCTGGCACGACACATCAGGTATGTGGGCTAGTTGGGCTGGCACTACAAGACTAACCCTGATTTTTTAAATAAAATAACTACAAGACCAATCCTGACCCATGCCATTCATGGACCCACAATTGAGCCTGTAGGCAGTAGGCTGGCACGACACGATCGAGTTCATCAGGCCGGCACGACACGGTCCAGTTCATCTACCGTAGTAGCTAGACCAAACTTGTCTTAATTGGGTCACTATCGAGCATAGAAAATCATATAAACCCTTGTTCGTGATATTGTCGGATTTATCTCAATCCATACATGCTTAGGTAAAATTTAGTTTAAGTTCTACTCCAAGCTATCCCATCCTATGTGGATTGATGCGAATTTGACTATATTCAAATAAGGTCTTAAGGTTTCGTTTGGACCAAAATCGGGTTCTCGGCTGAACCGGGGAAGGGAAATACACTTGATCTACAATCAACAAAGATGTAGACATAAACACGCTCCCAACACTAAGACCTAAGCGGGTGCGGGACCCAATGGGAAATTAGGGTTCACAAAGATATGTGGTCCACGACACCAAGAGTGACTAACTCGTGATTTGCGGTGGCCACCGCCGCATGCACGATGTAGACGATCGATGGGCGGGGCATGGACGGTGTGGCTGGAGTGGCCGGCGGTGGAGCAATCCGGATCACCGTCGTGGCAATCTAGATCGAGGTTGGGAACGTGGTTATCGTTAGAGTCGCCTCCGTGGTCGCCTAGAAGGAAGTGATATTAAAATTCCATCTCACGATTTTTCAAGAAAGCCCATAGTTCGAACTTCATCAGTCCCCTGTTAAGAGGTCTATTTTCTCTCGTGCTTCTCCTTGTTTCTCTCGCTTGCGTGCAACCCTCATCTCATTTGGGGCAGCCCCGTTCGCTTGTTCCAGGGGATAAGTTCACCCACATCTTATGAGAACATTCCCTTTGTGGGATGACTCCTCCTCGTGCCTTCAAACCAAACATCATTAAAAGTAGGATCATCGCCTCGATCCCACCTTATCCTTGGAACGAAACACTACGTAACTAATTTGACCTATGGGATTTAAATTACCATTCTTGCCTCTAGCATTTCCTACGAAGTTTAGAATTTATTTGAGTTATTAATTAAATGAATAACCAAACCTAAAACTAAAACAAATATATGAAAAATCTAAAAAAAACATATGAAAAACATAGCAGGTTGGAAGACAAGCTTATCATTAACTCAATTCCTAACTCTACTGTCATTGCACTAGAGACATAGGACGTGTTTGGTTCATAGCCTTGCATTACCTTGGCCAAGACCGCACCACGTATTTGTCATGAACCGGAATTGGGTCAGCCCGAACGGGCTAAAGGGACTGAACAGGCCGCGACCGTCCCATAAGGGGGCTAGGAGGCGTGGCAGATGGGGCAGTGGGGCCCGGCGCCCGCCGCCGCCCGCCCTCTCTCCCCTTCGCCCAACTCTGCCGTCTTCAAGTTAGGATTATCTTAGCTTTTTGGTGTGTAAAAGGGAATATTCCAATCTATAAGGAAGGCCCTTATTAGGAAATAAATAAATATTGCTTGTAAAAAGGTATTCCAATCATATAAGGAAACCTTATAGGAGATTGCTTAGGTTACAAGTCCCACTAGCCGGGCTATATAAGCGAGAGGCATGTAATCTCTTTGGGGATAAGCAAGCAATAAAAATAGTCCCTATCTATCTCTCTCTCCCCCCACCCGCGCCTCCACCCCCAGCGCCCGCCCGCCAAGGCCAAGGCCGCTTGCCCGCCGCGCCCGGCTCGCCGCCGCCACTTCACCGCTTCTGCCGCCGCGCCCGCCGCCGTCGGTCGCCGCCGTCGTCGGAGACGGCCGCCCCCCTACGCCACCTTCACCGCTCCAACGGCCGTCGGTAGCGATGTCACAACCGCCCGATCAAACCGGTCGGATACTGGTATCCGAGCCCGGGGCGATTCCCACCACCTATGGCTTCCGAGATGACCGAGTTCACCATGGCGTTGAAGGCTCTCCTCGGCGACAACCGCACCAAGATCGGTCCGACGCTCGACGAGACCGAAACGCGCTTGCACCGCATGGAGTACGCCTACACCGCCCGAAGATCCCCCTACCTCCGCTACGCCCGACGACCACGGCGGGGAGGCCGGCCCGGCGCCCGGCCGCCCGGGCACGGGGCTGCCCGAGGCACCGTCCCGGCGCCGCCCTCCCTTCCTGCGACATCGCCGACGGGCGCCGACCGCGCCATCCTCCTACGGAGGAGGAAGATGGCGTTATCACGTGACACACTACCGTCATCGACATCGTCATCGACGACACCGCCGCATCGACGCCCTCTCCTCTCCCCCGACACCGCGACCGCGCAGGACTCCGGCAGAGACGACATCACCGCGGGCGCCCCGCTCCGAGCACCACCCGAGGCGCCCTCGGTTGACGCGCCACCCGCGGGCGCCCGGCTCCGTGGTGCCACCCGCGGCACTCGCCCCGGTGTCACGGACCTAACCCCCTCTCCACGCCTTTCGCCTGGAGGTCCCGGAGTACGGCGGCAACGACAACCCGACCTCCGGATACGCAAGATGGATCTCTTGTTCGAGCTCAAGGAGGACATCGACCCGACTACTACGTGCGGTATGCTGCCTTCCATCCGACAGTGTCTTGTCGTAGTTTGGTTCCTTAGGGCATCAGGAGGCCCCTACTCGAGTGGGACGCGCTCACCCACCACTTGCGACGCGACTTCGGCCCCCCCATCATCACCGACACTAAGGGAGAGTACGTGCCCCCTTCCTAGGAGGGCAAGCTGGACGAATACATCTCCGCCTTCGAGAGCTATGCGCTTCTCATGGATCTTGAGGGACAGCGCCACCGCGTTAGCTTCTTCGTCGGAGGCCTACGTGACACACGCCGCACGACGCCGAGTGGTTCAAGCCTCGTTCGATGGAGGAGGCCATCGACCTCGCCCGCCGCCACGACGACGACCATCCGGCGCCGGCCGAGGCGGCCCCGACGCCGACCGTGTCGGCCACCTCGACGACGCCGCCGACATCGACAACGACATTGCCGCAGCCCCGGCCGACCGCATGCCGTGGCGGTGTCTTGCTACGCGATGGCGACATCGATGTCCGACGGGCGAACGACATCATCGCCGAGCTACACACAGGCACCCACGACCAACAAGGAGCTCGGGATCATCGCCAACGCCATCGAGTTGCGGCGACCGCGCCAGTGGAGCCTCCACTATGGCATTGTGAGGTACTTCCACCGCTACTACATCCCCTGCCGCTTTAGAGCTCCTCCGGGACTTCCTACTCGAGGAGGGCGCCCCAGCGTATGGCGTAGCGGTGGGCTTCCACCTCCCCAACCGTCCAAGAGACCGAGGGCGTTCCCGGCAAAGCGTGCTCCTCCTACGTGCACGCCCGGATGACGGGGATCGAGGATGCCACGGTTCTCCTCTTCGACAACAACGGCGGCGTCTTCTTCCGCATCGACAACGCCGCCGCCGACGCACCGCGCGCCAGAGCCCTAGATGGGGCCGCCCATGTTGGCGCCCGGTGACCTTCTCTAAGGCCGCCTCCTCGACTTTTGCCTCGTCGCCACCTTAGTCGCCGACATGTGTTTTGCGAGGCACATTCACGCGAAGGTTACCGTTGCCGATGACTTATGCCTACACGACACCTCAATGACACATGGATGCTCGAGCTCTCGGGCACCCTCGGCGCATATACCGTCATGCGGCGTGCATGGGCGGAACGCCGATTCAGGCAACCCTCACTGAGCTATAAGTTCAGCGTTTACTTCGGCGACCGCACCTCGACTTCTCCTTCTCCGACAACGACAAGTCGGGTCCTCTCATGCTCTGCCCGATCCGGGCATCATCACTTCCCGATCGACATCCCCTTCGCGACCACACGGTGGGTTGGCGGACACGTTGCCAGCGCCGCCTCGTCGAACGGTGGGGAAATGTCATGAACCGGAATTGGGCCAGCCCAAACGGGCTAAAGGGGGGCTGAACCGCCGCGTCCAAGCACACACAACAAGGGGGCGCCAGGCGCGGGCATGGGGGGGGCACCCCTACCGCCGCCGCCGCCTCTCCCTCCGCGTCTAACTACGCCGTCTTCAAGTTAGGATTATCTTAGGCTTTGTGGTGTGTAAAAGGGAATATTCCAATCTATAAGGAAGGCACATATTAGGAAATAAATAAATATTGCTTGTCAAAGGTATTCCAATCATATACGGAAACCTTATAGGAGATTGCTTAGGTTATAAGTCCCACTAGCCGGGCTATATAAGCAGAGGCATATAATATCTTTAGGGATAAGCAAGCAATAAAAATAGTCCTTATCTATCTCTCTCCCGCCCCACCCGCCCGCCGCCTCTCCACCCCAGCGTGCTACCACTAGCGCTTCGCCCGCTGCCGGCCCGCCGCCCGCTACGCCTCTCCCTCGCTTTCCCAGCGCCGCCGGCCGTCGGGAGACGACCGCCCCTACGCCACCTTCACCGCTCTAACGGTCGCCGGTAACGATGTCACAACCGCCCGTCGAACCTGGCTCAGGATAAGCGCACCACACCACACCACACCACACCACACCACATGCGCGACATTTTTGTTGGCACCGTTTGGTTGCTTTAAAAGCATTCCTTGTATTTTGATGCCACGAGCGGCGAAATTTGGGCAAAGAATCCGTCCTTGTTTTTTTCCCAGCGTCGCGGAGCTCGATCTTGATCGAGATAGCACGATGCTTTGTGTGTGCAATGCCGCTAAGGTGTAAGCAAAGTGAAGTAGTGAAGTAATGGTCCGACGGGGAGGACGGAATTGGGGTTGGGCGATGAAGGGGGATCCGTGCTCAAACCCCGATCCCGACGCCGTCGTTGTCCTCAATTCTATCCCGAAGTGGCCGTGGGAGCCGCCGTGTCGCCATGTCGGGAAGGGGGCGATGCTTTGCGGTTGCGGATGACTCGATGTGGCAAACGGGGTAAATAACTAACACAATCGGTCGGTGGCAAAGGAATTCTAAACAAAGGATGTTTTTTTTTTTCACGCATGAGCCTAGGCTAGACCTCGAGCGGCCTAACCAAACGCACGATAAATGTTGTCAAAAAAACGCGCAGAGTAAATGTTTTCTACAAATCAGTTTTGGGTCTTGGCATTGTTGTTTTATTTTTTTATGGTTAGATTAGAGAACTTTTGTGTGGTTTTTTAATTTTTTGGGCTCTAGCCCCTCACCTAAAATATAAACAAGATGTATTATATATTGTTTTAATTACACAAGATAACGCTCAACATGTACACACTCACCCCCTATGAATACACGTCACGCTAACCCAACCCCTATGAGCACCTTCAAAGAACAGGGCCGATGTAACTTGAAGTTCATGAAAAGTCACTACAAATGCCCCGGGCCGGGGACGGAGACGCCGCCTACCTATTGCATAGCTATTTGGAAAATCCTAAAATAAATCCGAAAAATACGAGCACCAGTGCCAAGTCGGGACTTGAACTCGGTGATCGTTCCACCATAAGCAACCCAACCAACTTCATCTATGATCGATTGTCGGGTATCACTCTTAGGATCCCAAAAATGCCTCGCGCATTTAAGGAATCCGGCTCCTTGACCCCACCCGAGGCATACAAACCGGCGAGAATATGCTATGTCGAGGGCCTTCGTCCCTAGCAAGTTCTACGATTAGCCCTGAAGCCCCCTCAGCGAATGACGGGTGTTGGTATTTGTTATGCCCACGTAAATATTGAAGATTGTATAATCCGCAAGCGCCACGATACCGTTGTAGCCTTCACAGGAGGGTTTTAAATATCGTATCCACGTGGAAACGTGTGAGGGAGACTAAGATCTAATCTTAACCGCAGTAGCAAGACCTAAGAAGGTTCAAAGTATAGAGGTGATTACTAAGATATATCCGATCCTACTCGTAGTAAACTTGCCTTCTACTTTGCTCTATCCGGGGACATCACATAGGAGAAACACCAACAAAGGATGATTCGTCTAGAGATAAATCCCACTAGTCCCTGAGGACGGGATGGGGAATACAAAGGATCAACGACACCCAACTAGGGGCTATCACTACTACGTATTCGATTTTCCGTGGCGGATTTTTTTTTTTTTCCGTGGCGGTTTTAAAACCGCCACCAATGGAGGCGGTTTTGGAATCCAAAATGCCCGCCACCGTTAATAGAATAAAAATAATAAAAAGAAAATCCACGCCCAGGCCCGTTTGGGCCTGATCCGCCGCCGCCGACCCGATAGGGGTTAGGGGTCGCATTTGGAGATCCGGTCGACGCCGGCGAGAGGTCCCGCCGCCACCCGCAGCCGCGGGGCGACCACCGCCGCCATGCGCCGCCTCCGGAGCGCCGCCACCGTAGCCCACCCGCACGAACTCCCGGGAGCCCCCGCCTCCGCCCGCCGGAGAAGAAGGTGGACCGCGGCCACGCGCCGCATGGAGACGCCGGATCCGCCTCCGCCACCCCGCCGCTGGAGGGACGCCGCCGGCCGATCCGGGCAGCCGACGCCGGATCCGGGCCCCGTCGCCGCGGGGCGATCCAGCCCGCCCGCGCTCCGGGAAGGACGCCGCCGCGGTGCCGGTGAGGGGAGCGGCGGGAAGGAGGAAGGGGATGGTGCGTGGCGCGAGATCGAGGAGAGGGAGGCGTTGTCAGGGAGTTAGAGAGAGAGAGGGAGGGGCCGCCGGTTGGAGAGTTAGAGAGAGAGGGAGTGGAGGAGGGGTGAAACGTTAAGTGTTGTATATATAGTAGACTGTAATATCGGGTCTGATGGGCTGAGGAGAAACCCTAATGGGCTGGATGCTGGGCTTTTCTTTTCTATGGCGGTTTTCTTTAAAAAACCCGCCACGGTTAATTCATTTACCGTGGTGATTATTAAAACCGCCACGGTTAATATCAAATAACCGCCACGGTTAATAGGGATATTTTCCGTGGCGGTTTCTCAAATGCCCGCCACGGAAAATGAAATTCGAACACCACACAAAATCAATCCTATAGTAGTGTATCACAGTCGCGATCTACCACCAATCCGGAATATAGGATGAATCTAACGAGATACCCGAGTCTAAGCACCACGCTTACACTACGAATATTACTTTAACCTAAGGCACCAAATTAAAGTACTCAAAAGAGACCCGCAGATCAAAAGAACAATATAAACAATAATGCTTACTAAAAGAAGAAGAAGATTACCAGAGTAACTCCAAGTGTAGGTTAACTTCCACCGAGGTACATGTTGTAGAGGTAGCACCGACAGGCCGACTGTAAGGTCATTGATTGATCCCAAGTACATCCTCATGGTTCTCTTCCAATAGTCAAAATTCTTGACCCCATCAAAGAAAGGAGGCTTTCCCCCAACATGGTTGAACACAAACATGAGCCATACTTCACACCAAGGTTGTTAAGCCTTCAAATAAGGTGACCACGGCTCTGATACCACTTGTAAGGTCCTAGATGGCTAGAGGGGGTGAATAGCCTATAATTTTTTTCTACAAACTCAACTAAACAAACCGGTTAGTATAACAAATGGCGATCAAGCGGTTTGCACTAGCTATAGTGATCTTGCAAGCCTTCTAGTGACAAGACTAAATATGCTATAATCTCTAAATCACACAAAGTCTATGTCACTGCTCTATCTAGTGAGCAATCCTAATATGATCCTTATGCTAGCAAGAACAACCTACACAAGCAAGTGCTAGCTCTCTACACAAAGTATGCTAGGAAGATAATGCAAGAGTGAGAAACTTGTTATACCGCCGTGTAGAGGCAATGTACCAATCACCGTGAAGAAGATGGACAATCAATCACACGAAGATGATGATCCGATCACCGAGACAATGAACAAGTCGATTTGTTCACCCGGAGTTCACTTGTACACCGACAAGCTAGTCTCCGGTTGTGCCGACCGACACAAGGATGGTGTTTGAGCTAGGCGGTGCACTTGCTAGCCTCAACACACCACTCAACAAGTGAGGTACCCAAAGCACGAGCAATGTATTCCTTGCACTTTGTCTTCCCGACGAGGAGTGCGTAATCCTCTCACATACCAACCGGAGGTGGCCAAGAACAATCACCTTCTCTTGCCAACGCCTCCACCAAATCACCAAGCCGGCTAGGAACGGTGTCTCCAAGAGAAACAAGAAACCAACCGGCTCACAACGATCCTCAAGTGCCTCTAGATGCAAGAACTCGATGCAAATGCACTTGGATCACCTCTTCTCTCAAGAATGAAGCTCACAATCAAGAATGAGAGAGGAGGAGGCTTGTTGCTCAGCTCTAGGAAGTTAGGGATGATTCAAATGACAAAGAGAGAGAGCAAGAGGTAGCCAACCAAATATATATAGCCCCCACCATGAAATCCAAACATTGGGGGGCAAAATGTGGTTTTCGAGGCTGGCCGGACCGGGCGCCGACCGGACTCACCAATGAGTCCGGCCGATGCTTCGTCAAGCATCCGGTCACACCGCACAAGCAAAGATGGACCACATTTGACCCCCATTTCTAGAGTCCGGGCCATCGCTTCCGGTGGGTGCGTCCGGCCGATCCCGGCCGAGACCCCAAAAACATGCTCTCGCTATGGGACTCACACACGGTGTGTCCGGCCGATTTTCCCGCTTCGGCCGTGGGTCCGGTCACCTCGTCCCGGCCGCCTCCGAGCCGCGAAATTCCGTCATTGTGGTGCCGTTTCTTCGCCTTTGCTCCAAACCGACTTCCGTCACTTGATTCTTGTTGACGACACGTCGAAGAACACCTCGACACCATGTGTTAGCATTTTCGAAACATTTTCATCAAATGCGGAGTTAGCTCTTTAGGTTAGAATGCATGCATATGAATTTTGAACCTAAAGGCACATGAGAACCGATGTGTACGATAAGTTTCCCCTCTTTATAGTATGCGGCTTATCGATCCTATAATCACTCACACCCTCTATGGTGTCTTGAGTGTGAAATCAAAAGCCCTATAGTTATACCTTTGCCTTGGGGTCAATTGATCTCCAAACCTCATCATGTTGGATGCTTGATCATCTTTTGGATCACCTCGATCCATCATCCATGATAACCATGCTCCAACTTGACACGACCAATCTCCAATCTAATCAAAACACTTAGCATCGAGAGATTAGTCCTTTGGTGTCACTAATTAGCCAAAACCAAACTAGAGATCTTCAATCTCCCCTTTTTGGTAATTGGTGACAACCCGCATAAAGGTTTTATGATTAATGTTTTTGAACATATCATGGTTGTCCAAGCATTTTGCTTACAATCCACTACAAGAAATCGACATTCCAAGACAAATGAATTTTGTCATGTATAGCCCAAATGTGTCACAAAAAGTGTAGTTAAGACGTAATCCGTCTGTCATGGGTTTTGTCATATAATAATCGTCACAAAATGTCTCGTGGACGGATTTTTGGTGTTCGTCACAAAACATCAAAACATTTAGTGACGCTTTCTATCATATAATACTAAATTTTGTGACACGGGTCAACGCGTCTTGTAATACAATCTTGTGTCATATATAGTGTTTTAACCATGGTTAAGAGATCGGTTATGCTAGTTTTTGTGACGATAAGAAACTGTCATGTATAGATAGTTAACCATAGTTAGAAGTCATGTCACATATTATGAGGCCCCCTGATCTAGGTCCAGGCCCATATTAGGGGGCCCAACCAGATTGTAACAATAATAATAGGGATAATAATAAACCACAAAATCAATTATATATTATCATATTGACCATACAAAAGTGCATGTTCCAAATGCATGTTTCGCATGTTTCATACTAAAGTACAACGAAACATGAAAAGAAAATAATCCAACCAACTAAATAAATTCTAGCACCTAGCACTCTAAATAAATTCTAGCATCTAGAACCAAGTTGTAGCCAATAATCAGCGCCAAGTTGTTGCCATCGGCTAGCGCTAAATTGTAGCCAACAAATGTAACCAAGTTCTTGCACCACCAACATCAGCCAACATCCTAGCAAATAGAAGAAAACAAAATAATGAAGTCATTATATTGATCTTTAAAAATGTCCTATGCAAATAAGTTCATGTATGTAGTTTCTATCACAATCCATGGTCACACATATATATAGATCTTCTCTATCAAAGACACCTAGATTTTAGATTGAATCCACAAGCTAACATATTGGAGTGATACATACGTTTAAGATAATGAAGGTAAATACAGGGGCCACTCAATAGTGTGTCGGCTTCCTTGGGTTAAATCACGTTCCCCTTGTATTGGTCCAAGTAGAATATGACCGTTGATCGAGAACCAAAAGACAGTAATCGCTGAGAATATATATAGCATAGTATTCGTAAATCAATAAATAGTTGTTGGCAAAAGATAATCCGAGAAAGTTGCCACTTGGGAAAAAATTGTTAACTTGTAAAAAGTGGCAAGTATAATCTTATGAAAAAAAAGGCTTGCCGGACTTGATCATATGTGTATATCGTTATAGCATGGGTACCTAAAGTTTTCTCCATCTATCTAGAGATCAAATCTTGATACACTCCCTTTGGACATGTTCAAGACACTACTAATTACACTCTAATAAATATTTCACATTAAGTGACCATGAATTAAGGGCGTAATTCAATGCAAGTAGGTAACAAAGACTACTACAGCCAAAGGAAAACAAGACAAAGTAGGATAGCTAATTATAGTAGTAGTAGCAAAGGTAGAAAAAAGCAAAGATTAGAACCGACATACAACAAGAAGATGCTACAGTCAAGAGAAAATCGAACCAAGTAGGATAGCTAATTATAGTAGTAGTAGCTGAACAAGGTAATCCATATCAAGGCAAAAGTTTACTAACAAGCTGAACAAGCACAAAGTGTGATAGTAGTGTGCAGTAGTAGTGATTCATATCACCTGTCCAGCAGCAGCAGTAGTAATATATATAATACAAGGACGGTGTGACCTGTCATGTTTGTGGTGGTTTGTTCCTCTATTATGACAACACATGTGGCAACAGATCATTAAGGATTTGGAGAGCTTTCCATATCCAATTTGATCCTAAATTTATTCATTTATTATTTGTGTATATGTCTCCATACGGGGAAGAAAAAAAGGAATATAACTCTCTAAAAGGTTTTCTGAACATGAAGTGTTTCGAGCAAGAAACAGGCCGTCGCCCAACTCAGCCATGCAGAAGTATTATTGCTCTCAAATGATAAAGTTGTTTTCTTGATTTAAATATACTCAACTCTTCACTAATGTTTTTTTTAACTTTGATTTTTAAACACTGTTGCTTAGATCCACAAGACTCAGAGTGGTAGCTCACTGCTCACCTATTGATCCTTGAAGGGATGTTCTCAGAGGACATGATCACCACTGGGATATCTCTGAGAGACGAGGATTCCTGGTTGAACAAACCAAACATACATCTTATTTAGGCCTTGTTATCTTCAGAAACAATTAGAGGCAAAAGAAACCTTGAGATTCAGAAACAGTAGGCAGTGTGATAGTAGTGAGATTGAGAAGAGGATGGATTTGTTTCAGGTAGACAAATTATCTTTACAAAGTTTAAATCTGATGCTGCAAGTCACAGAATGAATTCCAATCACCAACATAGTTTATTTTTAGGGTATCAGTTAAGGAAAAGTTATTTCCTACGCACAATAAAACTGTAATTTCCACTGTACTAAAGTTCCATTTTTACAACATGGACTCAATCATAAAGTTCAACCATGAAGACTTTCTCAATTGCCATAGTAGGAACCTACTAGTTCAAAGGAAGTATTTACTTATTGATCCCGAACTCTAATGGATATGAAGTGCTTGAATAGACTGATTTCAGTTATCTCATTGTAAGCATGAAGACATGCAAATACCTCTGCAAATAGCAGTCTACTGAGTAGCATGCAACAGTGTCAATTATTAGTTATCACTTACCTTGGCGTTAGATTTGACACAGCTAATTGGAACTTTTCTCTGGTTCTTGAGCCAGCAACATGACCAGCCTTAGCAACCTTGCTAAATGCACCATTCAGCCAGCTCATTCCAGCAGACACATACCTGCAAGTTGGAGTCATCGAATGCAATTCAACGTTGATTGAGAGTCATCGACAATCAGGTTATTTTGCATGTACCACACCTACTTAAAGAAGGCATAAAAAAGCTGCAACCTACATGAGAAAGGAAAAAATAATATACATTCCGTACTAGGTTCTGCATAGCTATGTTCTTATGCACATTATTTCCTGAATGTTGTAGCAGTTACATTCCATTTAAAAAGGGGGTTTTGTTTGGTTGCTTAGAGCTGCAGCATGCCTATAACCACTAATTTGTAGACGATGGAGAACCAATTCAGCTAGCCTGGCTGTGCAAGCCGTTTCTTGCCGATGTAGGCTAGCTAGTCTTCAACCAATACCAAATGCATGACTTTGCTTAGGCAAAGCTTAGGCTACACATTACATTGCCTCAGATGCAAACACACCCAACACTCAGAAACTGTGGATACCTTTTGCCGAGTCCGTCCGTGCCGGTTGCTGATAGTGCGCCGTCGCCTTCTCCGACGACCAGCGTCAGCAGGAGGAGAGCCAGGAGGATGAGGAGCCTTCTTTGACAGCCAGCGCGCCCTCAGCCGCTACAATCAGCAGGGGCAAGCAGCCCCGGCCATCCCTGGCGGCGGCAGGGGAACGGCCCGTAGCGGCCCATGCCGGCGGGCGGGCGGGCGGGCGGGCGAGGAGGAGGATTACGTACCGGACAGGCGTCGCATCTCGCGGGAGGACCGGAGAGGTAGGGTATGATGCCAACGGGGAAGATGCGAGGTGAAGATGCCCACCGGGAACGGGGACGGGGACGGGGACAGGAAGCCGACCACAGCCGACGGGGAAGATGCCCACCGCCGAGCTGGATTCCGCCTTGCTGCTGCTCCCAATGCCGCCGCCGCCGCCGCCGCCGTACTCTTCTACTGTGAGTCCGGTGGTGGGCTGCGGTGGTCCATATCTCAGCATCCAAATCCTACGAGTGGGTCGGCGGGGGCGACCTGCGAGGTTGCGAGAGGGGGTGGCAGGCTGCGAGGGGGTTGGCGGCTGGAGGGGGAGTCGATGGTGGTGGGGAGGAGCGAAAGAGATGGAAGGTGCGAAATTTTGGGGAAGGCACGGAAGATTTGGAGCCACGGGCCGAGAGGAGAGGCGCCTTTTGTCCGCATGAATTTTTCCATTGTCTCTGTCGTGTGGGGCTTGGACTGGTTTTCAGTTTTGCGCTCCCGCTCGTGCACTCGCTGGGCGCGAAAAAAATTGATGTTACAGACTAGGGTTTGAGAGATGGACCATCCATCATAACCGTCAGATGAGAGATGGACGGCTCCGATTTGATAGTTTGAAATGTTCAGACTTTATCAGAAGAACAGATGACCAAAACAAACAAGTTAGCTTGATAGATCTTGATTTTAGAAAATTATAGAAAAAAGAATCATCAAATTTGGAGCTATAACGAGGAAGAAAAACTGATTACAATGTTTATTTCGAGACTAAAAAAATCACTCTTATTCACCACAGCTCGTCACATGTTCATGATGAACAAGCGATTTCTCTTTTTTTTCTCGGATTAAAACTTGTAACTAGTCGTTCTCCCTCATACGAACTCCAAATGTGGTGATTCTTTTTCCTAAGATTTTCTAAAATCATGCTACATCACGTTATGGTGTTGGATTCGGTCACCTCTTCATGTGCCAAAATTTGAGCAATTCAAGTTTTGAATTCGAACTTTGACTCGGTCAAAACTCAGTCAAACGGAACACGAAATGAACTCGGTTTAAAATCCTTTGAACACGAAAGTTTCATAACTCATCGAGACCAACAAAGTTTATGTAGGTCAAATTTCCATTTGAGGAAGTGGTAATAACATGTAGTTCAAATATAACGAGTCTCTCACATAGTTCCTGAAACTATGTGGGGGACTTGTTATATTTGAACTACATAGCACTCCAACTTTGTCAAAATGACTTGAGATTTTTCTAGCAGTCATTTATAGGCAAAATATGGTCCCACATAAGAACTTACATTTTCCGGACAATTATTTTTATTATTATAATTTTTCCGTGCTGGGTGAGACAAAATTTGGTGAATTATACATTGAAAACACTAGAACTATGCAGCGACCTCCACATGTATTTGTTTCCTATGGCATAAGAGACGTTGTGGCAAAGTTTGGCGCCATTCCTGATCTTTTCGGGGGTGGACCTAGTTCAACGCATAATTACGGTGAAGTCGCGTGGAAATTCAATTAAACTGAAAAAAGTATCAAACGATTTCTGAAAAAATCTCAAACTTGGTAGTTTGCTTCACAAAAGGCATTTGGAAGCCTGAAAAAATTTTTGAGACCAATACCATACTTGGACCGCATATCCCTAAGAACCTAGTGCATCGACATGATTCGATGAAAGGCTCCAAGTATTGTATTGCTCTCAAACTTTTTCTCTAGCTTCCAAATGCCTTTTGTGAAGCAAACCACCAAGTTTGAGATTTTTGGAATTCGCTTGGTTCTTTTTAGTTTATTCGATTTTCCGCGCGACTTCGCTATAGTAATAATTGCGTTGCACTAGGCCCACCCCCGAAAAGATCCGAATGGCGCCAAACTTTGCCACAACGCCTCTTATCCCATAGGAATCAAATACATGTGGAGGTCGCCGTGATAGTTCTAGTGTTTTCAATGTATAATTCACCAAATTTTGTCTCACCCAAAGACGGAAAAAATTATAATAATAAAAATAATTGTCCGAAAAATGTAAGTTCTTGTGTGGGACCATATTTTGCCTATAAATGACTGCTAGAAAAATTTCAAGTCATTTCGATAAAGTTGAGTTATGTAGTTTTCAATATAATAAAGTCTCTCACATAGTAACTATGTGAGAGACTTGTTATATTTGAACTACATGTTATTACCACTTCCTCAAATGAAAATTTTACTTACATAAACTTTATTGGTCTCGATGAGTTATGAAACTTTCGTGTTCAAAAGATTTTAAACCGAGTTCATTTCGTGTTCCGCTTGACCGAAGTTTTGACCAAGTCAAAGTTCGAATTCAAAACTTGAATTGCTTAAATTTTGGCACATGAAGAGGTGACCGAATCCAACACCATAACGTGATGTAGCATGATTTTAGAAAATTTTAGAAAAAAAGAATCACCTCATTTGGAGGTCGTATGAGGGAGAACGACTAGTTACAAGTTTTAATCCGAGAAAAAAGAGAAATCGCTTGTTCATCATGAACATGTGACAAACAAGAATGATTTTTCTTTTTAATCTGTAGTCAAAACTTGTAACTAATCTTTGTCCCTCATACGAACTTCAAATTGATGATTCTTTTTTTCTAAAATTTTCTAAAATCATGATCTATCAAAATAGTTTGGTCATCCAGTCATGTGACTTTATTTGAAAAAATTGAAAATTTGAAATTCATAATTTTACAACTTCGAACGTAAATTTGCATATATAAATGGTTTCAAATCGAAAAGTCATGAATACGAGTTTTGTAGAACTCGTCAAGATCTACATTTGGTATTAGAGTCAACTTTTCAGTTTTTTTTTGAACTTTTCATGCCTCGAAATTTAAAATTTGAATTTTTAAGGCTCGAACGGGTTTTCAAGCACTAGACGGTCTCGATTTGAAAAGTCATGAATACGAGTTTTGTAGAACTCGTCAAGATCTACATTTAGTATTAGAGTCAACTTTTTCAGTTTTCGAACTTTTCATGCCTCGAAATTTGAAATTTGAATTTTTTTTTGCTCCGAACGGGTTTTCGAAGAACTAGACGGTCTCGATTTGAAAAGTCATGAATACGAAGTTTTGTAGAACTCGCCAAGATCTACATTTAGTATTACAGTCAACTTTTCAGTTTTCGAACTTTTCATGCCTCGAAATTTGAAATTTGAATTTTTTACGGCTCCGAACGGGTTTTGAAGCACTAGACGGTCTCAATTTGAAAAGTCATGAATACGAGTTTTGTAGAACTCGTTAAGATCTACATTTGGTATTAGAGCCAACTTTTCAGTTTTGAACTTTTCATGCCTCGAAATGTGAAATTTGAATTTTTACTGACTCCGAACGGGTTTTCAAGCACTAGACGGTCTCGATTTGAAAAGTCATGAATACGAAGTTTTGTAGAACTCGTCAAGATCTACATTTGGTATTAGAGTCAACTTTTCGTTTTTGAACTTTTAATGCCTCGAAATTTAAAATTTGAATTTTTTAGGCTCGACGGGTTTTCAAAGCACTAGACGGTCTCGATTTGAAAAGTCATGAATACGAGTTTTGTAGAACTCGTCAAGATCTACATTTGGTATTAGAGTCAACTTTTTAGTTTTTGAACTTTTCATGCCTCGAAATTTGAAATTTGAACTTTTTATGGCTTTGGACGAAGTTTTTGAAGCTCTAGATGGTCTCAATTTGAAAAGTCATGAATACAAGTTTTGTAGAACTCGTCAAGATCTACATTTTGTACTAGAGTCAACTTTTCAGTTTTCGAAAATTTCATGCCTCGAAATTTAAAATTTTAATTTTTACTGACTCCGAACGGGTTTTCGAAGCACTAGGCGGTCTCGATTTGAAAAGTCATGAATACGAGTTTTGTAGAACTCGTCCAAGATCTACATTTGATATTAGAATCAACTTTTCAGTTTTTGAACTTTTCATGCCTCGAAATTTGAAATTTGAATTTTTTATGGCTCGAACGAAGTTTTCAAAGCACTAGACGGTCTCGATTTGAAAAGTCATGAATACGAAGTTTTGTAGAACGCGGCCAAGATCTACATTTGGTATTAGAGTCAACTTTTTTCGGTTTTCGAACTTTTCGTGCCTCGAAATTTGAAATTTGAATTTTTACGGCTCCAAACGGGTTTTCAAGCACTAGGCGGTCTCGATTTGAAAAGTCATGAATACGAAGTTTTGTAGAACTCGTCAAGATCTACATTTGGTATTAGAGGCAACTTTTAGGTTTTGAACTTTTCATCTTTGGATGAGTTTTTGAAGCTCTAGATGGTCTTGAATTGAAAAGTCATGAATATCGAAAATTCATAACTCGTCAAGATCTA
Source organism: Hyparrhenia diplandra (assembly GCA_015847255.1). Lineage (NCBI taxonomy): Eukaryota > Viridiplantae > Streptophyta > Magnoliopsida > Poales > Poaceae > Hyparrhenia > Hyparrhenia diplandra. Next base: position 155,582 of record JADLZK010012342.1, read on the forward strand.
CATTCGGTATTTAGGTCATTTTTCCATTTGAGAAAGTGTTCGAAACTGGAGTTCTAAAATCACTATTCTCTCACGGAGTTTCATAAACTATATATGAGACTACTAAAGTGAACACAATTAATTGATAGAACTTGATTTTAGAAAATAGTAGAAAAAATATCAAATTTGGGGTTAATATGTGAAAGAAAGACTAGTTACACGTTTTAACTAGAGATCAAAAGAAAAAAACCTTGTGTTCATGTTCTTCATTTTTCGATGTGGGTCGGTTCTAGGTTTTCGTACTTGGGATATCTACGTGATAAAAGGAAAAAAAGAACTGAATCTCTCACAAACACCGGAATAGTGTGGTGGTATGACTTAGCTTTCCTCTTAGAGGGGTCTAAGGTTCGATTCCCACTTACCACACATTTTTTGAATGCCACACATTTTATAGGATTTATTTTCTTTCCAATTCATAGATAAATACACAAAACGCCCCTTTATATCGCAAATGAAGAGTTATCTTAGTGGTTAAGGTGTCATGTTTTGTTCCAAAGGTGCTAGGTTCGATTCTCATGTGCTACACATTTTTTTAATTTTGTTTTACATGATTTATTATTTTTAATATATATAAAGAATAAAACCCCCTTTATACCACAAACTGAACATTGGCCTAGTGGTTAAGACACCACCTTTTGTTCCAAAGGTCCAAGGTTCAATCCCCATGCGCCACACATTTTGCTATTTATTTCAATGACGGTTTGACTAAGTCACAAAAACCCATCACGTGGTGTCACAAAAAACAAACTCCACGGCAATCATATCTCGTGACAAAAGCAAACCGCTTCGTCATATATAGTGCACTCTTATGTGACGACCAAAAGTCTTCCGTCACAAATAGTGATGGTGCCTGTAATTTTGTGATCGACATCAAGATTTTTCGTCATATTATGGTACATTATATGACGATTTTAGGCCCAAATCACGAGGTCATTTTGTCATAAAAATCGCTATTCTTGTAGTGATCATAGGATTGGACAAACATCATAGTTCGGTTTTGGTAGCATAAGCTCCCCCTACATGTATGCCACGAGTTTGGAACGAAGCATTGCATAAATGTATGAATATTGAAATTGAGGGTGAGCTATGTTACCAAAATGATGCTTAGGGTGAAGGAAATGGACCTTTGAAGCGTGATACCAATCGGAGTTGCGCCATTTTCACCATACAAGCATCAAGGTAACTAGATTTTCATCAAAACTCAAAGTACCACGTGAGATCATATTATAGTCAAGGTACTTGAATTAAGAGCAGAATTTAGAAAATCTAGCTAGCTCCTATGCATGCTAGTTATTAAACCACTTGAATAACTAAACGAGCATACATCACACAAGCATGTATATATGGAATTTAAATACATGTGCAATGAGCAAGTCATATGTTAGTGCACAATCAAATGCAACAAATTGTCTATGAGCTTGCTCCCCCTAACTTGTGTGAACCACTTGAAAGATTTCCAAAAACATGTGGAATTTTTAAATTTTCAAAACCTTTCATGTACTAATCTCTCCCCTTTGTCGACAATTTTCACAAAAGGTATGACCATGTTGTGTTATGGAAGAGAAAATAGTGCTCAAATTTGGTCAAATTTGGATCACTTGTCAAACATATATTTCGGTTTAAACCAAAGACAAGCTTCTTCACACCTCATGACAAGGGTTATCTTGCCTATATTGAACTATATATGTGAAAAGATAGCCAAATTCAACACTTGAGATTGCAAGCCCATAAACATGTCATATGTCATCACTAGATCAATCAAGCATAAATAGCAATAGTGATGACATACATACATTGAAATCCTTTTATTTTCCATGAATGCTTCCTAAGGCACAAGTTATATGTCTATATGTTCTAACAAGTCCTTAGATATTATGAATGCCATGTCAACCAATTTTACCTTGGCTTTGCTCGAAGGAGAGGCATGTCATATATGTGGGGTGCATTCAACTCATATTGGAGAAGTCAAGGATGTTCAACTCATTTCTTAGCTTGCAAAACCTCTTCTCATCTAGTGGCTTTGTAAAGATGTCGGCTAGTTGATCTTCGGTGCCAATAGGATGGATAGCAATGTCACCCTTTTATTGGTGGTCTCTTATGAAGTGATGCCTTATGTCAATGTGCTTGGTTCTTGTATGTTGGACCGGGTTTTGTGTCATCTTGCAAGCACTCTTATTGTCACAATACAAAGGCACATGATGGAAATCAAAACCATAATCTTTCAAAGTTGATCTCATCCATAGCAATTGTGCACAACAACTACCGGCACTAATGTATTCGGTCTCGGCGGTTGAAAGTGTCACACCGGTTTGCTTCTTTGATGACCATGATACTAGAGATCTTCCAAGAAATTGACAAGTGCCACTTGTGCTTCTTCTATCAACCTTGCATCCTCCATAGTCGGAGTCCGAATATCCAATAAGCTCAAAGTTTGACCCCTTAGGATACCATATCCCAACATTTTGTGTATGCTTCAAATACCTCAAGATTCTCTTTGATGCGGTGAGATGACTCTCTCTAGGTGAGGATTAAAACCTTGCACACTTGCCAACACTAAACATCACATCGGGCCTAGAGGCGGTCACATAGAGTAAGCTTTCAATCAATGACCTATAGTACCTTTGATCAACCATATTGCCACCTTCATCATTGTCCAATGATCCATTGGTACCCATTGGTGTATTTATGCCCTTTGCATCTTGCATGCCAAACTTCTTGATCATGTCTCTTATGTATTTGCCTTGGCTAATGAATGTGCTATTCTTTATTTGCTTGATTTGTAGACCAAGGAAATATGTGAGCTCTCCAAGCATAGACATCTCAAACTCTTTTGCCATCATCTTAGCAAACTCTTCACAATACTCTTGATTTGTTGATCCAAAGATGATATCATCAACATATATTTGCATGACAAACAAATCATTTCCAATCTTCTTGATGAAAAGAGTAGTGTCAACTTTTCCCATCTTGAAGCCTTTCTTGAGTAAGAAGTCTCTTAACCTCTCATACCATGCTCTAGGTGCTTGCTTCAATCCATACAATGCCTTGTTCAACTTGTACACATGGTTGGGATGATGATAATCTTCAAAATCGGGAGGTTGCTCAACATACACTAGCTCATTGATGAATCCATTGAGAAATGCACTTTTGACATCCATTTGATAGAGCTTGATGTTGTGGGCACATGCATAGGCTAGTAGGATTCTAATTGCCTCTAATCTTGCTTAGGAGCATATGTTTCTCCAAAGTCAAGACCCTCTACTTGAGTGTAACCGTGTGCAACTAGTCTTCATTTGTTTCTCACAACAATGCCATCTTCATCTTGCTTGTTCTTGAAAACCTATTTGGTTCCAATGACATTGTAGTCTTTTGGCCTTTCTACCAATTTCCAAACCTTGTTTCTATCAAAGTTATTGAGCTCCTCTTGCATTGCAATGACCCATTCCTCATCTTTCAAAGCATCATCCACCTTTTCGGGCTCTTCTTGTGACACAAAGGCAAAGTGCTCACAAAATGCCGCTAGCCTTCCTCTAGTTTGCACTCCACTTGCAATGTCACCAACTATTTGATCAATTGGGTGATCCCTTGCTATGCTTGAGCTTTGAAGTATTGGAGCTTGATTGCTTGAGCTTGGTTGATCACTTGTTGTAGCTTGAGATGATGTACTAGCTTGTTGTTGATCTTGAACTTGAGCATCACTAGCTTGAGTTGTTTGCACTTCATT